>OZ005660.1:228768536-229253600 GCA_963930645.1 Salticus scenicus
GTTTACATTTAGACTCTTTGTTTACATTTAGACTTTTGTTTACATTTTGAGTCTCAACCATTTGTGCTCTTTATTTACATTTGTAATTTTTGTTTACATTTGTAGTCTACATACATTAGGTGTCTGTTTATGTTTGTAGCTTTTGTTTACATTTAGAGTCTTTGTTTACATTTGTAGTCTTTGTTTACATATAGCGTGTTTGTTTTTATTTAGAGCCTTTGTTTACATTTGTAGTCTTTGTTTACATTTTTAGCCTTTGTTTACATTTAGAGTCTGTTTTATTTTCAGACTTTGTTTACATTTAGAGTCTGTTTACAATTGTAGTCCTTGTTTACACCTTGAGTCATTGTTTATACCCAGAGTTTTTTATTACATTTAGAGTCTTTGTTTACATTTTTATTATTTGTTTACATTTAGAGTGTTAGTTTACGTTTGTAGTTTTTGTTTACATTTGTAGTCTGTTTCCATTTAGAGTCTTTGTTTATATTTGTAGTCTTTGTTTACATTTAAAGTCTTTGTTTACAGTTGTAATCTTTGTTTGCATTTAGAGACCTTCTTTACATTTAGAGTGTTTGTTTACGTTTGTAGTCTTTGTTTACATTTTTAGTCTTTGTTTACATTTGTAATCTTTCTTTGCATCTAGAGACCTTCTTTACCCTTAGAGTCTTTGTTTACATTTGTAGCCTTTGTTTACATTTTTAGACTTTGCTTACATATTTAGACTTTTTTTACATATAGAGACTTTGTTTACATTTGTAATCTTTGTTTACATTTAGAGTCTGTTTCCATTTAGCGTCTTTGTTTACATATAGAGCTTTTGTATACATTTGTAGTGTTTGTTTAAATTTAGAATCTTTGTTTACATGTGTAATCTTTAATTCCATTTAGAGTCTTTTTTTATATTTGTAGACTTTGTTTACATTTGTAGTCTTTGTATACATTTAGAGCTTTTTTCATTTATAATATTTGTTTACATTTGTAGTCTTTGATTACTTAAAAAGTCTTTGTTTACATACCGAGTCTGTTTGTTTACATGTCTTTGTTTATATTTAGAGCCTTTATTTACTTTTAGATTCTTTGTTTTCATTTGTAGTCTTTGTTTATATTTACACTCTTTGTTTACATTTAGACTCTTTGTTTACATTTAGACTTTTGTTTACATTTTGAGTCTCAACCATTTGTGCTCTTTATTAACATTTGTAATCTTTGTTTACATTTGTAGTCTACTTACATTAGGTGTCTGTTTATGTTTGTAGCTTTTGTTTACATTTAGAGTCTTTGTTTACATTTAGGCCTATGTTTACATTTGCAGTCTTTGTTTACATTTAGAGTCTTTTTACATATGTAGTCTTTGTTTACATTTTTAGTCTGTTTGCATTTAGAGTCTTTGTTCTCATTTATAGTCTGTTTACATTTGAAGCCTTTTTTACATTTAGAGAGTTTGTTTACAGTTTGAGTCACTTAATATTTGTGCTTTTTGTTTACATTTGTATTCTTTGTTTACATTTGGAGTCTGCTTACATTTAGATACTTTGTTTATATTTAGAGGCTTTGTTTACATTTGTTTTCTGTTTACACTTAGAGTCTGTTTACGTTTGTAGTTTTTGTTTACGTTTAGTGTCTTTGTTTACATTTGTAGTCTTTGTTTACAGTTGCAGACTTTCTTAACATTTGTAGTTTTTGTTTGCATTTGTAATCTTTGTTTGCATATAGAGACCTTCTTTACATTTAGAGTCTTTGTTTACGTTTGTAGTCTTTGTTTACATTTTTAATCTTTGTTTTCATTCAGAGTCTAATTACATTTAAGGTCTTTGTTTACATTTGTAGTCCTTGTTTACATTTTTATTCTTTGTTTACATTTAGATTTCCATTTAGTGTCTTTGTTTACATTTGTAGTCTTTGTTTACATATAGCGTGTTTGTTTACATTTAGAGCCTTTGTAATCTTTAATCCTTGTTTACACCTAGAGTCCTTGTTTATACCCAGAGTTTTTTATTACATTTAGAGTCTTTGTTTACGTTTTATTTTTTGTTTACATTTAGAGACTGTTTACGTTTGCAGTCTTTGGTTACATTTAGAGTCTTTGTTTATATTTTTTGTATTTGTTTACATTTAGTTTTGTTTACATTTGTTGTCGTTGTTTATATTTGTAGTATTTGTTTACTTTTAGTTTTGTTTACATTTGTAGTCTTTGTTTACATTTAGAGTGTTAGTTTATGTTTGTAGTTTTCGTTTACATTTGTAGTCTGTTTCCATTTAGAGTCTGTTTATATTTGTAGTCTTTGTTTACATTTGTAGTCATTGTTTACATTTTTAATCTTTGTTTGCATTTAGAGACCTTCTTTACATTTAGAGTCTTTGTTTACGTTTGTAGTGTTTGTTTACATTTTTAGTCTGTTTTCATTTAGAGACTGTTTACATTTAAGGTCTTTGTTTACGTTTGTAGTCTTTATTTATATTTAAATTCTTTGTTTACATATGTAGTCTTAGTTTACATTTAGTCCCTTTGTTTACATTTGTAGTCTTTGTTTACATTTAGAGTGTTAGTTTACATTTGTAGTTTTTTTTACATTTGTAATCTTTGTTTACATATAGAGACCTTCTTTAAATTTAGAGTCTTTTTTACGTTTGTAGTCTTTGCTTACATTTTTAGTCTGTGTTTTCATTTAGAGTCCGTTTACATTTAAGGTCTTTGTTTAGATTTGCAGTCTTTGTTTACATTTTTATTTTTTGTTTACATTTAGAGTTCAATTTGGTGTCTTTGTTTACATTTGTAGTCTGTTTACATATAGCGTGTTTGTTTACATTTAGAGCCTTTGTTCACATTTGTAGTCTTTGTTTACATTTTTAGCCTTTGTTTACATTTAGAGTCTTTGTTTACATTTTTATTATTTGTTTACATTTAGAGACTTTGTTTACGTTTGCAGTCTTTGGTTACATTTAGAGTCTTTGTTTATATTTCTAGTATTTGTTTACATTTAGTTTTGTTTACATTTGTAGTCCTTTATAATTGTAGTATTTGTTTACTTTTAGTTTTGTTTACATTTGTAATCTTTGTTTACATTTGTAGTCTACTTTCATTTAGAGTCTGTTTATGTTTGTAGTTTTTGTTTACATTTAGAGTCTGCTTACATTTAGATACTTTGTTTATATTTAGAGGCTTTGTTTACGTTTGTAGTCTTTGTTTACATTTTTAGTCTCTGTTTTCATTTAGAGTCTGTTTACATTTAAGGTCTTTGTTTACATTTGTAGTCTTTATTTACATTTAATTTCTTTGTTTACATATGTAGTCTTTGTTTACATTTAGAGTCTTTGTTTAAGTTTGCAGTCTTTGTTTACATTTGTAGTCTTTGTTTACATTTAGGTCTATGTTTACATTTGTAGTCTTTGTTTACATTTAGAGTCTGTTTACATATCTAGTCTTTGTTTACATTTTTAGTCTGTTTGCATTTAGAGTCTTTGTTTTTATTTATAGTCTGTTTACATTTGAAGACTTTGTTTACATTTAGAGAGTTTGTTTACAGTTTGAGTCACTTAATATTTGTGCCCTTTGTTTACATTTGTATTCTTTGTTTACATTTGTAGTCTGCTTACATTTAGATACTTTGTTTATATTTAGAGGCTTTGTTTACTATTGTTTTCTGTTTACACTTAGAGACTGTTTACGTTTGTAGTTCTTGTTTACGTTTAGTGTCTTTGTTTACATTTGTAGTCTTTGTTTACAGTTGTAGACTTTCTTAACATTTATAGTCTTTGTTTATATTTGTATTCTTTGTTTAAATTTAGAGACTCTGTTTACATTTAGAGTCCGTTTATATTTGTAGTCTTTGTTTACATTTAGAGAGATTGCTTACATGTAGAGTTTTTGTTTATATTTAGAGACTTTGTTTACATTTGTAGTCCATTTTTACACCTAGAGTCCTTGTTAAAACGAAGAGTTTTTGGTTACTACTAGATTCTTTGTTTATATTTTTCTAGTATTTGTTTACATTTGTTGTCGTTGTTTATATTTGTAGTTGTTTATATTTGTATTTGTTTACTTTTAGTTTTGTTTTCATTTGTAGTCTTTGTTTACATTTAGAGTTCCATTTGGTGTCTTTGTTTACATTTGTAGTCTTTGTTTACGTATAGCGTGTTTGTTTTTATTTAGAGCCTTTGTTTACATTTGTAGTCTTTGTTTACATTTTTAGCCTTTGTTTACATTTAGAGTCAGTTTTATTTTTACACTTTGTTTATGTTTAGAATCTGTTTACAATTGTAGTCCTTGTTTACACCTTGAGTCATTGTTTATACCCAGAGTTTTTTATTACATTTAGAGTCTTTGTTTACATTTTTATTATTTGTTTACATTTAGAGTGTTAGTTTACGTTTGTAGTTTTTGTTTACATTTGTAGTCTGTTTCCATTTATAGTTTTTGTTTATACTTGTAGTCTTTGTTTATATTTGTAGTCTTTGTTTACATTTGTAATCTTTGTTTGCATTTAGAGACCTTCTTTACATTTAGAGTCTTTGTTTACGTTTTTATTTTTTGTTTACATTTAGAGTTCCATTTAGTGTCTTTGTTTACATTTGTAGTCTTTGTTTACATATAGCGTGTTTGTTTACATTTAGAGCCTTTGTTCACATTTGTAGTCTTTGTTTACATTTTTAGCCTTTGTTTACATTTAGAGTCTTTGTTTTTATTATTAGACTTTGTTTACATTTAGAGTCTGTTTACATTTGTAGTCCTTGTTTACAACTAGAGTCCTAGTTTATACCCAGAGTTTTTTATTACGTTTAGAGTCTTTGTTTACATTTTTATTATTTGTTTACATTTAGAGATATTGTTTACGTTTGCAGTCTTTGGTTACATTTAGAGTCTTTGTTTATATTTCTAGTATTTGTTTACATTTAGTTTTGTTTACATTTGTAGTCTTTGTTTACATTTAGAGTGTTAGTTTACGTTTCTAGTTTTTCTTTCTATTTGTAGTCTGTTTCCATTTAGAGTCTTTGTTATATTTGTAGTCTTTGTTTACATTTGTAATCTTTGTTTGCATTTAGAGAACTTCTTTTCATTTAGAGTCTTTGTTTACGTTTGTAGTCTTTGTTTACATTTTTAGTCTTTGTTTTCATTTAGAGTCTGTTTACATTTAAGGTCTTTGTTTACATTTGTAGTCTTTATTTACATTTAAATTCTTTGTTTACATATGTAGTCTTTGTTTACATTTAGAGTCTTTGTTTACGTTTGCAGTCTTTGTTTACATTTGTAGTCTTTGTTTACATTTAGAGTGTTAGTTTACGTTTGTAGTTTTTGTTTACATTTGTAGTCTGTTTTTATTTAGAGTCTGTATATATTTGTAGTCTTTGTTTACATTTGTAATCGTTCTTTGCATTTAGAGACCTTCTTTACATTTAGAGTCTTTGTTTACATATGTAGCCTTTGTTTACATTTTTAGACTTTGTTTACATTTTTAGATTTTGTTTACATATAGAGTCTTTGTTTACATTTGTAATCTTTGTTTACATTTAGAGTGTGTTTCCGTTTAGCGTCTTTGTTTACATTTAGAGCCTTTTATACATTTGTAGTGTTTGTTTAAATTTAGAATCTTTGTTTACATGTGTAATCTTTAATTCCATTTAGAGTCTTTTTTATATTTGTAGAATTTGTTTACAATTGTAATCTTTGTATACATTTAGAGCTTTTTTCATTTATAGTCTTTGTTTACATTTGTAGTCTTTGATTACTTTAAGAGTCCTTGTTTACATACCGAGTCTGTTTAAGTTTGTACTCTTTGTTTACATGTCTTTGTTTATATTTAGAGCCTTTATTTACTTTTAGAGTCTTTGTTTTCATTTGTAGTCTTTGTTTACATTTAGACACTTTGTTTACATTTAGACTTTTTGTTTATATTTTGAGTCTCTTAACATTTGTGCTCTTTATTTACATTTGTAATCTTTGTTAACATTTGTAGACTACTTACATTTAGAGTCTGTTTATGTGTGTAGTTTTTGTTTACATTTAGAATCTTTGTTTACATTTGTAGTCTTTGTTTACAGTTAGGTCTATGTTTACATTTGCAGTCTTTGTTTACATTTAGAGTCTGTTTACATATGTAGTCTTTGTTTACATTTTTAGTCTGTTTGCATTTAGAGTCTTTGTTTTCATTTATAGTCTGTTTACATTTGTAGACTTTGTTTACATTTAGAGAGTTTGTTTACAGTTTGAGTCACTTAACATTTGTGCTCTTAGTTTACATTTGTATTCTTTGTTTACATTTGTAGTCTGCTTACATTTAGATACTTTGTTTATATTTAGAGGCTTTGTTTACATTTGTTTTCTGTTTACACTTAGAGTCTGTTTACGTTAGTAGTTTTTGTTTACGTTTAGTATCTTTGTTTACATTTGTAGTCTTTGTTTACAGTTGTAGACTTTCTTAACATTTATAGTCTTTGTTTACATTTGTATTCTTTGTTTAAATTTAGACACTTTGTTTACATTTAGAGTCCGTTTATATTTGTAGTCTTTGTTTATATTTAGAGGGATTGTTTACATGTAGAGTTTTTGTTTACATTTGTAGTCCTTTTTTACACCTAGAGTCCTTGTTTACACCAAGAGTTTTTGGTTACTTATAGAGTCTTTGTTTATATTTCTAGTATTTGTTTACATTTTGTTTTGTTTACATTTGTAGTCTTTGTTTACATTTAGAGTGTTAGTTTACGTTTCTAGTTTTTCTTTCTATTTGTAGTCTGCTTCCATTTAGAGTCTTTGTTATATTTGTAGTCTTTGTTTACATTTGTAATCTTTGTTTGCATTTAGAGAACTTCTTTTCATTTAGAGTCTTTGTTTACGTTTGTAGTCTTTGTTTACATTTTTAGTCTACTTTCATTTAGAGTCTGTTTATGTTTCTAGTTTTTGTTTACATTTAGAGTCTGCTTACATTTAGATACTTTGTTTATATTTAGAGGCTTTGTTTACGTTTGTAGTCTTTGTTTACATTTTTAGTCTTTGTTTTCATTTAGAGTCTGTTTACATTTAAGGTCTTTGTTTACATTTGTAGTCTTTATTTACATTTAATTTCTTTGTTTACATATGTAGTCTTTGTTTACATTTAGAGTCTTTGTTTACGTTTGCAGTCTTTGTTTACATTTGTAGTCTTTGTTTACATTTAGGTCTATGTTTACATTTGCAGTCTTTGTTTACATTTAGAGTCTGTTTACATATCTAGTCTTTGTTTACATTTTTAGTCTGTTTGCATTTAGAGTCTTTGTTTTTATTTATAGTCTGTTTACATTTGAAGACTTTGTTTACATTTAGAGAGTTTGTTTACAGTTTGAGTCACTTAATATTTGTGCCCTTTGTTTACATTTGTATTCTTTGTTTACATTTGTAGTCTGCTTACATTTAGATACTTTGTTTATATTTAGAGGCTTTGTTTACTATTGTTTTCTGTTTACACTTAGAGACTGTTTACGTTTGTAGTTTTTGTTTACGTTTAGTGTCTTTGTTTACATTTGTAGTCTTTCTTTACAGTTGTAGACTTTCTTAACATTTATAGTCTTTGTTTATATTTGTATTCTTTGTTTAAATTTAGAGACTTTGTTTACATTTAGAGTCCGTTTATATTTGTAGTCTTTGTTTACATTTAGAGAGATTGCTTACATGTAGAGTTTTTGTTTATATTTAGAGACTTTGTTTACATTTGTAGTCCAGTTTTACACCTAGAGTCCTTGTTAAAACGAAGAGTTTTTGGTTACTACTAGATTCTTTGTTTATATTTTTCTAGTATTTGTTTACATTTAGTTTTGTTTACATTTGTTGTCGTTGTTTATATTTGTAGTATTTGTTTACTTTTAGTTTTGTTTTCATTTGTAGTCTTTGTTTACATTTAGAGTTCCATTTGGTGTCTTTGTTTACATTTGTAGTCTTTGTTTACGTATAGCGTGTTTGTTTTTATTTAGAGCCTTTGTTTACATTTGTAGTCTTTGTTTACATTTTTAGCCTTTGTTTACATTTAGAGTCTGTTTTATTTTTACACTTTGTTTACGTTTAGAATCTGTTTACAATTGTAGTCCTTGTTTACACCTTGAGTCATTGTTTATACCCAGAGTTTTTTATTACATTTAGAGTCTTTGTTTACATTTTTATTATTTGTTTACATTTAGAGTGTTAGTTTACGTTTGTAGTTTTTGTTTACATTTGTAGTCTGTTTCCATTTATAGTTTTTGTTTATACTTGTAGTCTTTGTTTACATTTGTAGTCTTTGTTTACATTTGTAATCTTTGTTTGCATTTAGAGACCTTCTTTACATTTAGATTCTTTGTTTACGTTTTTATTTTTTGTTTACATTTAGAGTTCCATTTAGTGTCTTTGTTTACATTTGTAGTCTTTGTTTACATATAGCGTGTTTGTTTACATTTAGAGACTTTGTTCACATTTGTAGTCTTTGTTTTCATTTTTAGCCTTTGTTTACATTTAGAGTCTTTGTTTTTATTATTAGACTTTGTTTACATTTAGAGTCTGTTTACATTTTTTGTCCTTGTTTACAACTAGAGTCCTAGTTTATACCCAGAGTTTTTTATTACGTTTAGAGTCTTTGTTTACATTTTTATTATTTGTTTACATTTAGAGATTTTGTTTACGTTTGCAGTCTTTGGTTACATTTAGAGTCTTTGTTTATATTTCTAGTATTTGTTTACATTTAGTTTTGTTTACATTTGTAGTCTTTGTTTACATTTAGAGTGTTAGCTTACGTTTCTAGTTTTTCTTTCTATTTTTTGTCTGTTTCCATTTAGAGTCTTTGTTATATTTGTAGTCTTTGTTTACATTTGTAATCTTTGTTTACATTTGTAGTCTTTGTTTACATTTAGAGTGTTAGCTTACGTTTCTAGTTTTTCTTTCTATTTTTTGTCTGTTTCCATTTAGAGTCTTTGTTATATTTGTAGTCTTTGTTTACATTTGTAATCTTTGTTTGCATTTAGAGAACTTCTTTTCATTTAGAGTCTTTGTTTACGTTTGTAGTCTTTGTTTACATTTTTAGTCTTTGTTTTCATTTAGAGTCTGTTTACATTTAAGGTCTTTGTTTACATTTGTAGTCTTTATTTACATTTAAATTCTTTGTTTACATATGTATTCTTTGTTTAAATTTAGAGACTTTGTTTACATTTAGAGTCCGTTTATATTTGTAGTCTTTGTTTATATTTAGAGGGATTGTTTACATGTAGAGTTTTTGTTTACATTTGTAGTCCTTTTTTACACCTAGAGTCCTTGTTTACACCAAGAGTTTTTGGTTACTTATAGAGTCTTTGTTTATATTTCTAGTATTTGTTTACATTTTGTTTTGTTTACATTTGTAGTCGTTGTTTATATTTGTAGTATTTGTTTACTTTTAGTTTTATTTACATTTGTAGTGTTTCTTTACATTTTTAGTCTTTGTTTTCATTTAGAATCTGTTTACATTTAAGGTCTTTGTTTACATTTGTAGTCTTTATTTACATTTAAATTCTTTGTTTACATATGTAGTTTTTGTATACATTTAGAGTGTTAGTTTACGTTTGTAGTCTTTGTTTACATTTGTAGTCTTTGTTTACATTTGTAATCTATCTTTGCATTTAGAGAACTTCTTTACATTTAGAGTCTTTGTTTACATCTGTAGCCTTTGTTTACATTTTTAGACTGTTTACATTTTTAGCCTTTGTTTACATATAGAGTCTTTGTTTACATTTGTAGTCTTTGTTTACATTTACGTCTATGTTTACATTTGCAGTCTTTGTTTACATTTAGAGTCTTTGCATATATAGTCTTTGTTTACATTTTTAGTCTGTTTGCATTTAGATTCTGTTTTCATTTATAGTCTGTTTACATTTGTAGACTTTGTTTACATTTAGAGAGTGTGTTTACAGTTTGAGTCACTTAACATTTCTGCTCTTTGTTTACATTTGTATTCTTTGCTTACATTTGTATTCTGCTTACATTTAGATACTTTGTTTATATTTACAGGCTTTGTATATATTTGTTGTCTGTTTACACTTAGAGTCTGTTTACGTTTGTAGTTTTTGTTTACGTTTACTGTTTTTGTTTACATTTGTAGTCTTTGTTTACAGTTGTAGACTTTCTTAACATTTATAGTCTTTGTTTACAGTTGTATTCTTTGTTTAAATTTAGAGACTTTGTTTACATTTAGAGTCCGTTTATATTTGTAGTCTTTGTTTATATTTCTAGTATTTGTTTACATTTAGTTTTGTTTACATTTGTTGTCATTGTTTATATTTGTAGCATTTGTTTACTTTTAGTTTTGTTTACATTTCTAGTCTTTGTTTGCATTTAGAGTGTTAGTTTATGTTTGTAGTTTTTGTTTACATTTGTAGTCTGTTTCCGTTTAGAGTCTGTTTATATTTGTAGTCATTGTTTACATTTTTAGTCTTTGTTTTCATTTAGAGTCTGTTTACATTTAAGGTCTTTGTTTACATTTGTAGTCTTTATTTACATTTAAATTCTTTGTTTACATATGTAGTTTTTGTATACATTTAGAGTGTTAGTTTACGTTTGTAGTCTTTGTTTACATTTGTAGTCTTTGTTTACATTTGTAATCTATCTTTGCATTTAGAGAACTTCTTTACATTTAGAGTCTTTGTTTACATTTGTAATCTATCTTTGCATTTAGAGAACTTCTTTACATTTAGAGTCTTTGTTTACATCTGTAGCCTTTGTTTACATTTTTAGACTTTGTTTACATTTTTAGCCTTTGTTTACATATAGAGTCTTTGTTTACATTTAGAGTCTTTGCATATATAGTCTTTGTTTACATTTTTAGTCTGTTTGCATTTAGATTCTGTTTTCATTTATAGTCTGTTTACATTTGTAGACTTTGTTTACATTTAGAGAGTGTGTTTACAGTTTGAGTCACTTAACATTTCTGCTCTTTGTTTACATTTGTATTCTTTGCTTACATTTGTATTCTGCTTACATTTAGATACTTTGTTTATATTTACAGGCTTTGTATATATTTGTTGTCTGTTTACACTTAGAGTCTGTTTACGTTTGTAGTTTTTGTTTACGTTTACTGTTTTTGTTTACATTTGTAGTCTTTGTTTACAGTTGTAGACTTTCTTAACATTTATAGTCTTTGTTTACAGTTGTATTCTTTGTTTAAATTTAGAGACTTTGTTTACATTTAGAGTCCGTTTATATTTGTAGTCTTTGTTTATATTTCTAGTATTTGTTTACATTTAGTTTTGTTTACATTTGTTGTCATTGTTTATATTTGTAGCATTTGTTTACTTTTAGTTTTGTTTACATTTCTAGTCTTTGTTTGCATTTAGAGTGTTAGTTTATGTTTGTAGTTTTTGTTTACATTTGTAGTCTGTTTCCGTTTAGAGTCTGTTTATATTTGTAGTCATTGTTTACATTTTTAGTCTTTGTTTTCATTTAGAGTCTGTTTACATTTAAGGTCTTTGTTTACATTTGTAGTCTTTATTTACATTTAAATTCTTTGTTTACATATGTAGTTTTTGTATACATTTAGAGTGTTAGTTTACGTTTGTAGTCTTTGTTTACATTTGTAGTCTTTGTTTACATTTGTAATCTATCTTTGCATTTAGAGAACTTCTTTACATTTAGAGTCTTTGTTTACATTTGTAATCTATCTTTGCATTTAGAGAACTTCTTTACATTTAGAGTCTTTGTTTACATCTGTAGCCTTTGTTTACATTTTTAGACTTTGTTTACATTTTTAGCCTTTGTTTACATATAGAGTCTTTGTTTACATTTAGAGTCTTTGCATATATAGTCTTTGTTTACATTTTTAGTCTGTTTGCATTTAGATTCTGTTTTCATTTATAGTCTGTTTACATTTGTAGACTTTGTTTACATTTAGAGAGTGTGTTTACAGTTTGAGTCACTTAACATTTCTGCTCTTTGTTTACATTTGTATTCTTTGCTTACATTTGTATTCTGCTTACATTTAGATACTTTGTTTATATTTACAGGCTTTGTATATATTTGTTGTCTGTTTACACTTAGAGTCTGTTTACGTTTGTAGTTTTTGTTTACGTTTACTGTTTTTGTTTACATTTGTAGTCTTTGTTTACAGTTGTAGACTTTCTTAACATTTATAGTCTTTGTTTACAGTTGTATTCTTTGTTTAAATTTAGAGACTTTGTTTACATTTAGAGTCCGTTTATATTTGTAGTCTTTGTTTATATTTCTAGTATTTGTTTACATTTAGTTTTGTTTACATTTGTTGTCATTGTTTATATTTGTAGCATTTGTTTACTTTTAGTTTTGTTTACATTTCTAGTCTTTGTTTGCATTTAGAGTGTTAGTTTATGTTTGTAGTTTTTGTTTACATTTGTAGTCTGTTTCCGTTTAGAGTCTGTTTATATTTGTAGTCATTGTTTACATTTTTAGTCTTTGTTTTCATTTAGAGTCTGTTTACATTTAAGGTCTTTATTTACATTTGTAGTCTTTATTTATATTTAAATTATTTGTTTACATATGTAGTCTTTGTTTACATTTAGTCCCTTTGTTTACATTTGTAGTCTTTGTTTACATTTTTAGCCTTTGTTTACATTTAGAGTCTTTGTTTTTATATTTAGACTCTGTTTACATTTAGAGTCTGTTTACATTTGTAGTCCTTGTTTACAACTAGAGTCCAAGTTTATACCCAGAGTTTTTTGTTACATTTAGAGTCTTTGTTTACATTTTTATTATTTGTTTACATTTAGAGACTTTGTTTACGTTTGCAGTCTTTGGTTACATTTAGAGTCCTTGTTTACATTTAGAGTGTTAGTTTACGTTTGTAGTTTTTGTTTCCATTTGTAGTCTGTTTCCATTTAGAGTCTTTGTTTATATTTGTAGTCTTTGTTTACATTTGTAGTCTTTGTTTACATTTGTAATCTTTGTTTGCATTTAGAGAACTTCTTTATATTTAGAGTCTTTGTTTACGTTTGTAGTAATTGTTTACATTTTTAGTCTGTGTTTTCATTTAGAGTCTGTTTACATTTAAGGTCTTTGTATACATTTGTAGTCTTTGTTTACATTTTTATTCTTTGTCTACATTTACAGTTCCATTTAGGGTCTTTGTTTACATTTGTAGTCTTTGTTGACATATAGCGTGTTTGATTACATTTAGAGCCTTTGTTTACATTTGTTGTCTTTGTTTAAATTTTTATCCTTTGTTTACATTTAGAGTCTTTGTTTTTATTTTTAGACTTTGTTTACGTTTAGAGTCTTTGTTTTTATTTTTAGACTTTGTTTACGTTTAGAGTCTGTTTTATTTTCAGACTTAGTTTATACCCAGGGTTTTTATTACATTTAGAGCCTTTGTTTACATTTTTATTATTTGTTTACATTTAGAGACTTTGTTTACATTTTTATTATTTGTTTACATTTAGAGTGTATGTTTACGTTTGCAGTCTTCTTTTACATTTGTAGTCTTTACTTACATTTAGAGTGTTAGTTTACGTTAGTAGTTTTTGTTTACATTCGTAGTCTGTTTCCATTTAGAGTTTTTTTTATATTTGTAGTCTTTTTTTACTTTTGTAGTTTTTGTTTACATTTGTAATCTTTGTTTGCATTTAGAGATTTTCTTTACATTTAGAGTCTTTCTTTACGTTTGTAGTCTTTGTTTACATTTTTAGTCTTTGTTTTCATTTAGAGTCTGTTTACATTTAAGGTCTTTGTTTACATTTGTAGTCTTTATTTACATTTAAATTCTTTGTTTACATATGTAGTCTTTGTTTACATTTAGAGTCTTTGTTTACGTTTGCAGTCTTTAATTACATTTGTAGTCTTTGTCTACATTTAGAGTGTTAGTTTACGTTTGTAGTTTTTGTTTACATTTGTAGTCTCTTTTTGTTTAGAGTTTTGGTTTATATTTGCAGTCTTTGTTTACATTTGTAGTCTTTGTTTACATTTGTAATCTTTCTTTGCATCTAGAGACCTTCTTTACCTTTAGAGTCTTTGTTTACATTTGTAGCCTTTGTTTACATTTTTAGACTTTGTTTATATATAGAGTCTTTGTTTACATTTGTAATCTTTGTTTACATTTAGAGTCTGTTTCCATTTAGCGTCTTTGTTTACATTTACAGCCTTTGTATACATTTGTAGTGTTTGTTTAAATTTAGAATCTTTGTTTACATGTGTAATCTTTAATTCCATTTAAAGTCTTTTTTTTATATTTGTAGACTTTGTTTACATTTGTAGTCTTTGTATACATTTAGAGCTTTTTTCATTTATAATCTTTGTTTACATTTGTAGTCTTTGATTACTTAAAGAGTCTTTGTTTACATACCGAGTCTGTTTGTTTACATGTCTTTGTTTATATTTAGAGCCTTTATTTACTTTTAGAGTCTTTGTTTTCATTTGTACTCTTTGTTTACATTTAGACTCTTTGTTTACATTTTGAGTCTCAACATTTGTGCTCTTTATTTACATTTGTAATCTTTGTTTACATTTGTAGTCTACTTACATTAGGTGTCTGTTTATGTTTGTAGCTTTTGTTTACATTTAGAGTCTTTGTTTAAATTTGTAGTCTTTGTTTACATTTAGGTCTATGTTTACATTTGCAGTTTTTGTTTACATTTAGAGTCTGTTTACATATGTAGTCTTTGTTTACATTTTTAGTCTGTTTGAATTTAGAGTCTTTGTTTTCATTTATAGTCTGTTTACATTTGAATACTTTGTTTACATTTAGAGAGTTTGTTTACAGTTTTAGTCACTTAATATTTGTGCTCTTTGTTTACATTTGTATTCTTTGTTTACATTTAGAGTGTTAGTTTACGTTTGTAGTCTTTGTTTACATTTTTAGTCTTTGTTTTCATTTAAAGTCTGTTTACATTTAAGGTCTTTGTTTACATTTGTAGTCTTTGTTTACATTTGTATTCGTCGTTTATATTTGTAGTATTTGTTTAATTTTAGTTTTATTTACATTTGTAGTGTTTGCTTACATTTTTTTTTGTTTACATTTAGAGTTCCATTTAGTGTCTTTGTTTACATTTGTAGTCTTTGTTTACATATAGCGTGTTTGTTTACATTTAGAGACTTTGTAATCTTTAATCCTTGTTTACACCTAGAGTCCTTGTTTATACCCAGAGTTTTTTATTACATTTAGAGTCTTTGTTTACATTTTTATTTTTTGTTTACATTTAGAGACTGTTTACGTTTGTAGTCTTTGGTTACATTTAGAGTCTTTGTTTATATTTCTAGTATTTGTTTACATTTAGTTTTGTTTACATTTGTTGTCGTTGTTTATATTTGTAGTATTTGTTTACTTTTAGTTTTGTTTACATTTGTAGTCTTTGTTTACATTTAGAGTGTTAGTTTATGTTTGTAGTTTTTGTTTACATTTGTAGTCTGTTTCCATTTAGAGTCTGTTTACATTTAAGGTCTTTGTTTACATTTGTAGTCTTTATTTATATTTAAATTATTTGCTTACATATATAGTCTTTGTTTACATTTAGTCCCTTTGTTTACATTTGTAGTCTTTGTTTACATTTAGAGTCTGTTTTTATATTTAGACTTTGTTTACATTTAGAATCTGTTTACATTTGTAGTCCTTGTTTACAAATAGAGTCCTAGTTTATACCCAGAGTTTTTTATTACATCTAGAGTCTTTGTTTACATTCTTATTATTTGTTTACATTTAGAGTTTTTGTTTACGTTTGCAGTCTTTGTTTACATTTGTAGTCTTTGTTTACATTTAGAGTGTTAGTTTACGTTTGTAGTCTTTGTTTACATTTTTAGTCTGTGTTTTCATTTAGAGTCTGTTTACATTTAAGGTCTTTGTTTACATTTGTAGTCTTTGTTTACATTTTTATTTTTTGTTTACATTTAGAGTTCAATTTGGTGTCTCTGTTTACATATAGCGTGTTTGTTTACATTTAGAGCCTTTGTTCACATTTGTAGTTTTTGTTTACATTTTTAGCCTTTGTTTACATTTAGAGTCTTTGTTTACATTTTTATTATTTGTTTACATTTAGAGACTTTGTTTACGTTTGCAGTCTTTGGTTACATTTAGAGTCTTTGTTTATATTTCTAGTATTTGTTTACATTTAGTTTTGTTTACATTTGTAGTCCTTTATAATTGTAGTATTTGTTTACTTTTAGTTTTGTTTACATTTGTAGTCTTTAATTACATTTAGAGTGTTAGTTTACATTTGTAGTTTTTGTTAAAATTTGTAATCTTTGTTTGCATATAGACACCTTCTTTAAATTTAGAGTCTTTGTTTACGTTTGTAGTCTTTGTTTACATTTGTAGTCTTTGTTTACATATAGCGTGTTTGTTTACATTTAGAGCCTTTGTTCACATTTGTAGTCTTTGTTTACATTTTTAGCCTTTGTTTGCATTTAGAGTCTTTGTTTACATTTTTATTATTTGTTTACTCTTAGAGACTTTGTTTACGTTTGCAGTCTTTGGTTACATTTAGAGTCTTTGTTTATATTTCTAGTATTTGTTTACATTTAGTTTACATTTGTAGTCCTTTATATTTGTAGTATTTGTTTACTTTTAGTTTTGTTTACATTTGTAGTCTTTGTTTACGTTTTGAGTGTTAGTTTATATTTGTAGTTTTTGTTTACATTTGTAATCTTTGTTTGCATATAGAGACCTTCTTTAAATTTAGAGTCTTTGTTTACGTTTGTAGTCTTTGTTTACATTTTTAGTCTTTGTTTTCATTTAGAGTCTGTTTACATTTAAGGTCTTTGTTTTCATTTGTAGGTTTTGTTTACATTTTTATTCTTTGATTACATTTAGAGTTCCATTTTGTGTCTTTGTTTACATTTGTAGTCTTTGTTTACATATAGCGTGTTTGTTTACATTTAGAGCCTTTGTTCACATTTGTAGTCTTTTTTACATTTTTAGCCTTTGTTTACATTTAGAGTCTGTTTTTATATTTAGACTTTTTACAACTAGAGTCCTCTATTATACCCAGAGTTTTTTATTACAATTAGAGTCTTTGTTTACATTTTTATTATTTGTTTACATTCAGAGACTTTGTTTACGTTTGCAGTCTTTGGTTACATTTAGAGTCTTTCTTTATATTTCTAGTATTTGTTTACATTTAGTTTTGTTTACATTTGTAGTCCTTTATAATTGTAGTATTTGTTTACTTTTAGTTTTGTTTACATTTGTAGTCTTTAATTACATTTAGAGTGTTAGTTTACATTTGTAGTTTTTGTTAAAATTTGTAATCTTTGTTTGCATATAGAGACCTTCTTTAAATTTAGAGTCTTTGTTTACGTTTGTAGTCTTTGTTTACATTTTTAGTCTTTGTTTTCATTTAGAGTATGTTTACATTTAAGGTCTTTGTTTATATTTGTAGTCTTCGTTTACATTTTTATTCTTTGTTTACATTTAGCGATCCATTTAGTGTCTTTGTTTACACTTGTAGTCTTTGTTTACATATAGCGTGTTTGTTTACATTTAGAGCCTTTGTTCACATTTGTAGTCTTTGTTTACATATTTAGTTTTTGTTTACATTTAGAGTCTGTTTTTATTTTTAGACTTTGTTTACATTTAGAGTCTGTTTACATTTGCAGTCCTTGTTTACAACTAGAGTCCTACATTTAGAGACTTTGTTTACGTTTGCAGTCTTTGGTTACATTTAGAGTCCTTGTTTACATTTAGAGTGTTAGTTTACGTTTGTAGTTTTGTTTACATTTGTAGTCGGTTTCGATTTAGAGTCTTTGTTTATATTTGTTGTCTTTGTTTACATTTGTAGTCTTTGTTTACATTTGTAATCTTTGTTTGCAATTAGAGAACATCTTTATATTTAGAGTCTTTTTTAAGGTTGTAGTCTTTGTTTACATTTTTAGTCTTTGTTTTCATTTAGAGTCTGTTTACATTTAAGGTCTTTGTTTACATTTGTAGTCTTTGTTTACATTTTTATTTTTTGTTTACATTTAGAGTTCCATTTAGTGTCTTTGTTTACATTTGTAGTCTTTGTTTACATATAGCGTGTTTGTTTACATTTAGAGCCTTTGTTCACATTTGTAGTCTTTGTCTACATTTTTACCCTTTGTTTGCATTTAAAGTCTTTGTTTACATTTTTATTATTTGTTTACGTTTAGTTTTGTTTACATTTGTAGTCTTTAATTACATTTAGAGTGTTAGTTTACATTTGTAGTTTTTGTTAAAATTTGTAATCTTTGTTTGCATATAGAGACCTTCTTCAAATTTAGAGCCTTTGTTTACGTTTGTAGTCTTTGTTTTCATTTAGAGTATGTTTACATTTAAGGTCTTTGTTTACATTTGTAGTCTTTGTTTACATTTTTATTCTTTGTTTACATTTAGCGTTCCATTTAGTGTCTTTGTTTACATTTGTAGTCTTTGTTTATATATAGCGTGTTTGTTTACATTTAGAGCCTTTGTTCACATTTATAGTCTTTGTTTACATATTTAGCCTTTGTTTACGTTTATAGTCTGTTTTTATTTTTAGACTTTGTTTACATTTAGAGTCTTTTTTTATTTTTAGACTTTGTTTACATTTAGAGTGTGTTTACATTTGTAGTCCTTGTTTACAACTAGAGTCCTAGTTTATACCCAGAGTTTTTTATTACATCTAGAGTCTTTGTTTACATTTTTATTATTTGTTTACATTTAGAGACTTTGTTTACGTTTGCAGTCTTTCGTTACAATTAGAGTCTTTGTTTTTATTTCTAGTATTTGTTTACATTTAGTTTTGTTTACGTTTGTAGTCGTTGTTTATATTTGTAGTATTTGTTTACTTTCAGTTTTGTTTACATTTGTAGTCTTTGTTTACATTTAGAGTGCTAGTTTACGTTTGTAGTTTTTGTTTACATTTGTAGTCTGTTTCCATTTAGAGTCGTTGTTTATATTTTTAGTCTTTGTTTACATTTGTAGTCTTTGTTTACATTTGTAATCTTTGTTTACATTTAGAGAACATCTTTACATTTAGAGTTTTTGTTTACGTTTGTAGTCTTTGTTTACATTTTTAGTCTTTGTTTTCATCTAAAGTCTCTTTACATTTAAGGTCTTTGTTTACATTTGTAGTCTTTGTTTACATTTGTAGTCTTTGTTTACATATACCGTGTTTGTTTACATTTAGAGCCTTTGTTCACATTTGTAGTCTTTGTTTACATTTTTAGCCTTTGTTTACATTTAGAGTCTTTGTTTTTATTTTTAGACTTTGTTTACATTTAGAGTCTTTGTTTTTATTTTTAGACTTTGTTTACATTTAGAGCCTGTTTACATTTGTAGTCCTTGTTTACAACTAGAGTCCTAGTTTATACCCAGAGTTTTTTATTACATTTAGAGTCTTTGTTTACATTTTTATCATTTGTTTACATTTAGAGACTTTGTTTACGTTTGCAGTCTTTGGTTCCGTTTAGAGTCTTTCTTTATATTTCTAGTATTTGTTTACATTTAGTTTTGTTTACATTTGTAGTCCTTTATATTTGTAGTATTTCTTTACTTTTAGTTTTGTTTACATTTGTAGTCTTTGTTTACATTTGTAGTCTTTGTTTCCATTTTTATTCTTTGTTTCCATTTAGCGTTCCATTTAGTGTCTTGTTTACATTTGTAGTTTTTTTTTACATATAGCGTGTTTGTTTACATTTAGAGCCTTTGTTCACATTTGTAGTCTTTGTTTACATATTTAGCCTTTGTTTACATTTAGAGTCAGTTTTTATTTTTAGACTTTGTTTACATTTAGAGTCTGTTTACATTTGTAGTCCTTGTTTACAACTAGAATCCAAGTTTATACCCAGAGTTTTTTATTACATTTAGAGTCTTTGTTTACATTTTTATTATTTGTTTACATTTAGAGACTTTGTTTACGTTTGCAGTCTTTGGTTACATTTAGAGTCCTTGTTTACATTTAGAGTGTTAGTTTACGTTTGTAGTTTTTGTTTCCATTTGTAGTCTGTTTCCATTTAGAGTCTTTGTTTATATTTGTAGTCTTTGTTTACATTTATAGTCTTTGTTTACATTTGTAATCTTTGTTTGCATTTAGAGAACTTCTTTATATTTAGAGTCTTTGTTTACGTTTGTAGTCTTTGTTTACATTTTTAGTCTGTGTTTTCATTTAGAGTCTGTTTACATTTAAGGTCTTTGTTTACATTTGTAGTCTTTGTTTACATTTTTATTCTTTGTCTACATTTACAGTTCCATTTGGGGTCTTTGTTTACATTTGTAGTCTTTGTTGACATATAGCGTGTTTGTTTACATTTAGAGCCTTTGTTTACATTTGTTGTCTTTGTTTACATTTTTATCCTTTGTTTACATTTAGAGTCTTTGTTTTTATTTTTAGACTTTGTTTACGTTTAGAGTCTTTGTTTTTATTTTTAGACTTTGTTTACGTTTAGAGTCTGTTTACATTTGTACTCCTTGTTTAGACCTAGAGTCCTTGTTTATACCCAGAGTTTTTTATTACATTTAGAGCCTTTGTTTACATTTTTATTATTTGTTTACATTTAGAGACTTTGTTTACATTTTTATTATTTGTTTACATTTAGAGTGTATGTTTACGTAAGCAGTATTCTTTCACATTTGTAGTCTTTGTTTACATTTAGAGTGTTAGTTTACGTTAGTAGTTTTTGTTTACATTCGTAATCTGTTTTCATTTAGAGTTTTTTTTATATTTGTAGTCTTTGTTTACATTTGTAGTTTTTGTTTACATTTGTAATCTTTGTTTGCATTTAGAGAACTTCTTTACATTTAGAGTCTTTCTTTACGTTTGTAGTCTTTGTTTACATTTTTAGTCTTTGTTTTCATTTAGAGTCTGTTTACATTTAAGGTCTTTGTTTACATTTGTAGTCTTTATTTACATTTAAATTCTTTGTTTACATATGTAGTCTTTGTTTACATTTAGAGTCTTTGTTTACGTTTGCAGTCTTTAATTACATTTGTAGTCTTTGTCTACATTTAGAGTGTTAGTTTACGTTTGTAGTTTTTGTTTACATTTGTAGTCTCTTTTTGTTTAGAGTTTTTGTTTATATTTGTAGTCTTTGTTTACATTTGTAGTCTTTGTTTACATTTGTAATCTTTCTTTGCATCTAGAGACCTTCTTTAACTTTAGAGTCTTTGTTTACATTTGTAGCCTTTGTTTACATTTTTAGACTTTGTTTACATATAGAGTCTTTGTTTATATTTGTAATCTTTGTTTACATTTAGAGTCTGTTTCCATTTAGCGTCTTTGTTTACAATTAGAGCTTTTGTATACATTTGTAGTGTTTGTTTAAATTTAGAATCTTTGTTTACATGTGTAATCTTTAATTCCATTTAGAGACTTTTTTTTATATTTGTAGACTTTGTTTACATTTGTAGTCTTTGTATACATTTAGAGCTTTTTTCATTTATAATCTTTGTTTACATTTGTAGTCTTTGATTACTTAAAAAGTCTTTGTTTACATACCGAGTCTGTTTGTTTACATGTCTTTGTTTATATTTAGAGCCTTTATTTACTTTTAGATTCTTTGTTTTCATTTGTAGTCTTTGTTTACATTTACACTCTTTGTTTACATTTAGACTCTTTGTTTACATTTAGACTTTTGTTTACATTTTGAGTCTCAACCATTTGTGCTCTTTATTTACATTTGTAATTTTTGTTTACATTTGTAGTCTACATACATTAGGTGTCTGTTTATGTTTGTAGCTTTTGTTTACATTTAGAGTCTTTGTTTACATTTGTAGTCTTTGTTTACATATAGCGTGTTTGTTTTTATTTAGAGCCTTTGTTTACATTTGTAGTCTTTGTTTACATTTTTAGCCTTTGTTTACATTTAGAGTCTGTTTTATTTTCAGACTTTGTTTACATTTAGAGTCTGTTTACAATTGTAGTCCTTGTTTACACCTTGAGTCATTGTTTATACCCAGAGTTTTTTATTACATTTAGAGTCTTTGTTTACATTTTTATTATTTGTTTACATTTAGAGTGTTAGTTTACGTTTGTAGTTTTTGTTTACATTTGTAGTCTGTTTCCATTTAGAGTCTTTGTTTATATTTGTAGTCTTTGTTTACATTTAAAGTCTTTGTTTACAGTTGTAATCTTTGTTTGCATTTAGAGACCTTCTTTACATTTAGAGTGTTTGTTTACGTTTGTAGTCTTTGTTTACATTTTTAGTCTTTGTTTACATTTGTAATCTTTCTTTGCATCTAGAGACCTTCTTTACCCTTAGAGTCTTTGTTTACATTTGTAGCCTTTGTTTACATTTTTAGACTTTGCTTACATATTTAGACTTTTTTTACATATAGAGACTTTGTTTACATTTGTAATCTTTGTTTACATTTAGAGTCTGTTTCCATTTAGCGTCTTTGTTTACATATAGAGCTTTTGTATACATTTGTAGTGTTTGTTTAAATTTAGAATCTTTGTTTACATGTGTAATCTTTAATTCCATTTAGAGTCTTTTTTTATATTTGTAGACTTTGTTTACATTTGTAGTCTTTGTATACATTTAGAGCTTTTTTCATTTATAATATTTGTTTACATTTGTAGTCTTTGATTACTTAAAAAGTCTTTGTTTACATACCGAGTCTGTTTGTTTACATGTCTTTGTTTATATTTAGAGCCTTTATTTACTTTTAGATTCTTTGTTTTCATTTGTAGTCTTTGTTTATATTTACACTCTTTGTTTACATTTAGACTCTTTGTTTACATTTAGACTTTTGTTTACATTTTGAGTCTCAACCATTTGTGCTCTTTATTTACATTTGTAATCTTTGTTTACATTTGTAGTCTACTTACATTAGGTGTCTGTTTATGTTTGTAGCTTTTGTTTACATTTAGAGTCTTTGTTTACATTTAGGCCTATGTTTACATTTGCAGTCTTTGTTTACATTTAGAGTCTGTTTACATATGTAGTCTTTGTTTACATTTTTAGTCTGTTTGCATTTAGAGTCTTTGTTCTCATTTATAGTCTGTTTACATTTGAAGCCTTTTTTACATTTAGAGAGTTTGTTTACAGTTTGAGTCACTTAATATTTGTGCTTTTTGTTTACATTTGTATTCTTTGTTTACATTTGGAGTCTGCTTACATTTAGATACTTTGTTTATATTTAGAGGCTTTGTTTACATTTGTTTTCTGTTTACACTTAGAGTCTGTTTACGTTTGTAGTTTTTGTTTACGTTTAGTGTCTTTGTTTACATTTGTAGTCTTTGTTTACAGTTGCAGACTTTCTTAACATTTGTAGTTTTTGTTTGCATTTGTAATCTTTGTTTGCATATAGAGACCTTCTTTACATTTAGAGTCTTTGTTTACGTTTGTAGTCTTTGTTTACATTTTTAATCTTTGTTTTCATTCAGAGTCTAATTACATTTAAGGTCTTTGTTTACATTTGTAGTCCTTGTTTACATTTTTATTCTTTGTTTACATTTAGATTTCCATTTAGTGTCTTTGTTTACATTTGTAGTCTTTGTTTACATATAGCGTGTTTGTTTACATTTAGAGCCTTTGTAATCTTTAATCCTTGTTTACACCTAGAGTCCTTGTTTATACCCAGAGTTTTTTATTACATTTAGAGTCTTTGTTTACGTTTTATTTTTTGTTTACATTTAGAGACTGTTTACGTTTGCAGTCTTTGGTTACATTTAGAGTCTTTGTTTATATTTTTTGTATTTGTTTACATTTAGTTTTGTTTACATTTGTTGTCGTTGTTTATATTTGTAGTATTTGTTTACTTTTAGTTTTGTTTACATTTGTAGTCTTTGTTTACATTTAGAGTGTTAGTTTATGTTTGTAGTTTTCGTTTACATTTGTAGTCTGTTTCCATTTAGAGTCTGTTTATATTTGTAGTCTTTGTTTACATTTGTAGTCATTGTTTACATTTTTAATCTTTGTTTGCATTTAGAGACCTTCTTTACATTTAGAGTCTTTGTTTACGTTTGTAGTGTTTGTTTACATTTTTAGTCTGTTTTCATTTAGAGACTGTTTACATTTAAGGTCTTTGTTTACGTTTGTAGTCTTTATTTATATTTAAATTCTTTGTTTACATATGTAGTCTTAGTTTACATTTAGTCCCTTTGTTTACATTTGTAGTCTTTGTTTACATTTAGAGTGTTAGTTTACATTTGTAGTTTTTTTTACATTTGTAATCTTTGTTTACATATAGAGACCTTCTTTAAATTTAGAGTCTTTTTTACGTTTGTAGTCTTTGCTTACATTTTTAGTCTGTGTTTTCATTTAGAGTCCGTTTACATTTAAGGTCTTTGTTTAGATTTGCAGTCTTTGTTTACATTTTTATTTTTTGTTTACATTTAGAGTTCAATTTGGTGTCTTTGTTTACATTTGTAGTCTGTTTACATATAGCGTGTTTGTTTACATTTAGAGCCTTTGTTCACATTTGTAGTCTTTGTTTACATTTTTAGCCTTTGTTTACATTTAGAGTCTTTGTTTACATTTTTATTATTTGTTTACATTTAGAGACTTTGTTTACGTTTGCAGTCTTTGGTTACATTTAGAGTCTTTGTTTATATTTCTAGTATTTGTTTACATTTAGTTTTGTTTACATTTGTAGTCCTTTATAATTGTAGTATTTGTTTACTTTTAGTTTTGTTTACATTTGTAATCTTTGTTTACATTTGTAGTCTACTTTCATTTAGAGTCTGTTTATGTTTGTAGTTTTTGTTTACATTTAGAGTCTGCTTACATTTAGATACTTTGTTTATATTTAGAGGCTTTGTTTACGTTTGTAGTCTTTGTTTACATTTTTAGTCTTTGTTTTCATTTAGAGTCTGTTTACATTTAAGGTCTTTGTTTACATTTGTAGTCTTTATTTACATTTAATTTCTTTGTTTACATATGTAGTCTTTGTTTACATTTAGAGTCTTTGTTTAAGTTTGCAGTCTTTGTTTACATTTGTAGTCTTTGTTTACATTTAGGTCTATGTTTACATTTGTAGTCTTTGTTTACATTTAGAGTCTGTTTACATATCTAGTCTTTGTTTACATTTTTAGTCTGTTTGCATTTAGAGTCTTTGTTTTTATTTATAGTCTGTTTACATTTGAAGACTTTGTTTACATTTAGAGAGTTTGTTTACAGTTTGAGTCACTTAATATTTGTGCCCTTTGTTTACATTTGTATTCTTTGTTTACATTTGTAGTCTGCTTACATTTAGATACTTTGTTTATATTTAGAGGCTTTGTTTACTATTGTTTTCTGTTTACACTTAGAGACTGTTTACGTTTGTAGTTCTTGTTTACGTTTAGTGTCTTTGTTTACATTTGTAGTCTTTGTTTACAGTTGTAGACTTTCTTAACATTTATAGTCTTTGTTTATATTTGTATTCTTTGTTTAAATTTAGAGACTCTGTTTACATTTAGAGTCCGTTTATATTTGTAGTCTTTGTTTACATTTAGAGAGATTGCTTACATGTAGAGTTTTTGTTTATATTTAGAGACTTTGTTTACATTTGTAGTCCATTTTTACACCTAGAGTCCTTGTTAAAACGAAGAGTTTTTGGTTACTACTAGATTCTTTGTTTATATTTTTCTAGTATTTGTTTACATTTGTTGTCGTTGTTTATATTTGTAGTTTTTGTTTACTTTTAGTTTTGTTGTTATTTGTAGTCTTTGTTTACATTTAGAGTTCCATTTGGTGTCTTTGTTTACATTTGTAGTCTTTGTTTACGTATAGCGTGTTTGTTTTTATTTAGAGCCTTTGTTTACATTTGTAGTCTTTGTTTACATTTTTAGCCTTTGTTTACATTTAGAGTCAGTTTTATTTTTACACTTTGTTTATGTTTAGAATCTATTTACAATTGTAGTCCTTGTTTACACCTTGAGTCATTGTTTATACCCAGAGTTTTTTATTACATTTAGAGTCTTTGTTTACATTTTTATTATTTGTTTACATTTAGAGTGTTAGTTTACGTTTGTAGTTTTTGTTTACATTTGTAGTCTGTTTCCATTTATAGTTTTTGTTTATACTTGTAGTCTTTGTTTATATTTGTAGTCTTTGTTTACATTTGTAATCTTTGTTTGCATTTAGAGACCTTCTTTACATTTAGAGTCTTTGTTTACGTTTTTATTTTTTGTTTACATTTAGAGTTCCATTTAGTGTCTTTGTTTACATTTGTAGTCTTTGTTTACATATAGCGTGTTTGTTTACATTTAGAGCCTTTGTTCACATTTGTAGTCTTTGTTTACATTTTTAGCCTTTGTTTACATTTAGAGTCTTTGTTTTTATTATTAGACTTTGTTTACATTTAGAGTCTGTTTACATTTGTAGTCCTTGTTTACAACTAGAGTCCTAGTTTATACCCAGAGTTTTTTATTACGTTTAGAGTCTTTGTTTACATTTTTATTATTTGTTTACATTTAGAGATTTTGTTTACGTTTGCAGTCTTTGGTTACATTTAGAGTCTTTGTTTATATTTCTAGTATTTGTTTACATTTAGTTTTGTTTACATTTGTAGTCTTTGTTTACATTTAGAGTGTTAGTTTACGTTTCTAGTTTTTCTTTCTATTTGTAGTCTGTTTCCATTTAGAGTCTTTGTTATATTTGTAGTCTTTGTTTACATTTGTAATCTTTGTTTGCATTTAGAGAACTTCTTTTCATTTAGAGTCTTTGTTTACGTTTGTAGTCTTTGTTTACATTTTTAGTCTTTGTTTTCATTTAGAGTCTGTTTACATTTAAGGTCTTTGTTTACATTTGTAGTCTTTATTTACATTTAAATTCTTTGTTTACATATGTAGTCTTTGTTTACATTTAGAGTCTTTGTTTACGTTTGCAGTCTTTGTTTACATTTGTAGTCTTTGTTTACATTTAGAGTGTTAGTTTACGTTTGTAGTTTTTGTTTACATTTGTAGTCTGTTTTTATTTAGAGTCTGTATATATTTGTAGTCTTTGTTTACATTTGTAATCGTTCTTTGCATTTAGAGACCTTCTTTACATTTAGAGTCTTTGTTTACATATGTAGCCTTTGTTTACATTTTTAGACTTTGTTTACATTTTTAGATTTTGTTTACATATAGAGTCTTTGTTTACATTTGTAATCTTTGTTTACATTTAGAGTGTGTTTCCGTTTAGCGTCTTTGTTTACATTTAGAGCCTTTTATACATTTGTAGTGTTTGTTTAAATTTAGAATCTTTGTTTACATGTGTAATCTTTAATTCCATTTAGAGCCTTTTTTATATTTGTAGAATTTGTTTACAATTGTAATCTTTGTATACATTTAGAGCTTTTTTCATTTATAATCTTTGTTTATATTTGTAGTCTTTGATTACTTTAAGAGTCCTTGTTTACATACCGAGTCTGTTTAAGTTTGTACTCTTTGTTTACATGTCTTTGTTTATATTTAGAACCTTTATTTACTTTTAGAGTCTTTGTTTTCATTTGTAGTCTTTGTTTACATTTAGACACTTTGTTTACATTTAGACTTTTTGTTTATATTTTGAGTCTCTTAACATTTGTGCTCTTTATTTACATTTGTAATCTTTGTTTACATTTGTAGACTACTTACATTTAGAGTCTGTTTATGTGTGTAGTTTTTGTTTACATTTAGAATCTTTGTTTACATTTGTAGTCTTTGTTTACAGTTAGGTCTATGTTTACATTTGCAGTCTTTGTTTACATTTAGAGTCTGTTTACATATGTAGTTTTTGTTTACATTTTTAGTCTGTTTGCATTTAGAGTCTTTGTTTTCATTTATAGTCTGTTTACATTTGTAGACTTTGTTTACATTTAGAGAGTTTGTTTACAGTTTGAGTCACTTAACATTTGTGCTCTTAGTTTACATTTGTATTCTTTGTTTACATTTGTAGTCTGCTTACATTTAGATACTTTGTTTATATTTAGAGGCTTTGTTTACATTTGTTTTCTGTTTACACTTAGAGTCTATTTACGTTAGTAGTTTTTGTTTACGTTTAGTATCTTTGTTTACATTTGTAGTCTTTGTTTACAGTTGTAGACTTTCTTAACATTTATAGTCTTTGTTTACATTTGTATTCTTTGTTTAAATTTAGAGACTTTGTTTACATTTAGAGTCCGTTTATATTTGTAGTCTTTGTTTATATTTAGAGGGATTGTTTACATGTAGAGTTTTTGTTTACATTTGTAGTCCTTTTTTACACCCAGAGTCCTTGTTTACACCAAGAGTTTTTGGTTACTTATAGAGTCTTTGTTTATATTTCTAGTATTTGTTTACATTTTGTTTTGTTTACATTTGTAGTCGTTGTTTATGTTTGTAGTATTTGTTTACTTTTAGTTTTATTTACATTTGTAGTGTTTCTTTACATTTTTAGTCTTTGTTTTCATTTAGAATCTGTTTACATTTAAGGTCTTTGTTTACATTTGTAGTCTTTATTTACATTTAAATTCTTTGTTTACATATGTAGTTTTTGTATACATTTAGAGTGTTAGTTTACGTTTGTAGTCTTTGTTTACATTTGTAGTCTTTGTTTACATTTGTAATCTATCTTTGCATTTAGAGAACTTCTTTACATTTAGAGTCTTTGTTTACAACTGTAGCCTTTGTTTACATTTTTAGTCTGTTTGCATTTAGATTCTGTTTTCATTTATAGTCTGTTTACATTTGTAGACTTTGTTTACATTTAGAGAGTGTGTTTACAGTTTGAGTCACTTAACATTTCTGCTCTTTGTTTACATTTGTATTCTTTGCTTACATTTGTATTCTGCTTACATTTAGATACTTTGTTTATATTTACAGGCTTTGTATATATTTGTTGTCTGTTTACACTTAGAGTCTGTTTAAGTTTGTAGTTTTTGTTTACGTTTAGTGTTTTTGTTTACATTTGTAGTCTTTGTTTACAGTTGTAGACTTTCTTAACATTTATAGTCTTTGTTTACAGTTGTATTCTTTGTTTAAATTTAGAGACTTTGTTTACATTTAGAGTCCGTTTATATTTGTAGTCTTTGTTTATATTTCTAGTATTTGTTTACATTTAGTTTTGTTTACATTTGTTGTCATTGTTTATATTTGTAGCATTTGTTTACTTTTAGTTTTGTTTACATTTCTAGTCTTTGTTTGCATTTAGAGTGTTAGTTTATGTTTGTAGTTTTTGTTTACATTTCTAGTCTGTTTCCGTTTAGAGTCTGTTTATATTTGTAGTCATTGTTTACATTTTTAGTCTTTGTTTTCATTTAGAGTCTGTTTACATTTAAGGTCTTTGTTTACATTTGTAGTCTTTATTTATATTTAAAATTTTTGTTTACATATGTAGTCTTTGTTTACATTTAGTCCCTTTGTTTACATTTGTAGTCTTTGTTTACATTTTTAGCCTTTGCTTACATTTAGAGTCTTTGTTTTTATATTTAGACTCTGTTTACATTTAGAGTCTGTTTACATTTGTGGTCCTTGTTTACAACTAGAGTCCTAGTTTATACCTAGAGTTTTTTATTACATCTAGAGTCTTTGTTTACATTTTTATTATTTGTTTACATTTAGAGTTTTTGTTTACGTTTGCAGTCTTTGTTTACATTTGTAGTCTTTGTTTACATTTAGAGTGTTAGTTTACATTTGTAGTTTTTGTTTACATTTGTAATCTTTGTTTGCATATAGAGACCATCTTTAAATTTAGAGTCTTTGTTTACGTTTGTAGTCTTTGTTTACATTTTTAGTCTGTGTTTTCATTTAGAGTCTGTTTACATTTAAGGTCTTTGTTTACATTCGTAGTCTTTGTTTACATTTTTATTTTTTGTTTACATTTAGAGTTCAATTTGGTGTCTTTGTTTACATATAGCGTGTTTGTTTACATTTAGAGCCTTTGTTCACATTTGTAGTTTTTGTTTACATTTTTAGCCTTTGTTTACATTTAGAGTCTTTATTTATATTTTTATTATTTGTTTACATTTAGAGACTTTGTTTACTTTTGCAGTCTTTGGTTACATTTAGAGTCTTTGTTTATATTTCTAGTATTTGTTTACATTTAGTTTTGTTTACATTTGTAGTCCTTTATAATTGTAGTATTTGTTTACTTTTAGTTTTGTTTACATTTGTAGTCTTTAATTACATTTAGAGTGTTAGTTTACATTTGTAGTTTTTGTTAACATTTGTAATCTTTGTTTGCATATAGAGACCTTCTTTAAATTTAGAGTCTTTCTTTACGTTTGTAGTCTTTGTTTACATTTTTAGTCTTTGTTTTCATTTAGAGTATGTTTACATTTAAGGTCTTTGTTTACATTTGTAGTCTTTGTTTACATTTGTAGTCTTTGTTTCCATTTTTATTCTTCGTTTACATTTAGCGTTCCATTTAGTGTCTTGTTTACATTTGTAGTTTTTTTTTACATATAGCGTGTTTGTTTACATTTAGAGCCTTTGTTCACATTTGTAGTCTTTGTTTACATATTTAGCCTTTGTTTACATTTAGAGTCAGTTTTTATTTTTAGACTTTGTTTACATTTAGAGTCTGTTTACATTTGTAGTCCTTGTTTACAACTAGAATCCAAGTTTATACCCAGAGTTTTTTATTACATTTAGAGTCTTTGTTTACATTTTTATTATTTGTTTACATTTAGAGACTTTGTTTACGTTTGCAGTCTTTGGTTACATTTAGAGTCCTTGTTTACATTTAGAGTGTTAGTTTACGTTTGTAGTTTTTGTTTCCATTTGTAGTCTGTTTCCATTTAGAGTCTTTGTTTATATTTGTAGTCTTTGTTTACATTTATAGTCTTTGTTTACATTTGTAATCTTTGTTTGCATTTAGAGAACTTCTTTATATTTAGAGTCTTTGTTTACGTTTGTAGTCTTTGTTTACATTTTTAGTCTGTGTTTTCATTTAGAGTCTGTTTACATTTAAGGTCTTTGTTTACATTTGTAGTCTTTGTTTACATTTTTATTCTTTGTCTACATTTACAGTTCCATTTGGGGTCTTTGTTTACATTTGTAGTCTTTGTTGACATATAGCGTGTTTGTTTACATTTAGAGCCTTTGTTTACATTTGTTGTCTTTGTTTACATTTTTATCCTTTGTTTACATTTAGAGTCTTTGTTTTTATTTTTAGACTTTGTTTACGTTTAGAGTCTTTGTTTTTATTTTTAGACTTTGTTTACGTTTAGAGTCTGTTTACATTTGTACTCCTTGTTTAGACCTAGAGTCCTTGTTTATACCCAGAGTTTTTTATTACATTTAGAGCCTTTGTTTACATTTTTATTATTTGTTTACATTTAGAGACTTTGTTTACATTTTTATTATTTGTTTACATTTAGAGTGTATGTTTACGTAAGCAGTATTCTTTCACATTTGTAGTCTTTGTTTACATTTAGAGTGTTAGTTTACGTTAGTAGTTTTTGTTTACATTCGTAATCTGTTTTCATTTAGAGTTTTTTTTATATTTGTAGTCTTTGTTTACATTTGTAGTTTTTGTTTACATTTGTAATCTTTGTTTGCATTTAGAGAACTTCTTTACATTTAGAGTCTTTCTTTACGTTTGTAGTCTTTGTTTACATTTTTAGTCTTTGTTTTCATTTAGAGTCTGTTTACATTTAAGGTCTTTGTTTACATTTGTAGTCTTTATTTACATTTAAATTCTTTGTTTACATATGTAGTCTTTGTTTACATTTAGAGTCTTTGTTTACGTTTGCAGTCTTTAATTACATTTGTAGTCTTTGTCTACATTTAGAGTGTTAGTTTACGTTTGTAGTTTTTGTTTACATTTGTAGTCTCTTTTTGTTTAGAGTTTTTGTTTATATTTGTAGTCTTTGTTTACATTTGTAGTCTTTGTTTACATTTGTAATCTTTCTTTGCATCTAGAGACCTTCTTTAACTTTAGAGTCTTTGTTTACATTTGTAGCCTTTGTTTACATTTTTAGACTTTGTTTACATATAGAGTCTTTGTTTTTATTTGTAATCTTTGTTTACATTTAGAGTCTGTTTCCATTTAGCGTCTTTGTTTACAATTAGAGCTTTTGTATACATTTGTAGTGTTTGTTTAAATTTCGAATCTTTGTTTACATGTGTAATCTTTAATTCCATTTAGAGACTTTTTTTTATATTTGTAGACTTTGTTTACATTTGTAGTCTTTGTATACATTTAGAGCTTTTCTCATTTATAATCTTTGTTTACATTTGTAGTCTTTGATTACTTAAAAAGTCTTTGTTTACATACCGAGTCTGTTTGTTTACATGTCTTTGTTTATATTTAGAGCCTTTATTTACTTTTAGATTCTTTGTTTTCATTTGTAGTCTTTGTTTACATTTACACTCTTTGTTTACATTTAGACTCTTTGTTTACATTTAGACTTTTGTTTACATTTTGAGTCTCAACCATTTGTGCTCTTTATTTACATTTGTAATTTTTGTTTACATTTGTAGTCTACATACATTAGGTGTCTGTTTATGTTTGTAGCTTTTGTTTACATTTAGAGTCTTTGTTTACATTTGTAGTCTTTGTTTACATATAGCGTGTTTGTTTTTATTTAGAGCCTTTGTTTACATTTGTAGTCTTTGTTTACATTTTTAGCCTTTGTTTACATTTAGAGTCTGTTTTATTTTCAGACTTTGTTTACATTTAGAGTCTGTTTACAATTGTAGTCCTTGTTTACACCTTGAGTCATTGTTTATACCCAGAGTTTTTTATTACATTTAGAGTCTTTGTTTACATTTTTATTATTTGTTTACATTTAGAGTGTTAGTTTACGTTTGTAGTTTTTGTTTACATTTGTAGTCTGTTTCCATTTAGAGTCTTTGTTTATATTTGTAGTCTTTGTTTACATTTAAAGTCTTTGTTTACAGTTGTAATCTTTGTTTGCATTTAGAGACCTTCTTTACATTTAGAGTGTTTGTTTACGTTTGTAGTCTTTGTTTACATTTTTAGTCTTTGTTTACATTTGTAATCTTTCTTTGCATCTAGAGACCTTCTTTACCCTTAGAGTCTTTGTTTACATTTGTAGCCTTTGTTTACATTTTTAGACTTTGCTTACATATTTAGACTTTTTTTACATATAGAGACTTTGTTTACATTTGTAATCTTTGTTTACATTTAGAGTCTGTTTCCATTTAGCGTCTTTGTTTACATATAGAGCTTTTGTATACATTTGTAGTGTTTGTTTAAATTTAGAATCTTTGTTTACATGTGTAATCTTTAATTCCATTTAGAGTCTTTTTTTATATTTGTAGACTTTGTTTACATTTGTAGTCTTTGTATACATTTAGAGCTTTTTTCATTTATAATATTTGTTTACATTTGTAGTCTTTGATTACTTAAAAAGTCTTTGTTTACATACCGAGTCTGTTTGTTTACATGTCTTTGTTTATATTTAGAGCCTTTATTTACTTTTAGATTCTTTGTTTTCATTTGTAGTCTTTGTTTATATTTACACTCTTTGTTTACATTTAGACTCTTTGTTTACATTTAGACTTTTGTTTACATTTTGAGTCTCAACCATTTGTGCTCTTTATTTACATTTGTAATCTTTGTTTACATTTGTAGTCTACTTACATTAGGTGTCTGTTTATGTTTGTAGCTTTTGTTTACATTTAGAGTCTTTGTTTACATTTAGGCCTATGTTTACATTTGCAGTCTTTGTTTACATTTAGAGTCTGTTTACATATGTAGTCTTTGTTTACATTTTTAGTCTGTTTGCATTTAGAGTCTTTGTTCTCATTTATAGTCTGTTTACATTTGAAGCCTTTTTTACATTTAGAGAGTTTGTTTACAGTTTGAGTCACTTAATATTTGTGCTTTTTGTTTACATTTGTATTCTTTGTTTACATTTGGAGTCTGCTTACATTTAGATACTTTGTTTATATTTAGAGGCTTTGTTTACATTTGTTTTCTGTTTACACTTAGAGTCTGTTTACGTTTGTAGTTTTTGTTTACGTTTAGTGTCTTTGTTTACATTTGTAGTCTTTGTTTACAGTTGCAGACTTTCTTAACATTTGTAGTTTTTGTTTGCATTTGTAATCTTTGTTTGCATATAGAGACCTTCTTTACATTTAGAGTCTTTGTTTACGTTTGTAGTCTTTGTTTACATTTTTAATCTTTGTTTTCATTCAGAGTCTAATTACATTTAAGGTCTTTGTTTACATTTGTAGTCCTTGTTTACATTTTTATTCTTTGTTTACATTTAGATTTCCATTTAGTGTCTTTGTTTACATTTGTAGTCTTTGTTTACATATAGCGTGTTTGTTTACATTTAGAGCCTTTGTAATCTTTAATCCTTGTTTACACCTAGAGTCCTTGTTTATACCCAGAGTTTTTTATTACATTTAGAGTCTTTGTTTACGTTTTATTTTTTGTTTACATTTAGAGACTGTTTACGTTTGCAGTCTTTGGTTACATTTAGAGTCTTTGTTTATATTTTTTGTATTTGTTTACATTTAGTTTTGTTTACATTTGTTGTCGTTGTTTATATTTGTAGTATTTGTTTACTTTTAGTTTTGTTTACATTTGTAGTCTTTGTTTACATTTAGAGTGTTAGTTTATGTTTGTAGTTTTCGTTTACATTTGTAGTCTGTTTCCATTTAGAGTCTGTTTATATTTGTAGTCTTTGTTTACATTTGTAGTCATTGTTTACATTTTTAATCTTTGTTTGCATTTAGAGACCTTCTTTACATTTAGAGTCTTTGTTTACGTTTGTAGTGTTTGTTTACATTTTTAGTCTGTTTTCATTTAGAGACTGTTTACATTTAAGGTCTTTGTTTACGTTTGTAGTCTTTATTTATATTTAAATTCTTTGTTTACATATGTAGTCTTAGTTTACATTTAGTCCCTTTGTTTACATTTGTAGTCTTTGTTTACATTTAGAGTGTTAGTTTACATTTGTAGTTTTTTTTACATTTGTAATCTTTGTTTACATATAGAGACCTTCTTTAAATTTAGAGTCTTTTTTACGTTTGTAGTCTTTGCTTACATTTTTAGTCTGTGTTTTCATTTAGAGTCCGTTTACATTTAAGGTCTTTGTTTAGATTTGCAGTCTTTGTTTACATTTTTATTTTTTGTTTACATTTAGAGTTCAATTTGGTGTCTTTGTTTACATTTGTAGTCTGTTTACATATAGCGTGTTTGTTTACATTTAGAGCCTTTGTTCACATTTGTAGTCTTTGTTTACATTTTTAGCCTTTGTTTACATTTAGAGTCTTTGTTTACATTTTTATTATTTGTTTACATTTAGAGACTTTGTTTACGTTTGCAGTCTTTGGTTACATTTAGAGTCTTTGTTTATATTTCTAGTATTTGTTTACATTTAGTTTTGTTTACATTTGTAGTCCTTTATAATTGTAGTATTTGTTTACTTTTAGTTTTGTTTACATTTGTAATCTTTGTTTACATTTGTAGTCTACTTTCATTTAGAGTCTGTTTATGTTTGTAGTTTTTGTTTACATTTAGAGTCTGCTTACATTTAGATACTTTGTTTATATTTAGAGGCTTTGTTTACGTTTGTAGTCTTTGTTTACATTTTTAGTCTTTGTTTTCATTTAGAGTCTGTTTACATTTAAGGTCTTTGTTTACATTTGTAGTCTTTATTTACATTTAATTTCTTTGTTTACATATGTAGTCTTTGTTTACATTTAGAGTCTTTGTTTAAGTTTGCAGTCTTTGTTTACATTTGTAGTCTTTGTTTACATTTAGGTCTATGTTTACATTTGTAGTCTTTGTTTACATTTAGAGTCTGTTTACATATCTAGTCTTTGTTTACATTTTTAGTCTGTTTGCATTTAGAGTCTTTGTTTTTATTTATAGTCTGTTTACATTTGAAGACTTTGTTTACATTTAGAGAGTTTGTTTACAGTTTGAGTCACTTAATATTTGTGCCCTTTGTTTACATTTGTATTCTTTGTTTACATTTGTAGTCTGCTTACATTTAGATACTTTGTTTATATTTAGAGGCTTTGTTTACTATTGTTTTCTGTTTACACTTAGAGACTGTTTACGTTTGTAGTTCTTGTTTACGTTTAGTGTCTTTGTTTACATTTGTAGTCTTTGTTTACAGTTGTAGACTTTCTTAACATTTATAGTCTTTGTTTATATTTGTATTCTTTGTTTAAATTTAGAGACTCTGTTTACATTTAGAGTCCGTTTATATTTGTAGTCTTTGTTTACATTTAGAGAGATTGCTTACATGTAGAGTTTTTGTTTATATTTAGAGACTTTGTTTACATTTGTAGTCCATTTTTACACCTAGAGTCCTTGTTAAAACGAAGAGTTTTTGGTTACTACTAGATTCTTTGTTTATATTTTTCTAGTATTTGTTTACATTTGTTGTCGTTGTTTATATTTGTAGTTGTTTATATTTGTATTTGTTTACTTTTAGTTTTGTTTTCATTTGTAGTCTTTGTTTACATTTAGAGTTCCATTTGGTGTCTTTGTTTACATTTGTAGTCTTTGTTTACGTATAGCGTGTTTGTTTTTATTTAGAGCCTTTGTTTACATTTGTAGTCTTTGTTTACATTTTTAGCCTTTGTTTACATTTAGAGTCAGTTTTATTTTTACACTTTGTTTATGTTTAGAATCTGTTTACAATTGTAGTCCTTGTTTACACCTTGAGTCATTGTTTATACCCAGAGTTTTTTATTACATTTAGAGTCTTTGTTTACATTTTTATTATTTGTTTACATTTAGAGTGTTAGTTTACGTTTGTAGTTTTTGTTTACATTTGTAGTCTGTTTCCATTTATAGTTTTTGTTTATACTTGTAGTCTTTGTTTATATTTGTAGTCTTTGTTTACATTTGTAATCTTTGTTTGCATTTAGAGACCTTCTTTACATTTAGAGTCTTTGTTTACGTTTTTATTTTTTGTTTACATTTAGAGTTCCATTTAGTGTCTTTGTTTACATTTGTAGTCTTTGTTTACATATAGCGTGTTTGTTTACATTTAGAGCCTTTGTTCACATTTGTAGTCTTTGTTTACATTTTTAGCCTTTGTTTACATTTAGAGTCTTTGTTTTTATTATTAGACTTTGTTTACATTTAGAGTCTGTTTACATTTGTAGTCCTTGTTTACAACTAGAGTCCTAGTTTATACCCAGAGTTTTTTATTACGTTTAGAGTCTTTGTTTACATTTTTATTATTTGTTTACATTTAGAGATATTGTTTACGTTTGCAGTCTTTGGTTACATTTAGAGTCTTTGTTTATATTTCTAGTATTTGTTTACATTTAGTTTTGTTTACATTTGTAGTCTTTGTTTACATTTAGAGTGTTAGTTTACGTTTCTAGTTTTTCTTTCTATTTGTAGTCTGTTTCCATTTAGAGTCTTTGTTATATTTGTAGTCTTTGTTTACATTTGTAATCTTTGTTTGCATTTAGAGAACTTCTTTTCATTTAGAGTCTTTGTTTACGTTTGTAGTCTTTGTTTACATTTTTAGTCTTTGTTTTCATTTAGAGTCTGTTTACATTTAAGGTCTTTGTTTACATTTGTAGTCTTTATTTACATTTAAATTCTTTGTTTACATATGTAGTCTTTGTTTACATTTAGAGTCTTTGTTTACGTTTGCAGTCTTTGTTTACATTTGTAGTCTTTGTTTACATTTAGAGTGTTAGTTTACGTTTGTAGTTTTTGTTTACATTTGTAGTCTGTTTTTATTTAGAGTCTGTATATATTTGTAGTCTTTGTTTACATTTGTAATCGTTCTTTGCATTTAGAGACCTTCTTTACATTTAGAGTCTTTGTTTACATATGTAGCCTTTGTTTACATTTTTAGACTTTGTTTACATTTTTAGATTTTGTTTACATATAGAGTCTTTGTTTACATTTGTAATCTTTGTTTACATTTAGAGTGTGTTTCCGTTTAGCGTCTTTGTTTACATTTAGAGCCTTTTATACATTTGTAGTGTTTGTTTAAATTTAGAATCTTTGTTTACATGTGTAATCTTTAATTCCATTTAGAGTCTTTTTTATATTTGTAGAATTTGTTTACAATTGTAATCTTTGTATACATTTAGAGCTTTTTTCATTTATAGTCTTTGTTTACATTTGTAGTCTTTGATTACTTTAAGAGTCCTTGTTTACATACCGAGTCTGTTTAAGTTTGTACTCTTTGTTTACATGTCTTTGTTTATATTTAGAGCCTTTATTTACTTTTAGAGTCTTTGTTTTCATTTGTAGTCTTTGTTTACATTTAGACACTTTGTTTACATTTAGACTTTTTGTTTATATTTTGAGTCTCTTAACATTTGTGCTCTTTATTTACATTTGTAATCTTTGTTAACATTTGTAGACTACTTACATTTAGAGTCTGTTTATGTGTGTAGTTTTTGTTTACATTTAGAATCTTTGTTTACATTTGTAGTCTTTGTTTACAGTTAGGTCTATGTTTACATTTGCAGTCTTTGTTTACATTTAGAGTCTGTTTACATATGTAGTCTTTGTTTACATTTTTAGTCTGTTTGCATTTAGAGTCTTTGTTTTCATTTATAGTCTGTTTACATTTGTAGACTTTGTTTACATTTAGAGAGTTTGTTTACAGTTTGAGTCACTTAACATTTGTGCTCTTAGTTTACATTTGTATTCTTTGTTTACATTTGTAGTCTGCTTACATTTAGATACTTTGTTTATATTTAGAGGCTTTGTTTACATTTGTTTTCTGTTTACACTTAGAGTCTGTTTACGTTAGTAGTTTTTGTTTACGTTTAGTATCTTTGTTTACATTTGTAGTCTTTGTTTACAGTTGTAGACTTTCTTAACATTTATAGTCTTTGTTTACATTTGTATTCTTTGTTTAAATTTAGACACTTTGTTTACATTTAGAGTCCGTTTATATTTGTAGTCTTTGTTTATATTTAGAGGGATTGTTTACATGTAGAGTTTTTGTTTACATTTGTAGTCCTTTTTTACACCTAGAGTCCTTGTTTACACCAAGAGTTTTTGGTTACTTATAGAGTCTTTGTTTATATTTCTAGTATTTGTTTACATTTTGTTTTGTTTACATTTGTAGTCTTTGTTTACATTTAGAGTGTTAGTTTACGTTTCTAGTTTTTCTTTCTATTTGTAGTCTGCTTCCATTTAGAGTCTTTGTTATATTTGTAGTCTTTGTTTACATTTGTAATCTTTGTTTGCATTTAGAGAACTTCTTTTCATTTAGAGTCTTTGTTTACGTTTGTAGTCTTTGTTTACATTTTTAGTCTACTTTCATTTAGAGTCTGTTTATGTTTCTAGTTTTTGTTTACATTTAGAGTCTGCTTACATTTAGATACTTTGTTTATATTTAGAGGCTTTGTTTACGTTTGTAGTCTTTGTTTACATTTTTAGTCTTTGTTTTCATTTAGAGTCTGTTTACATTTAAGGTCTTTGTTTACATTTGTAGTCTTTATTTACATTTAATTTCTTTGTTTACATATGTAGTCTTTGTTTACATTTAGAGTCTTTGTTTACGTTTGCAGTCTTTGTTTACATTTGTAGTCTTTGTTTACATTTAGGTCTATGTTTACATTTGCAGTCTTTGTTTACATTTAGAGTCTGTTTACATATCTAGTCTTTGTTTACATTTTTAGTCTGTTTGCATTTAGAGTCTTTGTTTTTATTTATAGTCTGTTTACATTTGAAGACTTTGTTTACATTTAGAGAGTTTGTTTACAGTTTGAGTCACTTAATATTTGTGCCCTTTGTTTACATTTGTATTCTTTGTTTACATTTGTAGTCTGCTTACATTTAGATACTTTGTTTATATTTAGAGGCTTTGTTTACTATTGTTTTCTGTTTACACTTAGAGACTGTTTACGTTTGTAGTTTTTGTTTACGTTTAGTGTCTTTGTTTACATTTGTAGTCTTTCTTTACAGTTGTAGACTTTCTTAACATTTATAGTCTTTGTTTATATTTGTATTCTTTGTTTAAATTTAGAGACTTTGTTTACATTTAGAGTCCGTTTATATTTGTAGTCTTTGTTTACATTTAGAGAGATTGCTTACATGTAGAGTTTTTGTTTATATTTAGAGACTTTGTTTACATTTGTAGTCCATTTTTACACCTAGAGTCCTTGTTAAAACGAAGAGTTTTTGGTTACTACTAGATTCTTTGTTTATATTTTTCTAGTATTTGTTTACATTTAGTTTTGTTTACATTTGTTGTCGTTGTTTATATTTGTAGTATTTGTTTACTTTTAGTTTTGTTTTCATTTGTAGTCTTTGTTTACATTTAGAGTTCCATTTGGTGTCTTTGTTTACATTTGTAGTCTTTGTTTACGTATAGCGTGTTTGTTTTTATTTAGAGCCTTTGTTTACATTTGTAGTCTTTGTTTACATTTTTAGCCTTTGTTTACATTTAGAGTCTGTTTTATTTTTACACTTTGTTTACGTTTAGAATCTGTTTACAATTGTAGTCCTTGTTTACACCTTGAGTCATTGTTTATACCCAGAGTTTTTTATTACATTTAGAGTCTTTGTTTACATTTTTATTATTTGTTTACATTTAGAGTGTTAGTTTACGTTTGTAGTTTTTGTTTACATTTGTAGTCTGTTTCCATTTATAGTTTTTGTTTATACTTGTAGTCTTTGTTTACATTTGTAGTCTTTGTTTACATTTGTAATCTTTGTTTGCATTTAGAGACCTTCTTTACATTTAGATTCTTTGTTTACGTTTTTATTTTTTGTTTACATTTAGAGTTCCATTTAGTGTCTTTGTTTACATTTGTAGTCTTTGTTTACATATAGCGTGTTTGTTTACATTTAGAGACTTTGTTCACATTTGTAGTCTTTGTTTTCATTTTTAGCCTTTGTTTACATTTAGAGTCTTTGTTTTTATTATTAGACTTTGTTTACATTTAGAGTCTGTTTACATTTTTTGTCCTTGTTTACAACTAGAGTCCTAGTTTATACCCAGAGTTTTTTATTACGTTTAGAGTCTTTGTTTACATTTTTATTATTTGTTTACATTTAGAGATTTTGTTTACGTTTGCAGTCTTTGGTTACATTTAGAGTCTTTGTTTATATTTCTAGTATTTGTTTACATTTAGTTTTGTTTACATTTGTAGTCTTTGTTTACATTTAGAGTGTTAGCTTACGTTTCTAGTTTTTCTTTCTATTTTTTGTCTGTTTCCATTTAGAGTCTTTGTTATATTTGTAGTCTTTGTTTACATTTGTAATCTTTGTTTACATTTGTAGTCTTTGTTTACATTTAGAGTGTTAGCTTACGTTTCTAGTTTTTCTTTCTATTTTTTGTCTGTTTCCATTTAGAGTCTTTGTTATATTTGTAGTCTTTGTTTACATTTGTAATCTTTGTTTGCATTTAGAGAACTTCTTTTCATTTAGAGTCTTTGTTTACGTTTGTAGTCTTTGTTTACATTTTTAGTCTTTGTTTTCATTTAGAGTCTGTTTACATTTAAGGTCTTTGTTTACATTTGTAGTCTTTATTTACATTTAAATTCTTTGTTTACATATGTATTCTTTGTTTAAATTTAGAGACTTTGTTTACATTTAGAGTCCGTTTATATTTGTAGTCTTTGTTTATATTTAGAGGGATTGTTTACATGTAGAGTTTTTGTTTACATTTGTAGTCCTTTTTTACACCTAGAGTCCTTGTTTACACCAAGAGTTTTTGGTTACTTATAGAGTCTTTGTTTATATTTCTAGTATTTGTTTACATTTTGTTTTGTTTACATTTGTAGTCGTTGTTTATATTTGTAGTATTTGTTTACTTTTAGTTTTATTTACATTTGTAGTGTTTCTTTACATTTTTAGTCTTTGTTTTCATTTAGAATCTGTTTACATTTAAGGTCTTTGTTTACATTTGTAGTCTTTATTTACATTTAAATTCTTTGTTTACATATGTAGTTTTTGTATACATTTAGAGTGTTAGTTTACGTTTGTAGTCTTTGTTTACATTTGTAGTCTTTGTTTACATTTGTAATCTATCTTTGCATTTAGAGAACTTCTTTACATTTAGAGTCTTTGTTTACATCTGTAGCCTTTGTTTACATTTTTAGACTGTTTACAATTTTAGCCTTTGTTTACATATAGAGTCTTTGTTTACATTTGTAGTCTTTGTTTACATTTACGTCTATGTTTACATTTGCAGTCTTTGTTTACATTTAGAGTCTTTGCATATATAGTCTTTGTTTACATTTTTAGTCTGTTTGCATTTAGATTCTGTTTTCATTTATAGTCTGTTTACATTTGTAGACTTTGTTTACATTTAGAGAGTGTGTTTACAGTTTGAGTCACTTAACATTTCTGCTCTTTGTTTACATTTGTATTCTTTGCTTACATTTGTATTCTGCTTACATTTAGATACTTTGTTTATATTTACAGGCTTTGTATATATTTGTTGTCTGTTTACACTTAGAGTCTGTTTACGTTTGTAGTTTTTGTTTACGTTTACTGTTTTTGTTTACATTTGTAGTCTTTGTTTACAGTTGTAGACTTTCTTAACATTTATAGTCTTTGTTTACAGTTGTATTCTTTGTTTAAATTTAGAGACTTTGTTTACATTTAGAGTCCGTTTATATTTGTAGTCTTTGTTTATATTTCTAGTATTTGTTTACATTTAGTTTTGTTTACATTTGTTGTCATTGTTTATATTTGTAGCATTTGTTTACTTTTAGTTTTGTTTACATTTCTAGTCTTTGTTTGCATTTAGAGTGTTAGTTTATGTTTGTAGTTTTTGTTTACATTTGTAGTCTGTTTCCGTTTAGAGTCTGTTTATATTTGTAGTCATTGTTTACATTTTTAGTCTTTGTTTTCATTTAGAGTCTGTTTACATTTAAGGTCTTTGTTTACATTTGTAGTCTTTATTTACATTTAAATTCTTTGTTTACATATGTAGTTTTTGTATACATTTAGAGTGTTAGTTTACGTTTGTAGTCTTTGTTTACATTTGTAGTCTTTGTTTACATTTGTAATCTATCTTTGCATTTATAGAACTTCTTTACATTTAGAGTCTTTGTTTACATTTGTAATCTATCTTTGCATTTAGAGAACTTCTTTACATTTAGAGTCTTTGTTTACATCTGTAGCCTTTGTTTACATTTTTAGACTTTGTTTACATTTTTAGCCTTTGTTTACATATAGAGTCTTTGTTTACATTTAGAGTCTTTGCATATATAGTCTTTGTTTACATTTTTAGTCTGTTTGCATTTAGATTCTGTTTTCATTTATAGTCTGTTTACATTTGTAGACTTTGTTTACATTTAGAGAGTGTGTTTACAGTTTGAGTCACTTAACATTTCTGCTCTTTGTTTACATTTGTATTCTTTGCTTACATTTGTATTCTGCTTACATTTAGATACTTTGTTTATATTTACAGGCTTTGTATATATTTGTTGTCTGTTTACACTTAGAGTCTGTTTACGTTTGTAGTTTTTGTTTACGTTTACTGTTTTTGTTTACATTTGTAGTCTTTGTTTACAGTTGTAGACTTTCTTAACATTTATAGTCTTTGTTTACAGTTGTATTCTTTGTTTAAATTTAGAGACTTTGTTTACATTTAGAGTCCGTTTATATTTGTAGTCTTTGTTTATATTTCTAGTATTTGTTTACATTTAGTTTTGTTTACATTTGTTGTCATTGTTTATATTTGTAGCATTTGTTTACTTTTAGTTTTGTTTACATTTCTAGTCTTTGTTTGCATTTAGAGTGTTAGTTTATGTTTGTAGTTTTTGTTTACATTTGTAGTCTGTTTCCGTTTAGAGTCTGTTTATATTTGTAGTCATTGTTTACATTTTTAGTCTTTGTTTTCATTTAGAGTCTGTTTACATTTAAGGTCTTTATTTACATTTGTAGTCTTTATTTATATTTAAATTATTTGTTTACATATGTAGTCTTTGTTTACATTTAGTCCCTTTGTTTACATTTGTAGTCTTTGTTTACATTTTTAGCCTTTGTTTACATTTAGAGTCTTTGTTTTTATATTTAGACTCTGTTTACATTTAGAGTCTGTTTACATTTGTAGTCCTTGTTTACAACTAGAGTCCAAGTTTATACCCAGAGTTTTTTGTTACATTTAGAGTCTTTGTTTACATTTTTATTATTTGTTTACATTTAGAGACTTTGTTTACGTTTGCAGTCTTTGGTTACATTTAGAGTCCTTGTTTACATTTAGAGTGTTAGTTTACGTTTGTAGTTTTTGTTTCCATTTGTAGTCTGTTTCCATTTAGAGTCTTTGTTTATATTTGTAGTCTTTGTTTACATTTGTAGTCTTTGTTTACATTTGTAATCTTTGTTTGCATTTAGAGAACTTCTTTATATTTAGAGTCTTTGTTTACGTTTGTAGTAATTGTTTACATTTTTAGTCTGTGTTTTCATTTAGAGTCTGTTTACATTTAAGGTCTTTGTATACATTTGTAGTCTTTGTTTACATTTTTATTCTTTGTCTACATTTACAGTTCCATTTAGGGTCTTTGTTTACATTTGTAGTCTTTGTTGACATATAGCGTGTTTGATTACATTTAGAGCCTTTGTTTACATTTGTTGTCTTTGTTTAAATTTTTATCCTTTGTTTACATTTAGAGTCTTTGTTTTTATTTTTAGACTTTGTTTACGTTTAGAGTCTTTGTTTTTATTTTTAGACTTTGTTTACGTTTAGAGTCTGTTTTATTTTCAGACTTTGTTTATACCCAGGGTTTTTATTACATTTAGAGCCTTTGTTTACATTTTTATTATTTGTTTACATTTAGAGACTTTGTTTACATTTTTATTATTTGTTTACATTTAGAGTGTATGTTTACGTTTGCAGTCTTCTTTTACATTTGTAGTCTTTACTTACATTTAGAGTGTTAGTTTACGTTAGTAGTTTTTGTTTACATTCGTAGTCTGTTTCCATTTAGAGTTTTTTTTATATTTGTAGTCTTTTTTTACTTTTGTAGTTTTTGTTTACATTTGTAATCTTTGTTTGCATTTAGAGATTTTCTTTACATTTAGAGTCTTTCTTTACGTTTGTAGTCTTTGTTTACATTTTTAGTCTTTGTTTTCATTTAGAGTCTGTTTACATTTAAGGTCTTTGTTTACATTTGTAGTCTTTATTTACATTTAAATTCTTTGTTTACATATGTAGTCTTTGTTTACATTTAGAGTCTTTGTTTACGTTTGCAGTCTTTAATTACATTTGTAGTCTTTGTCTACATTTAGAGTGTTAGTTTACGTTTGTAGTTTTTGTTTACATTTGTAGTCTCTTTTTGTTTAGAGTTTTGGTTTATATTTGCAGTCTTTGTTTACATTTGTAGTCTTTGTTTACATTTGTAATCTTTCTTTGCATCTAGAGACCTTCTTTACCTTTAGAGTCTTTGTTTACATTTGTAGCCTTTGTTTACATTTTTAGACTTTGTTTATATATAGAGTCTTTGTTTACATTTGTAATCTTTGTTTACATTTAGAGTCTGTTTCCATTTAGCGTCTTTGTTTACATTTACAGCCTTTGTATACATTTGTAGTGTTTGTTTAAATTTAGAATCTTTGTTTACATGTGTAATCTTTAATTCCATTTAAAGTCTTTTTTTTATATTTGTAGACTTTGTTTACATTTGTAGTCTTTGTATACATTTAGAGCTTTTTTCATTTATAATCTTTGTTTACATTTGTAGTCTTTGATTACTTAAAGAGTCTTTGTTTACATACCGAGTCTGTTTGTTTACATGTCTTTGTTTATATTTAGAGCCTTTATTTACTTTTAGAGTCTTTGTTTTCATTTGTACTCTTTGTTTACATTTAGACTCTTTGTTTACATTTTGAGTCTCAACATTTGTGCTCTTTATTTACATTTGTAATCTTTGTTTACATTTGTAGTCTACTTACATTAGGTGTCTGTTTATGTTTGTAGCTTTTGTTTACATTTAGAGTCTTTGTTTAAATTTGTAGTCTTTGTTTACATTTAGGTCTATGTTTACATTTGCAGTTTTTGTTTACATTTAGAGTCTGTTTACATATGTAGTCTTTGTTTACATTTTTAGTCTGTTTGAATTTAGAGTCTTTGTTTTCATTTATAGTCTGTTTACATTTGAATACTTTGTTTACATTTAGAGAGTTTGTTTACAGTTTTAGTCACTTAATATTTGTGCTCTTTGTTTACATTTGTATTCTTTGTTTACATTTAGAGTGTTAGTTTACGTTTGTAGTCTTTGTTTACATTTTTAGTCTTTGTTTTCATTTAAAGTCTGTTTACATTTAAGGTCTTTGTTTACATTTGTAGTCTTTGTTTACATTTGTATTCGTCGTTTATATTTGTAGTATTTGTTTAATTTTAGTTTTATTTACATTTGTAGTGTTTGCTTACATTTTTTTTGTTTACATTTAGAGTTCCATTTAGTGTCTTTGTTTACATTTGTAGTCTTTGTTTACATATAGCGTGTTTGTTTACATTTAGAGACTTTGTAATCTTTAATCCTTGTTTACACCTAGAGTCCTTGTTTATACCCAGAGTTTTTTATTACATTTAGAGTCTTTGTTTACATTTTTATTTTTTGTTTACATTTAGAGACTGTTTACGTTTGTAGTCTGTGGTTACATTTAGAGTCTTTGTTTATATTTCTAGTATTTGTTTACATTTAGTTTTGTTTACATTTGTTGTCGTTGTTTATATTTGTAGTATTTGTTTACTTTTAGTTTTGTTTACATTTGTAGTCTTTGTTTACATTTAGAGTGTTAGTTTATGTTTGTAGTTTTTGTTTACATTTGTAGTCTGTTTCCATTTAGAGTCTGTTTACATTTAAGGTCTTTGTTTACATTTGTAGTCTTTATTTATATTTAAATTATTTGCTTACATATATAGTCTTTGTTTACATTTAGTCCCTTTGTTTACATTTGTAGTCTTTGTTTACATTTAGAGTCTGTTTTTATATTTAGACTTTGTTTACATTTAGAATCTGTTTACATTTGTAGTCCTTGTTTACAAATAGAGTCCTAGTTTATACCCAGAGTTTTTTATTACATCTAGAGTCTTTGTTTACATTCTTATTATTTGTTTACATTTAGTGTTTTTGTTTACGTTTGCAGTCTTTGTTTACATTTGTAGTCTTTGTTTACATTTAGAGTGTTAGTTTACGTTTGTAGTCTTTGTTTACATTTTTAGTCTGTGTTTTCATTTAGAGTCTGTTTACATTTAAGGTCTTTGTTTACATTTGTAGTCTTTGTTTACATTTTTATTTTTTGTTTACATTTAGAGTTCAATTTGGTGTCTCTGTTTACATATAGCGTGTTTGTTTACATTTAGAGCCTTTGTTCACATTTGTAGTTTTTGTTTACATTTTTAGCCTTTGTTTACATTTAGAGTCTTTGTTTACATTTTTATTATTTGTTTACATTTAGAGACTTTGTTTACGTTTGCAGTCTTTGGTTACATTTAGAGTCTTTGTTTATATTTCTAGTATTTGTTTACATTTAGTTTTGTTTACATTTGTAGTCCTTTATAATTGTAGTATTTGTTTACTTTTAGTTTTGTTTACATTTGTAGTCTTTAATTACATTTAGAGTGTTAGTTTACATTTGTAGTTTTTGTTAAAATTTGTAATCTTTGTTTGCATATAGACACCTTCTTTAAATTTAGAGTCTTTGTTTACGTTTGTAGTCTTTGTTTACATTTGTAGTCTTTGTTTACATATAGCGTGTTTGTTTACATTTAGAGCCTTTGTTCACATTTGTAGTCTTTGTTTACATTTTTAGCCTTTGTTTGCATTTAGAGTCTTTGTTTACATTTTTATTATTTGTTTACTCTTAGAGACTTTGTTTACGTTTGCAGTCTTTGGTTACATTTAGAGTCTTTGTTTATATTTCTAGTATTTGTTTACATTTAGTTTACATTTGTAGTCCTTTATATTTGTAGTATTTGTTTACTTTTAGTTTTGTTTACATTTGTAGTCTTTGTTTACGTTTTGAGTGTTAGTTTATATTTGTAGTTTTTGTTTACATTTGTAATCTTTGTTTGCATATAGAGACCTTCTTTAAATTTAGAGTCTTTGTTTACGTTTGTAGTCTTTGTTTACATTTTTAGTCTTTGTTTTCATTTAGAGTCTGTTTACATTTAAGGTCTTTGTTTTCATTTGTAGGTTTTGTTTACATTTTTATTCTTTGATTACATTTAGAGTTCCATTTTGTGTCTTTGTTTACATTTGTAGTCTTTGTTTACATATAGCGTGTTTGTTTACATTTAGAGCCTTTGTTCACATTTGTAGTCTTTTTTACATTTTTAGCCTTTGTTTACATTTAGAGTCTGTTTTTATATTTAGACTTTTTACAACTAGAGTCCTCTATTATACCCAGAGTTTTTTATTACAATTAGAGTCTTTGTTTACATTTTTATTATTTGTTTACATTCAGAGACTTTGTTTACGTTTGCAGTCTTTGGTTACATTTAGAGTCTTTCTTTATATTTCTAGTATTTGTTTACATTTAGTTTTGTTTACATTTGTAGTCCTTTATAATTGTAGTATTTGTTTACTTTTAGTTTTGTTTACATTTGTAGTCTTTAATTACATTTAGAGTGTTAGTTTACATTTGTAGTTTTTGTTAAAATTTGTAATCTTTGTTTGCATATAGAGACCTTCTTTAAATTTAGAGTCTTTGTTTACGTTTGTAGTCTTTGTTTACATTTTTAGTCTTTGTTTTCATTTAGAGTATGTTTACATTTAAGGTCTTTGTTTATATTTGTAGTCTTCGTTTACATTTTTATTCTTTGTTTACATTTAGCGATCCATTTAGTGTCTTTGTTTACACTTGTAGTCTTTGTTTACATATAGCGTGTTTGTTTACATTTAGAGCCTTTGTTCACATTTGTAGTCTTTGTTTACATATTTAGTTTTTGTTTACATTTAGAGTCTGTTTTTATTTTTAGACTTTGTTTACATTTAGAGTCTGTTTACATTTGCAGTCCTTGTTTACAACTAGAGTCCTACATTTAGAGACTTTGTTTACGTTTGCAGTCTTTGGTTACATTTAGAGTCCTTGTTTACATTTAGAGTGTTAGTTTACGTTTGTAGTTTTGTTTACATTTGTAGTCGGTTTCGATTTAGAGTCTTTGTTTATATTTGTTGTCTTTGTTTACATTTGTAGTCTTTGTTTACATTTGTAATCTTTGTTTGCAATTAGAGAACATCTTTATATTTAGAGTCTTTTTTAAGGTTGTAGTCTTTGTTTACATTTTTAGTCTTTGTTTTCATTTAGAGTCTGTTTACATTTAAGGTCTTTGTTTACATTTGTAGTCTTTGTTTACATTTTTATTTTTTGTTTACATTTAGAGTTCCATTTAGTGTCTTTGTTTACATTTGTAGTCTTTGTTTACATATAGCGTGTTTGTTTACATTTAGAGCCTTTGTTCACATTTGTAGTCTTTGTCTACATTTTTACCCTTTGTTTGCATTTAAAGTCTTTGTTTACATTTTTATTATTTGTTTACGTTTAGTTTTGTTTACATTTGTAGTCTTTAATTACATTTAGAGTGTTAGTTTACATTTGTAGTTTTTGTTAAAATTTGTAATCTTTGTTTGCATATAGAGACCTTCTTCAAATTTAGAGCCTTTGTTTACGTTTGTAGTCTTTGTTTTCATTTAGAGTATGTTTACATTTAAGGTCTTTGTTTACATTTGTAGTCTTTGTTTACATTTTTATTCTTTGTTTACATTTAGCGTTCCATTTAGTGTCTTTGTTTACATTTGTAGTCTTTGTTTATATATAGCGTGTTTGTTTACATTTAGAGCCTTTGTTCACATTTATAGTCTTTGTTTACATATTTAGCCTTTGTTTACGTTTATAGTCTGTTTTTATTTTTAGACTTTGTTTACATTTAGAGTCTTTTTTTATTTTTAGACTTTGTTTACATTTAGAGTGTGTTTACATTTGTAGTCCTTGTTTACAACTAGAGTCCTAGTTTATACCCAGAGTTTTTTATTACATCTAGAGTCTTTGTTTACATTTTTATTATTTGTTTACATTTAGAGACTTTGTTTACGTTTGCAGTCTTTCGTTACAATTAGAGTCTTTGTTTTTATTTCTAGTATTTGTTTACATTTAGTTTTGTTTACGTTTGTAGTCGTTGTTTATATTTGTAGTATTTGTTTACTTTCAGTTTTGTTTACATTTGTAGTCTTTGTTTACATTTAGAGTGCTAGTTTACGTTTGTAGTTTTTGTTTACATTTGTAGTCTGTTTCCATTTAGAGTCGTTGTTTATATTTTTAGTCTTTGTTTACATTTGTAGTCTTTGTTTACATTTGTAATCTTTGTTTACATTTAGAGAACATCTTTACATTTAGAGTTTTTGTTTACGTTTGTAGTCTTTGTTTACATTTTTAGTCTTTGTTTTCATCTAAAGTCTCTTTACATTTAAGGTCTTTGTTTACATTTGTAGTCTTTGTTTACATTTGTAGTCTTTGTTTACATATACCGTGTTTGTTTACATTTAGAGCCTTTGTTCACATTTGTAGTCTTTGTTTACATTTTTAGCCTTTGTTTACATTTAGAGTCTTTGTTTTTATTTTTAGACTTTGTTTACATTTAGAGTCTTTGTTTTTATTTTTAGACTTTGTTTACATTTAGAGCCTGTTTACATTTGTAGTCCTTGTTTACAACTAGAGTCCTAGTTTATACCCAGAGTTTTTTATTACATTTAGAGTCTTTGTTTACATTTTTATCATTTGTTTACATTTAGAGACTTTGTTTACGTTTGCAGTCTTTGGTTCCGTTTAGAGTCTTTCTTTATATTTCTAGTATTTGTTTACATTTAGTTTTGTTTACATTTGTAGTCCTTTATATTTGTAGTATTTCTTTACTTTTAGTTTTGTTTACATTTGTAGTCTTTGTTTACATTTAGAGTGTTAGTTTACATTTGTAGTTTTTGTTTACATTTGTAATCTTTGTTTGCATATAGAGACCAACTTTAAATTTAGAGTCTTTGTTTACGTTTGTAGTCTTTGTTTACATTTTTAGTCTTTGTTTACATTTACAGTTCCATTTGGGTTCGTTGTTTACATTTGTAGTCTTTGTTTACATATAGCGTGTTTGTTTACATTTAGAGCCTTTGTTTACATTTGTAGTCTTTGTTTACATTTTTATCCATTGTTTACATTTAGAGTCTTTGTTTTTATTTTTAGACTTTGTTTACGTTTAGAGTCTGTTTACATTTGTAGTCCTTGTTTATACCCAGAATTTTTTATTACATTTAGAGTCTTTGTTTACATTTTTGTTATTTGTTTACATTTAGAGTTTTTGTTTACGTTTGCAGTCTTTGTTTACATTTGTAGTCTTTGTTTACATTTAGAGTGTTAGTTTACATTTGTAGTTTTTGTTTAAAGTCTTTGTTTTTATTTATAGTCTGTTTATATTTGAAGACTTTGTTTACATTTAGAGAGTTTGTTTACAGTTTGAGTCACTTAATATTTGTGCTCTTTATTTACATTTGTAATCTTTGTTTACATTTGTAGTCTACATACATTTAGAGTCTTTTTATGTTTGTAGTTTTTGTTTACATTTAGATTCTTTGTTTACATTTGTAGTCTTTGTTTACGTTTAGGTCTATGTTTACATTTGCAGTCTTTGTTTACACTTAGAGTCTGTTTTCATATGTAGTCTTTGTTTACATTTTTAGTCTGTTTGCAGTTAGAGTCTTTGTTTTCATTTATAGTCTGTTTACATTTGAAGACTTTGTTTACATTTAGAGAGTTTGTTTACAGTTTGAGTCACTTAATATTTGTGCTCTTTGTTTACATTTGTATTCTTTGTTTACATTTGTAGTCTGCTTACATTTAGATACTTTGTTTATATTTAGAGGCTTTGTTTACATTTGTTTTCCGTTTACACTTAGAGTCTGTTTACGTTTGTAGTTTTTGTCTACGTTTAGTGTCTTTGTTTACATTTGTAGTCTTTGTTTACAGTTGTAAACTTTCTTAACATTTATAGTCTTTGTTTACATTTGTATTTTTTGTTTAAATTTAGAGACTTTGTTTACATTTAGAGTCCGTTTATATTTGTAGTCTTTGTTTACATTTAGAGAGATTGTTTACATGTAGAGTTTTTGTTTACATTTGTAGTCTTTGTTGACACTTGTAGTCTTTGTTTACATTTAGACTTTGTTTATATTTTGAGACTTTGTTTACATTTATAGTCCTTTTATACACCTAGAGTCCTTGTTTACACCAAGAGTTTTTGGTTACTACTAGAGTCTTTGTTTATATTTCTAGTATTTGTTTACATTTAGTTTTGTTTACATTTGTAGTCGTTGTTTATATTTGTAGTATTTGTATACATTTAGTTTCGTTTACATTTGTTGTCTTTGTTTAAATTTTTATCCTTTGTTTACATTTAGAGTCTTTGTTTTTATTTTTAGACTTTGTTTACGTTTAGAGTCTTTGTTTTTATTTTTAGACTTTGTTTACGTTTAGAGTCTGTTTTATTTTCAGACTTTGTTTATACCCAGAGTTTTTTATTACATCTAGAGTCTTTGTTTACATTTTTATTATTTGTTTACATTTAGAGACTTTGTTTACGTTTGCAGTCTTTGGTTACATTTAGAGTCCTTGTTTACATTTAGAGTGTTAGTTTACGTTTGTAGTTTTTGTTTACATTTGTAGTCTGTTTCGATTTAGAGTCTTTGTTTATATTTGTAGTCTTTGTTTACATTTGTAGTCTTTGTTTACATTTGTAATCTTTGTTTGCATTTACAGAACTTCTTTATATTTAGAGTCTTTGTTTACATTTGTAGTTTTATTTACATTTTTATTTTTTGTTTACATTTAGAGTTCCATTTGGTGTCTTTGTTTACATTTGTAGTCTTTGTTTACATATAGCGTGTTTCTTTACATTTAGAGCCTTTGTTTACATTTGTAGTCTTTGTTTACATTTTTATCCTTTGTTTACATTTAGAGTCTGTTTACATTTGTAGTCCTTGTTTACACCTAGAGTCATTGTTTATACCCAGAGTTTTTTATTACATTTAGAGTCTTTGTTTACATTTTTATTATTTGTTTACATCTAGAGTCTTTGTTTACGTTTGCAGTCTTTGTTTACATTTGTAGTCTTTGTTTACATTTGTAATCTTTGTTTGCATTTAGAGACCTTCTTTACATTTAGAGTCTTTGTTTACGTTTGTAGTCTTTGTTTAAATTTTTAGTCTTTGTTTTCATTTAGAGTCTGTTTACATTTAAGGTCTTTGTTTACATTTGTAGTCTTTGTTTACATTTTTATTCTTCTTTAACATTTAGAGTTCCATTTAGTGTCTTTGTTTACATTTGTAGTCCTTGTTTACACCTAGAGTTCTTGTTTATACCCAGAGTTTTTTATTACATTTAGAGTCTTTGTTTACATTTTTATTATTTTTTTACTTTTAGAGACTTTTTTTACGTTTTGTTTACATTTTTAGTCTGTGTTTTCATTTAGAGTCTGTTTACATTTAAGGTCTTTGTTCAGATTTGCATTCTTTGTTTACATTTTTATTTTTTGTTTACATTTAGAGTTCAATTTGGTGTCTTTGTTTACATGTGTAGTCTTTGTTTACATATAGCGTGTTTGTTTACATTTAGAGCCTTTGTTCACATTTGTAGTCTTTGTTTACATTTTTAGCCTTTGTTTACATTTAGAGTCTTTCTTTACATTTTTATTATTTGTTTACATTTAGAGACTTTGTTTACGTTTGCAGTCTTTGGTTACATTTAGAGTCTTTGTTTATATTTCTATTATTTGTTTACATTTAGTTTTGTTTACATTTGTAGTCCTTTATAATTGTAGTATTTGTTTACTTTTAGTTTTGTTTTTATTTGTAATCTTTGTTTACATTTGTAGTCTACTTTCATTTAGAGTCTGTTTATGTTTGTAGTTTTTGTTTACATTTAGAGTCTTTGTTTACATTTGTAGTCTTTGTTTACATTTAGGTCTATGTTTACATTTGCAGTCTTTGTTTACATTTAGAGTCTGTTTACATATGTAGTCTTTGTTTACATTTTTAGTCTGTTTGCATTTAGAGTCTTTGTTTTCATTTATAGTCTGTTTACATTTGAAGACTTTGTTTACATTTAGAGAGTTTGTTTACAGTTTGAGTCACTTATTATTTGTGCCCTTTGTTTACATTTGTATTCTTTGTTTATATTTGTAGTCTGCTTACATTTAGATACTTTGTTTATATTTAGAGGCTTGGTTTACTATTGTTTTCTGATTACACTTAGAGTCTGTTTACGTTTGTAGTTTTTGTTTACGTTTAGTGTGTTTGTTTACATTTGTAGTCTTTGTTTACAGTTGTAGACTTTCTTAACATTTATAGTCTTTGTTTACATTTGTATTCTTTGTTTAAATTTAGAGACTTTGTTTACATTTAGAGTCCGTTTATATTTGTAATCTTTGTTTACATTTAGAGAGATTGCTTACATGTACAGTTTTTGTTTACATTTGTAGTCTTTGTTTACACTTGTAGTCTTTGTTTACATTTAGACTTTGTTTATATTTAGAGACTTTGTTTACATTTGTAGTCCATTTTTACACCTAGAGTCCTTGTTAAAACGAAGAGTTTTTGGTTACTACTAGAGTCTTTGTTTATATTTCTAGTATTTGTTTACATTTAGTTTTGTTTACATTTGTAGTCGTTGTTTATATTTGTAGTATTTGTTTACTTTTAGTTTTGTTTTCATTTGTAGTCTTTGTTTACATTTAGAGTTCCAATTGGTGTCTTTGTTTACATTTGTAGTCTTTGTTTACATATAGCGTGTTTGTTTTTATTTAGAGCCTTTGTTTACATTTGTAGTCTTTGTTTACATTTTTAGCCTTTGTTTACATTTAGAGTGTTTTATTTTCAGACTTTGTTTACATTTAGAGTCTGTTTACAAATGTAGTCCTCTTTTCCACCTTGAGTCATTGTTTATACCCTGAGTTTTTTATTATATTTAGAGTCTTTGTTTACATTTTTATTATTTGTTTACATTTAGAGTGTTAGTTTACGTTTGTAGTTTTTGTTTACATTTGTAGTCTGTTTCCATTTATAGTTTTTGTTTGTACTTGTAGTCTTTGTTTACATTTGTAATCTTTGTTTGCATTTAGAGACCTTCTTTACATTTAGAGCCTTTGTTTACGTTTGTAGTCTTTGTTTACATTTTTAGTCTTTGTTTTCATTTAGAGTCTGTTTACATTTAAGGTCTTTGTTTTCATTTGTAGTCTTTGTTTACATTTTTATTCTTCTTTAACATTTAGAGTTCCATTTAGTGTCTTTGTTTACATTTGTAGTACATTTTTAGTTTTTTATTACATTTAGAGCCTTTGTTTACATTTTTATTATTTGTTTACATTTAGAGACTTTGTTTACATTTTTATTATTTGTTTACATTTAGAGTGTATGTTTACGTTTGCAGTCTTCTTTTACATTTGTAGTCTTTGTTTACATTTAGAGTGTTAGTTTACGTTAGTAGTTTTTGTTTACATTCGTAGTCTGTTTCCATTTAGAGTTTTTTTTATATTTGTAGTCTTTGTTTACATTTGTAGTTTTTGTTTACATTTGTAATCTTTGTTTGCATTTAGAGACTTTCTTTACATTTAGAGTCTTTCTTTACGTTTGTAGTCTTTGTTTACATTTTTAGTCTTTGTTTTCATTTAGAGTCTGTTTACATTTAAGGTCTTTGTTTACATTTGTAGTCTTTATTTACATTTAAATTCTTTGTTTACATATGTAGTCTTTGTTTACATTTAGAGTCTTTGTTTACGTTTGCAGTCTTTAATTACATTTGTAGTCTTTGTCTACATTTAGAGTGTTAGTTTACGTTTGTAGTTTTTGTTTACATTTGTAGTCTCTTTTTGTTTAGAGTTTTTGTTTATATTTGCAGTCTTTGTTTACATTTGTAGTCTTTGTTTGCATTTGTAATCTTTCTTTGCATCTAGAGACCTTCTTTACCTTTAGAGTCTTTGTTTACATTTGTAGCCTTTGTTTACATTTTTAGACTTTGTTTATATATAGAGTCTTTGTTTACATTTGTAATCTTTGTTTACATTTAGAGTCTGTTTCCATTTAGCGTCTTTGTTTACATTTACAGCCTTTGTATACATTTGTAGTGTTTGTTTAAATTTAGAATCTTTGTTTACATGTGTAATCTTTAATTCCATTTAAAGTCTTATTTTTATATTTGTAGACTTTGTTTACATTTGTAGTCTTTGTATACATTTAGAGCTTTTTTCATTTATAATCTTTGTTTGCATTTGTAGTCTTTGATTACTTAAAGAGTCTTTGTTTACATACCGAGTCTGTTTGTTTACATGTCTTTGTTTATATTTAGAACCTTTATTTACTTTTAGAGTCTTTGTTTTCATTTGTAGTCTTTGTTTACATTTAGACTCTTTGTTTACATTTTGAGTCTCAACATTTGTGCTCTTTATTTACATTTGTAATCTTTGTTTACATTTGTAGTCTACTTACATTAGGTGTCTGTTTATGTTTGTAGCTTTTGTTTACATTTAGAGTCTTTGTTTACATTTGTAGTCTTTGTTTACATTTAGGTCTATGTTTACATTTGCAGTTTTTGTTTACATTTAGAGTCTGTTTACATATGTAGTCTTTGTTTACATTTTTAGTCTGTTTGAATTTAGAGTCTTTGTTTTCATTTATAGTCTGTTTACATTTGAATACTTTGTTTACATTTAGAGAGTTTGTTTACAGTTTTAGTCACTTAATATTTGTGCTCTTTGTTTACATTTGTATTCTTTGTTTACATTTAGAGTGTTAGTTTACGTTTGTAGTTTTTGTTTACATTTGTAGTCTGTTTCCATTTAGAGTTTTTGTTTATACTTGTAGTCTTTGTTTACATTTGTAATCTTTCTTTGCATTTAGAGACCTTCTTTACATTTAGAGTCTCTGTTTACGTTTGTAGTCTTTGTTTACATTTTTAGTCTTTGTTTTCATTTAAAGTCTGTTTACATTTAAGGTCTTTGTTTACATTTGTAGTCTTTGTTTACCTTTGTATTCGTCGTTTATATTTGTAGTATTTGTTTAATTTTAGTTTTATTTACATTTGTAGTGTTTGCTTACATTTTTTTTTGTTTACATTTAGAGTTCCATTTAGTGTCTTTGTTTACATTTGTAGTTTTTGTTTACATATAGCGTGTTTGTTTACATTTAGAGCCTTTGTAATCTTTAATCCTTGTTTACACCTAGAGTCCTTGTTTATACCCAGAGTTTTTTATTACATTTAGAGTCTTTGTTTACATTTTTATTTTTTGTTTACATTTAGAGACTGTTTACGTTTGCAGTCTTTGGTTACATTTAGAGTCTTTGTTTATATTTCTAGTATTTGTTTACATTTAGTTTTGTTTACATTTGTTGTCGTTGTTTATATTTGTAGTATTTGTTTACTTTTAGTTTTGTTTACATTTGTAGTCTTTGTTTACATTTAGAGTGTTAGTTTATGTTTGTAGTTTTGTTTACATTTGTAGTCTTTGTTTACATTTAGAGTGTTAGTTTATGTTTGTAGTTTTGTTTACATTTGTAGTCTGTTTCCATTTAGAGTCTGTTTACATTTAAGGTCTTTGTTTACATTTGTAGTCTTTATTTATATTTAAATTATTTATTTACATATATAGTCTTTGTTTACATTTAGTCCCTTTGTTTACATTTGTAGTCTTTGTTTACATTTAGAGTCTGTTTTTATATTTAGACTTTGTTTACATTTAGAATCTGTTTACATTTGTAGTCCTTGTTTACAACTAGAGTCCTAGTTTATACCCAGAGTTTTTTATTACATCTAGAGTCTTTGTTTACATTGTTATTATTTGTTTACATTTAGAGACTTTGTTTACGTTTGCAGTCTTTGGTTACATTTAGAGTCTTTGTTTATATTTCTAGTATTTGTTTACATTTAGTTTTGTTTACATTTGTAGTCCTTTATAATTGTAGTATTTGTTTACTTTTAGTTTTGTTTACATTTGTAGTCTTTAATTACATTTAGAGTGTTAGTTTACATTTCTAGTTTTTGTTAAAATTTGTAATCTTTGTTTGCATATAGAGACCTTCTTTAAATTTAGAGTTTTTGTTTACGTTTGTAGTCTTTGTTTACATTTTTAGTCTTTGTTTTCATTTAGAGTATGTTTACATTTAAGGTCTTTGTTTACATTTGTAGTCTTTGTTTACATTTGTAGTCTTTGTTTACATTTTTATTCTTTGTTTACATTTAGCGTGTTTGTTTAAATTTAGAGCCTTTGTTCACATTTGTAGTCTTTGTTTACATATTTAGCCTTTGTTTACATTTAGAGTCTGTTTTTATTTTTAGACTTTGTTTACATTTAGAGTCTGTTTTTATTTTTAGACTTTGTTTACATTTTGAGTGTGTTTACATTTGTAGTCCTTGTTTACAACTAGAGTCCTAGTTTATACCCAGAGTTTTTTATTACATTTAGAGCCTTTGTTTACATTTTTATTATTTGTTTACATTTAGAGACTTTGTTTACATTTTTATTATTTGTTTACATTTAGAGTGTATGTTTACGTTTGCAGTCTTCTTTTACATTTGTAGTCTTTGTTTACATTTAGAGTGTTAGTTTACGTTAGTAGTTTTTATTTACATTCGTAGTCTGTTTCCATTTAGAGTTTTTTTTATATTTGTAGTCTTTGTTTACATTTGTAATCTTTGTTTGCATTTAGAGAACTTCTTTACATTTAGAGTCTTTCTTTACGTTTGTAGTCTTTGTTTACATTTTTAGTCTTTGTTTTCATTTAGAGTCTGTTTACATTTAAGGTCTTTGTTTACATTTGTAGTCTTCGTTTACATTTTTATTTTTTGTTTACATTTAGAGTTCCATTTAGTGTCTTTGTTTACATTTGTAGTTTTTGTTTACATATAGCGTGTTTGTTCACATTTAGAGCCTTTGTTCACATTTGTAGTCTTTGTTTACATTTTTAGCCTTTGTTTACATTTAGAATCTTTGTTTTTATTTTTAGACTTTGTATACATTTAGAGTCTGTTTACATTTGTAGTCCTTGTTTACAACTAGAGTCCTAGTTTATACCCAGAGTTTTTTTATTACATTAAGAGTCTTTGTTTACATTTAAGGTCTTTGTTTACATTTGTAGTCTTTGTTTACATTTTTATTCTTTAATTACATTTAGAGTTCCATTTTGTGTCTTTGTTTACATTTGTAGTCTTTGTTTACATATAGCGTGTTTGTTTACATTTAGAGCCTTTGTTCACATTTGTAGTCTTTTTTACATTTTTAGCCTTTGTTTACATTTAGAGTCTGTTTTTATATTTAGACTTTTTACAACTAGAGTCCTCTATTATACCCAGAGTTTTTTATTACAATTAGAGTCTTTGTTTACATTTTTATTATTTGTTTACATTTAGAGACTTTGTTTACGTTTGCAGTCTTTGGTTACATTTAGAGTCTTTCTTTATATTTCTAGTATTTGTTTACATTTAGTTTTGTTTACATTTGTAGTCCTTTATAATTGTAGTATTTGTTTACTTTTAGTTTTGTTTACATTTGTAGTCTTTAATTACATTTAGAGTGTTAGTTTACATTTGTAGTTTTTGTTAAAATTTGTAATCTTTGTTTGCATATAGAGACCTTCTTTATATTTAGAGTGTAGTCCTTGTTTACAACTAGAGTCCTAGTTTATACCCAGAGTTTTTTATTACATCTAGAGTCTTTGTTTACATTTTTATTATTTGTTTACATTTAGAGACTTTGTTTACGTTTGCAGTCTTTCGTTACAATTAGAGTCTTTGTTTTTATTTCTAGTATTTGTTTACATTTAGTTTTGTTTACGTTTGTAGTCGTTGTTTATATTTGTAGTATTTGTTTACTTTCAGTTTTGTTTACATTTGTAGTCTTTGTTTACATTTAGAGTGCTAGTTTACGTTTGTAGTTTTTGTTTACATTTGTAGTCTGTTTCCATTTAGAGTCGTTGTTTATATTTTTAGTCTTTGTTTACATTTGTAGTCTTTGTTTTCATCTAGAGTCTCTTTACATTTAAGGTCTTTGTTTACATTTGTAGTCATTGTTTACATTTGTAGTCTTTGTTTACATTTAGAGCCTTTGTTCACATTTGTAGTCTTTGTTTACATTTTTAGCCTTTGTTTACATTTAGAGTCTTTGTTTTTATTTTTAGACTTTGTTTACATTTAGAGTCTTTGTTTTTATTTTTAGACTTTGTTTACATTTAGAGCCTGTTTACATTTGTAGTCCTTGTTTACAACTAGAGTCCTAGTTTATACCCAGAGTTTTTTATTACATTTAGAGTCTTTGTTTACATTTTTATCATTTGTTTACATTTAGAGACTTTGTTTACGTTTGCAGTCTTTGGTTCCGTTTAGAGTCTTTCTTTATATTTCTAGTATTTGTTTACATTTAGTTTTGTTTACATTTGTAGTCCTTTATATTTGTAGTATTTCTTTACTTTTAGTTTTGTTTACATTTGTAGTCTTTGTTTACATTTAGAGTGTTAGTTTACATTTGTAGTTTTTGTTTACATTTGTAATCTTTGTTTGCATATAGAGACCAACTTTAAATTTAGAGTCTTTGTTTACGTTTGTAGTCTTTGTTTACATTTTTAGTCTTTGTTTACATTTACAGTTCCATTTGGGGTCGTTGTTTACATTTGTAGTCTTTGTTTACATATAGCGTGTTTGTTTACATTTAGAGCCTTTGTTTACATTTGTAGTCTTTGTTTACATTTTTATCCATTGTTTACATTTAGAGTCTTTGTTTTTATTTTTAGACTTTGTTTAAGTTTAGAGTCTGTTTACATTTGTAGTCCTTGTTTATACCCAGAATTTTTTATTGCATTTAGAGTCTTTGTTTACATTTTTGTTATTTGTTTACATTTAGAGTTTTTGTTTACGTTTGCAGTCTTTGTTTACATTTAGAGTGTTAGTTTACATTTGTAGTTTTTGTTTAAAGTCTTTGTTTTTATTTATAGTCTGTTTACATTTGAAGACTTTGTTTACATTTAGAGAGTTTGTTTACAGTTTAAGTCACTTAATATTTGTGCTCTTTGTTTACATTTGTAGTCTTTGTTTACATTTGTAGTCTACATACATTTAGAGTCTTTTTATGTTTGTAGTTTTTGTTTACATTTAGATTCTTTGTTTACATTTGTAGTCTTTGTTTACGTTTAGGTCTATGTTTACATTTGCAGTCTTTGTTTACACTTAGAGTCTGTTTTCATATGTAGTCTTTGTTTACATTTTTAGTCTGTTTGCATTTAGAGTCTTTGTTTTCATTTATAGTCTGTTTACATTTGAAGACTTTGTTTACATTTAGAGAGTTTGTTTACAGTTTGAGTCACTTAATATTTGTGCTCTTTGTTTACATTTGTATTCTTTGTTTACATTTGTAGTCTGCTTACATTTAGATACTTTGTTTATATTTAGAGGCTTTGTTTACATTTGTTTTCCGTTTACACTTAGAGTCTGTTTACGTTTGTAGTTTTTGTCTACGTTTAGTGTCTTTGTTTACATTTGTAGTCTTTGTTTACAGTTGTATACTTTCTTAACATTTATAGTCTTTGTTTACATTTGTATTCTTTGTTTAAATTTAGAGACTTTGTTTACATTTAGAGTCCGTTTATATTTGTAGTCTTTGTTTACATTTAGAGAGATTGTTTACATGTAGTGTTTTTGTTTACATTTGTAGTCTTTGTTGACACTTGTAGTCTTTGTTTACATTTAGACTTTGTTTATATTTTGAGACTTTGTTTACATTTATAGTCCTTTTATACACCTAGAGTCCTTGTTTACACCAAGAGTTTTTGGTTACTACTAGAGTCTTTGTTTATATTTCTAGTATTTGTTTAAATTTAGTTTTGTTTACATTTGTAGTCGTTGTTTATATTTGTAGTATTTGTATACATTTAGTTTTGTTTACATTTGTAGTCTTTGTTTACATTTTTATTTTTTGTTTACACTTAGAGTTCCATTTGGTGTCTTTGTTTACATTTGTAGTCTTTGTTTACATATAGCGTGTTTCTTTACATTTAGAGCCTTTGTTTACATTTGTAGTCTTTGTTTACATTTTTATCCTTTGTTTACATTTAGAGTCTGTTTACATTTGTAGTCCTTGTTTACACCTAGAGTCATTGTTTATACCCAGAGTTTTTTATTACATTTAGAGTCTTTGTTAACATTTTTATTATTTGTTTACATCTAGAGTCTTTGTTTACGTTTGCAGTCTTTGTTTACATTTGTAGTCTTTGTTTACATTTGTAATCTTTGTTTGCATTTAGAGACCTTCTTTACATTTAGAGTCTTTGTTTACGTTTGTAGTCTTTGTTTAAATTTTTAGTCTTTGTTTTCATTTAGAGTCTGTTTACATTTAAGGTCTTTGTTTACATTTGTAGCCTTTGTTTACATTTTTATTCTTCTTTACATTTAGAGTTCCATTTAGTGTCTTTGTTTACATTTGTAGTCCTTGTTTACACCTAGAGTCCTTGTTTACACCCAGAGTTTTTTATTACATTTAGAGTCTTTGTTTACATTTTTATTATTTTTTTACTTTTAGAGACTTTTTTTACGTTTTGTTTACATTTTTAGTCTGTGTTTTCATTTAGAGTCTGTTTACATTTAAGGTCTTTGTTCAGATTTGCATTCTTTGTTTACATTTTTATTTTTTGTTTACATTTAGAGTTCAATTTGGTGTCTTTGTTTACATGTGTAGTCTTTGTTTACATATAGCGTGTTTGTTTACATTTAGAGCCTTTGTTCACATTTGTAGTCTTTGTTTACATTTTTAGCCTTTGTTTACATTTAGAGTCTTTCTTTACATTTTTATTATTTGTTTACATTTAGAGACTTTGTTTACGTTTGCAGTCTTTGGTTACATTTAGAGTCTTTGTTTATATTTCTATTATTTGTTTACATTTAGTTTTGTTTACATTTGTAGTCCTTTATAATTGTAGTATTTGTTTACTTTTAGTTTTGTTTTTATTTGTAATCTTTGTTTACATTTGTAGTCTACTTTCATTTAGAGTCTGTTTATGTTTGTAGTTTTTGTTTACATTTAGAGTCTTTGTTTACATTTGTAGTCTTTGTTTACATTTAGGTCTATGTTTACATTTGCAGTCTTTGTTTACATTTAGAGTCTGTTTACATATGTAGTCTTTGTTTACATTTTTAGTCTGTTTGCATTTAGAGTCTTTGTTTTCATTTATAGTCTGTTTACATTTGAAGACTTTGTTTACATTTAGAGAGTTTGTTTACAGTTTGAGTCACTTATTATTTGTGCCCTTTGTTTACATTTGTATTCTTTGTTTATATTTGTAGTCTGCTTACATTTAGATACTTTGTTTATATTTAGAGGCTTGGTTTACTATTGTTTTCTGATTACACTTAGAGTCTGTTTACGTTTGTAGTTTTTGTTTACGTTTAGTGTGTTTGTTTACATTTGTAGTCTTTGTTTACAGTTGTAGACTTTCTTAACATTTATAGTCTTTGTTTACATTTGTATTCTTTGTTTAAATTTAGAGACTTTGTTTACATTTAGAGTCCGTTTATATTTGTAGTCTTTGTTTACATTTAGAGAGATTGCTTACATGTACAGTTTTTGTTTACATTGGTAGTCTTTGTTTACACTTGTAGTCTTTGTTTACATTTAGACTTTGTTTATATTTAGAGACTTTGTTTACATTTGTAGTCCATTTTTACACCTAGAGTCCTTGTTAAAACGAAGAGTTTTTGGTTACTACTAGGGGCTTTGTTTATATTTCTAGTATTTGTTTACATTTAGTTTTGTTTTCATTTGTAGTCTTTGTTTACATTTAGAGTTCCATTTGGTGTCTTTGTTTACATTTGTAGTCTTTGTTTACATAAAGCGTGTTTGTTTTTATTTAGAGCATTTGTTTACATTTGTAGTCTTTGTTTACGTTTTTAGCCTTTGTTTACATTTAGAGTCTGTTTTATTTTCAGACTTTGTTTACATTTAGAGTCTGTTTACAATTGTAGTCCTTGTTTACACCTTGAGTCATTGTTTATACCCAGAGTTTTTTATTACATTTATAGTCTTTGTTTACATTTTTATTATTTGTTTACATTTAGAGTGTTAGTTTACGTTTGTAGTTTTTGTTTACATTTGTAGTCTGTTTCCATTTATAGTTTCTGTTTATACTTGTAGTCTTTGTTTACATTTGTAATCTTTGTTTGCATTTAGAGACCTTCTTGACATTTAGAGCCTTTGTTTACGTTTGTAGTCTTTGTTTACATTTTTAGTCTTTGTTTTCATTTAGAGTCTGTTTACATTTAAGGTCTTTGTTTACATTTGTTGTCTTTGTATACATTTTTATTCTTCTTTTACATTTAGAGTTCCATTTAGTGTCTTTGTTTACATTTGTAGTCCTTGTTTACACCTAGAGTCCTTGTTTATACCCAGAGTTTTTTATTACATTTAGAGTCTTTGTTTACATTTTTATTATTTGTTTACATTTAGAGACTTTTTTTACGTTTGCAGTCTTTGGTTACAATTAGAGTCTTTGTTTTTACTTCTAGTATTTGTTTACATTTAAGTTTGTTTACGTTAGTAGTCGTTTATATTTGTAGTATTTGTTTACTTTTAGTTTTGTTTACATTTGTAGTCTTTGTTTACATTTAAAGTGTTAGTTTACGTTTGTAGTTTTTGTTTATATTTGTAGTCTTTGTTTACATTTAAAGTCTTTGTTTACAGTTGTAATCTTTGTTTGCATTTAGAGACCTTCTTTACATTTAGAGTGTTTGTTTACGTTTGTAGTCTTTGTTTACATATTTAGTCTTTGTTTTCATTTAGATACTGTTTACATTTAAGGTCTTTGTTTACATTTGTAGTCTTTATTTACATTTAAATTCTTTGTTTACATATGTAGTCTTTGTTTACATTTAGAGTCTTTGTTTACGTTTGCAGTCTTTAATCACATTTGTAGTCTTTGTCTACATTTAGAGTGTTAGTTTACGTTTTTAGTTTTTGTTTACATTTGTAGTCTGTTTTTATTTAGTCTTTGTTTATATTTGTAGTCTTTGTTTACATTTGTAGTCTTTGTTTACATTTGTAATCTTTCTTTGCATCTAGAGAACTTCTTTACCCTCAGAGTCTTTGTTTACATTTGTAGCCTTTGTCTACATTTTTAGACTTTGCTTACATATTTAAACTTTTTTTACATATAGAGTCTTTGTTTACATTTGTAATCTTTGTTTACATTTAGAGTCTGTTTCCATTTAGCGTCTTTGTTTACATTTAGAGCTTTTGTATACATTTGTAGTGTTTGTTTAAATTTAGAATCTTTGTTTACATGTGTAATCTTTAATTCCATTTAGAGTCTTTTTTTATATTTGTAGACTTTGTTTACATTTGTAGTCTTTGTATACATTTAGAGCTTTTTTCATTTATAATCTTTGTTTACATTTGTAGTCTTTGATTACTTAAAAAGTCTTTGTTTACATACCGAGTCTGTTTGTTTACATGTCTTTGTTTATATTTAGAGCCTTTATTTACTTTTAGATTCTTTGTTTTCATTTGTAGTCTTTGTTTATATTTACACTCTTTGTTTACATTTAGACTCTTTGTTTACATTTAGACTTTTGTTTACATTTTGAGTCTCAACCATTTGTGCTCTTTATTTACATTTGTAATCTTTGTTTACATTTGTAGTCTACTTACATTAGGTGTCTGTTTATGTTTGTAGCTTTTGTTTACATTTAGAGTCTTTGTTTACATTTAGGTCTATGTTTACATTTGCAGTCTTTGTTTACATTTAGAGTCTGTTTACATATGTAGTCTTTGTTTACATTTTTAGTCTGTTTGCATTTAGAGTCTTTGTTTTCATTTATAGTCTGTTTACATTTGAAGCCTTTTTTACATTTAGAGAGTTTGTTTACAGTTTGAGTCACTTAATATTTGTGCTCTTTGTTTACATTTGTATTCTTTGTTTACATTTGGAGTCTGCTTACATTTAGATACTTTGTTTATATTTAGAGGCTTTGTTTACATTTGTTTTCTGTTTACACTTAGAGTCTGTTTACGTTTGTAGTTTTTGTTTACGTTTAGTGTCTTTGTTTACATTTGTAGTCTTTGTTTACAGTTGCAGACTTTCTTAACATTTGTAGTTTTTGTTTGCATTTGTAATCTTTGTTTGCATATAGAGACCTTCTTTACATTTAGAGTCTTTGTTTACGTTTTAAGTATTTGTTTACATTTTTAATCTTTGTTTTCATTCAGAGTCTAATTACATTTAAGGTCTTTGTTTACATTTGTAGTCCTTGTTTACATTTTTATTCTTTGTTTACATTTAGAGTTCCATTTAGTGTCTTTGTTTACATTTGTAGTATTTGTTTACATATAGCGCGTTTGTTTACATTTAGAGCCTTTGTAATCTTTAATCCTTGTTTACACCTAGAGTCCTTGTTTATACCCAGAGTTTTTTATTACATTTAGAGTCTTTGTTTACGTTTTATTTTTTGTTTACATTTAGAGACTGTTTACGTTTGCAGTCTTTGGTTACATTTAGAGTCTTTGTTTATATTTCTAGTATTTGTTTACATTTAGTTTTGTTTACATTTGTTGTCGTTGTTTATATTTGTAGTATTTGTTTACTTTTAGTTTTGTTTACATTTCTAGTCTTTGTTTACATTTAGAGTGTTAGTTTATGTTTGTAGTTTTCGTTTACATTTGTTGTCTGTTTCCATTTAGAGTCTGTTTATATTTGTAGTCTTTGTTTACATTTGTAGTCATTGTTTACATTTTTAATCTTTGTTTGCATTTAGAGACCTTCTTTACATTTAGAGTCTTTGTTTACGTTTGTAGTCTTTGTTTACATTTTTAGTCTGTTTTCATTTAGAGACTGTTTACATTTAAGGTCTTTGTTTACGTTTGTAGTCTTTATTTATATTTAAATTCTTTGTTTACATATGTAGTCTTAGTTTACATTTAGGCCCTTTGTTCACATTTGTAGTCCTTGTTTATACCCAGAGTTTTTTATTACATTTAGAGTCTTTGTTTACATTTTTATTATTTGTTTACATTTAGAGTTTTTGTTTACGTTTGCAGTCTTTGTTTACATTTGTAGTCTTTGTTTACATTTAGAGTGTTAGTTTACATTTGTAGTTTTTGTTTACATTTGTAATCTTTGTTTGCATATAGAGACCTTCTTTAAATTTAGAGTCTTTGTTTACGTTTGTAGTCTTTGTTTACATTTTTAGTCTGTGTTTTCATTTAGAGTCTGTTTACATTTAAGGTCTTTGTTTAGATTTGCAGTCTTTGTTTATATTTATTTTTTGTTTACATTTAGAGTTCAATTTGGTGTCTTTGTTTACATTTGTAGTCTTTGTTTACATATAGCGTGTTTGTTTACATTTAGAGCCTTTGTTCACATTTGTAGTCTTTGTTTACATTTTTAGCCTTTGTTTACATTTAGAGTCTTTGTTTACATTTTTATTTTTTGTTTACATTTAGAGACTTTGTTTACGTTTGCAGTCTTTGGTTAATTTTAGAGTCTTTGTTTATATTTCTAGTATTTGTTTACATTTAGTTTTGTTTACAATTGTAGTCCTTTATAATTGTAGTATTTGTTTACTTTTAGTTTTGTTTACATTTGTAATCTTTGTTTACATTTGTAGTCTACTTTCATTTAGAGTCTGTTTATGTTTGTAGTTTTTGTTTACATTTAGTCTTTGTTTACATTTGTAGCCTTTGTTTACATTTAGGTCTATGTTTACATTTGCAGTCTTTGTTTACATTTAGAGTCTGTTTACATATCTAGTCTTTGTTTACATTTTTAGTCTGTTTGCATTTAGAGTCTTTGTTTTCATTTATAGTCTGTTTACATTTGAAGACTTTGTTTACATTTAGAGAGTTTGTTTACAGTTTGAGTCACTTAATATTTGTGCCCTTTGTTTACATTTGTATTCTTTGTTTACATTTGTAGTCTGCTTACATTTAGATACTTTGTTTATATTTAGAGGCTTTGTTTACTATTGTTTTCTGTTTACACTTAGAGTCTGTTTACGTTTGTAGTTTTTGTTTACGTTTAGTGTCTTTGTTTACATTTGTAGTCTTTGTTTACAGTTGTAGACTTTCTTAACATTTATAGTCTTTGTTTATATTTGTATTCTTTGTTTAAATTTAGAGACTTTGTTTACATTTAGAGTCCGTTTATATTTGTAGCCTTTGTTTACATTTAGAGAGATTGCTTACATGTAGAGTTTTTGTTTACATTTGTAGTCTTTGTTTACACTTGTAGTCTTTGTTTACATTTAGACTTTGTTTATATTTAGAGACTTTGTTTACATTTGTAGTCCATTTTTACACCTAGAGTCCTTGTTAAAACGAAGAGTTTTTGGTTACTACTAGAGTCTTTGTTTATATTTCTAGTATTTGTTTACATTTAGTTTTGTTTACATTTGTAGTCGTTGTTTATATTTGTAGTATTTGTTTACTTTTAGTTTTGTTTTCATTTGTAGTCTTTGTTTACATTTAGAGTTCCATTTGGTGTCTTTGTTTACATTTGTAGTCTTTGTTTACGTATAGCGTGTTTTTATTTAGAGCCTTTGTTTACATTTGTAGTCTTTGTTTACATTTTTAGCCTTTGTTTACATTTAGAGTCTGTTTTATTTTTACACTTTGTTTACGTTTAGAATCTGTTTACAATTGTAGTCCTTGTTTACACCTTGAGTCATTGTTTATACCCAGAGTTTTTTATTACATTTAGAGTCTTTGTTTACATTTTTATTATTTGTTTACATTTAGAGTGTTAGTTTACGTTTGTAGTTTTTGTTTACATTTGTAGTCTGTTTCCATTTATAGTTTTTGTTTATACTTGTAGTCTTTGTTTACATTTGTAGTCTTTGTTTACATTTGTAATCTTTGTTTGCATTTAGAGACCTTCTTTACATTTAGAGTCTTTGTTTACGTTTTTATTTTTTGTTTACATTTAGAGTTCCATTTAGTGTCTTTGTTTACATTTGTAGTCTTTGTTTACATATAGCGTGTTTGTTTACATTTAGAGCCTTTGTTCACATTTGTAGTCTTTGTTTACATTTTTAGCCTTTGTTTACATTTAGAGTCTTTGTTTTTATTTTTAGACTTTGTTTACATTTAGAGTCTGTTTACATTTGTAGTCCTTGTTTACAACTAGAGTCCTAGTTTATACCCAGAGTTTTTTATTACATTTAGAGTCTTTGTTTACATTTTTATTATTTGTTTACATTTAGAGACTTTGTTTACGTTTGCAGTCTTTGGTTACATTTAGAGTCTTTGTTTATATTTCTAGTATTTGTTTACATTTAGTTTTGTTTACATTTGTAGTCTTTGTTTACATTTAGAGTGTTAGTTTACGTTTCTAGTTTTTCTTTCTATTTGTAGTCTGTTTCCATTTAGAGTCTTTGTTATATTTGTAGTCTTTGTTTACATTTGTAATCTTTGTTTGCATTTAGAGAACTTCTTTTCATTTAGAGTCTTTATTTACGTTTGTAGTCTTTGTTTACATTTTTAGTCTTTGTTTTCATTTAGAGTCTGTTTACATTTAAGGTCTTTGTTTACATTTGTAGTCTTTATTTACATTTAAATTCATTGTTTACATATGTAGTCTTTGTTTACATTTAGAGTCTTTGTTTACATTTGTAGTCTTTGTTTACATTTAGAGTGTTAGTTTACGTTTGTAGTTTTTGTTTACATTTATAGTCTGTTTTTATTTAGAGTCTGTATATATTTGCAGTCTTTGTTTACATTTGTAATAGTTCTTTGCATTTAGAGACCTTCTTTACATTTAGAGTCTTTGTTTACATATGTAGCCTTTGTTTACATTTTTAGACTTTGTTTACATTTTTAGATTTTGTTTACATATAGAGTCTTTGTTTACATTTGTAATCTTTGTTTACATTTAGAGTGTGTTTCCGTTTAGCGTCTTTGTTTACATTTAGAGCCTTTTATACATTTGTAGTGTTTGTTTAAATTTAGAATCTTTGTTTACATGTGTAATCTTTAATTCCATTTAGAGCCTTTTTTATATTTGTAGAATTTGTTTACAATTGTAATCTTTGTATACATTTAGAGCTTTTTTCATTTATAATCTTTGTTTACATTTGTAGTCTTTGATTACTTTAAGAGTCCTTGTTTACATACCGAGTCTGTTTAAGTTTGTACTCTTTGTTTACATGTCTTTGTTTATATTTAGAGCCTTTATTTACTTTTAGAGTCTTTGTTTTCATTTGTAGTCTTTGTTTACATTTAGACACTTTGTTTACATTTAGACTTTTTGTTTATATTTTGAGTCTCTTAACATTTGTGCTCTTTATTTACATTTGTAATCTTTGTTTACATTTGTAGACTACTTACATTTAGAGTCTGTTTATGTGTGTAGTTTTTGTTTACATTTAGAATCTTTGTTTACATTTGTAGTCTTTGTTTACAGTTAGGTCTATGTTTACATTTGCAGTCTTTGTTTACATTTAGAGTCTGTTTACATATGTAGTCTTTGTTTACATTTTTAGTCTGTTTGCATTTAGAGTCTTTGTTTTCATTTATAGTCTGTTTACATTTGTAGACTTTGTTTACATTTAGAGAGTTTGTTTACAGTTTGAGTCACTTAACATTTGTGCTCTTAGTTTACATTTGTATTCTTTGTTTACATTTGTAGTCTGCTTACATTTAGATACTTTGTTTATATTTAGAGGCTTTGTTTACATTTGTTTTCTGTTTACACTTAGAGTCTGTTTACGTTAGTAGTTTTTGTTTACGTTTAGTATCTTTGTTTACATTTGTAGTCTTTGTTTACAGTTGTAGACTTTCTTAACATTTATAGTCTTTGTTTACATTTGTATTCTTTGTTTAAATTTAGAGACTTTGTTTACATTTAGAGTCCGTTTATATTTGTAGTCTTTGTTTATATTTAGAGGGATTGTTTACATGTAGAGTTTTTGTTTACATTTGTAGTCCTTTTTTACACCCAGAGTCCTTGTTTACACCAAGAGTTTTTGGTTACTTATAGAGTCTTTGTTTATATTTCTAGTATTTGTTTACATTTTGTTTTGTTTACATTTGTAGTTGTTGTTTATATTTGTAGTATTTGTTTACTTTTAGTTTTATTTACATTTGTAGTGTTATTTACATTTTCAGTCTTTGTTTTCATTTAGAATCTGTTTACATTTAAGGTCTTTGTTTACATTTGTAGTCTTTATTTACATTTAAATTCTTTGTTTACATATGTAGTTTTTGTATACATTTAGAGTGTTAGTTTACGTTTGTAGTCTTTATTTACATTTGTAGTCTTTGTTTATATTTGTAATCTATCTTTGCATTTAGAGAACTTCTTTACATTTAGAGTCTTTGTTTACAACTGTAGCCTTTGTTTACATTTTTAGTCTTTGTTTACATTTTTAGTCTGTTTGCATTTAGATTCTGTTTTCATTTATAGTCTGTTTACATTTGTAGACTTTGTTTACATTTAGAGAGTGTGTTTACAGTTTGAGTCACTTAACATTTCTGCTCTTTGTTTACATTTGTATTCTTTGCTTACATTTGTATTCTGCTTACATTTAGATACTTTGTTTATATTTACAGGCTTTGTATATATTTGTTGTCTGTTTACACTTAGAGTCTGTTTAAGTTTGTAGTTTTTGTTTACGTTTAGTGTTTTTGTTTACATTTGTAGTCTTTGTTTACAGTTGTAGACTTTCTTAACATTTATAGTCTTTGTTTACAGTTGTATTCTTTGTTTAAATTTAGAGACTTTGTTTACATTTAGAGTCCGTTTATATTTGTAGTCTTTGTTTATATTTCTAGTATTTGTTTACATTAAGTTTTGTTTACATTTGTTGTCATTGTTTATATTTGTAGCATTTGTTTACTTTTAGTTTTGTTTACATTTCTAGTCTTTGTTTGCATTTAGAGTGTTAGTTTATGTTTGTAGTTTTTGTTTACATTTCTAGTCTGTTTCCGTTTAGAGTCTGTTTATATTTGTAGTCATTGTTTACATTTTTAGTCTTTGTTTTCATTTAGAGTCTGTTTACATTTAAGGTCTTTGTTTACATTTGTAGTCTTTATTTATATTTAAATTATTTGTTTACATATGTAGTCTTTGTTTACATTTAGTCCCTTTGTTTACATTTGTAGTCTTTGTTTACATTTTTAGCCTTTGTTTACATTTAGAGTCTTTGTTTTTATATTTAGACTCTGTTTACATTTAGAGTCTGTTTACATTTGTGGTCCTTGTTTACAACTAGAGTCCTAGTTTATACCTAGAGTTTTTTATTACATCTAGAGTCTTTGTTTACATTTTTATTATTTGTTTACATTTAGAGTTTTTGTTTACGTTTGCAGTCTTTGTTTACATTTGTAGTCTTTGTTTACATTTAGAGTGTTAGTTTACATTTGTAGTTTTTGTTTACATTTGTAATCTTTGTTTGCATATAGAGACCATCTTTAAATTTAGAGTCTTTGTTTACGTTTGTAGTCTTTGTTTACATTTTTAGTCTGTGTTTTCATTTAGAGTCTGTTTACATTTAAGGTCTTTGTTTACATTCGTAGTCTTTGTTTACATTTTTATTTTTTGTTTACATTTAGAGTTCAATTTGGTGTCTTTGTTTACATATAGCGTGTTTGTTTACATTTAGAGCCTTTGTTCACATTTGTAGTTTTTGTTTACATTTTTAGCCTTTGTTTACATTTAGAGTCTTTATTTATATTTTTATTATTTGTTTACATTTAGAGACTTTGTTTACTTTTGCAGTCTTTGGTTACATTTAGAGTCTTTGTTTATATTTCTAGTATTTGTTTACATTTAGTTTTGTTTACATTTGTACTCCTTTATAATTGTAGTATTTGTTTACTTTTAGTTTTGTTTACATTTGTAGTCTTTAATTACATTTAGAGTGTTAGTTTACATTTGTAGTTTTTGTTAACATTTGTATTCTTTGTTTGCATATAGAGACCTTCTTTATATTTAGAGTCTTTCTTTACGTTTGTAGTCTTTGTTTCCATTTTTATTCTTTGTTTACATTTAGCGTTGCATTTAGTGTCTTGTTTAAATTTGTAGTTTTTTTTTACATATAGCGTGTTTGTTTACATTTAGAGCCTTTGTTCACATTTGTAGTCTTTGTTTACATATTTAGCCTTTGTTTACATTTAGAGTCAGTTTTTATTTTTAGACTTTGTTTACATTTAGAGTCTCTTTACATTTGTAGTCCTTGTTTACAACTAGAATCCAAGTTTATACCCAGAGTTTTTTATTACATTTAGAGTCTTTGTTTACATTTTTATTATTTGTTTACATTTAGAGACTTTGTTTACGTTTGCAGTCTTTGGTTACATTTAGAGTCCTTGTTTACATTTAGAGTGTTAGTTTACGTTTGTAGTTTTTGTTTCCATTTGTAGTCTGTTTCCATTTAGAGTCTTTGTTTATATTTGTAGTCTTTGTTTACATTTGTAGTCTTTGTTTACATTTGTAATCTTTGTTTGCATTTAGAGAACTTCTTTATATTTAGAGTCTTTGTTTACGTTTGTAGTCTTTGTTTACATTTTTAGTCTGTGTTTTCATTTAGAGTCTGTTTACATTTAAGGTCTTTGTTTACATTTGTAGTCTTTGTTTACATTTTTATTCTTTGTCTACATTTACAGTTCCATTTGGGGTCTTTGTTTACATTTGTAGTCTTTGTTGACATATAGCGTGTTTGTTTACATTTAGAGCCTTTGTTTACATTTGTTGTCTTTGTTTACATTTTTATCCTTTGTTTACATTTAGAGTGTTTGTTTTTATTTTTAGACTTTGTTTACGTTTAGAGTCTTTGTTTTTATTTTTAGACTTTGTTTACGTTTAGAGTCTGTTTACATTTGTACTCCTTGTTTAGACCTAGAGTCCTTGTTTATACCCAGAGTTTTTTATTACATTTAGAGCCTTTGTTTACATTTTTATTATTTGTTTACATTTAGAGACTTTGTTTACATTTTTATTATTTGTTTACATTTAGAGTGTATGTTTACGTTTGCAGTATTCTTTTACATTTGTAGTCTTTGTTTACATTTAGAGTGTTAGTTTACGTTAGTAGTTTTTGTTTACATTCGTAGTCTGTTTTCATTTAGAGTTTTTTTTATATTTGTAGTCTTTGTTTACATTTGTAGTTTTTGTTTACATTTGTAATCTTTGTTTGCATTTAGAGAACTTCTTTACATTTAGAGTCTTTCTTTACGTTTGTAGTCTTTGTTTACATTTTTAGTCTTTGTTTTCATTTAGAGTCTGTTTACATTTAAGGTCTTTGTTTACATTTGTAGTCTTTATTTACATTTAAATTCTTTGTTTACATATGTAGTCTTTGTTTACATTTAGAGTCTTTGTTTACGTTTGCAGTCTTTAATTACATTTGTAGTCTTTGTCTACATTTAGAGTGTTAATTTACGTTTGTAGTTTTTGTTTACATTTGTAGTCTCTTTTTGTTTACAGTTTTTGTTTATATTTGTAGTCTTTGTTTACATTTGTAGTCTTTGTTTACATTTGTAATCTTTCTTTGCATCTAGAGACCTTCTTTAACTTTAGAGTCTTTGTTTACATTTGTAGCCTTTGTTTACATTTTTAGACTTTGTTTACATATAGAGTCTTTGTTTATATTTGTAATCTTTGTTTATATTTATAGTCTGTTTCCATTTAGCGTCTTTGTTTACATTTAGAGCTTTTGTATACATTTGTAGTGTTTGTTTAAATTTAGAATCTTTGTTTACATGTGTAATCTTTAATTCCATTTAGAGTCTTTTTTTATATTTGTAGACTTTGTTTACATTTGTAGTCTTTGTATACATTTAGAGCTTTTTTCATTTATAATCTTTGTTTACATTTGTAGTCTTTGATTACTTAAAAAGTCTTTGTTTACATACCGAGTCTGTTTGTTTACATGTCTTTGTTTATATTTAGAGCCTTTATTTACTTTTAGATTCTTTGTTTTCATTTGTAGTCTTTGTTTACATTTACACTCTTTGTTTACATTTAGACTCTGTTTACATTTAGACTTTTGTTTACATTTTGAGTCTCAACCATTTGTGCTCTTTATTTACATTTGTAATTTTTGTTTACATTTGTAGTCTACTTACATTAGGTGTCTGTTTATGTTTGTAGCTTTTGTTTACATTTAGATTCTTTGTTTACATTTGTAGTCTTTGTTTACATATAGCGTGTTTGTTTTTATTTAGAGCCTTTGTTTACATTTGTAGTCTTTGTTTACATTTTTAGCCTTTGTTTACATTTAGAGTCTGTTTTATTTTCAGACTTTGTTTACATTTAGAGTCTGTTTACAATTGTAGTCCTTGTTTACACCTTGAGTCATTGTTTATACCCAGAGTTTTTTATTACATTTAGAGTCTTTGTTTACATTTTTATTATTTGTTTACATTTAGAGTGTTAGTTTACGTTTGTAGTTTTTGTTTACATTTGTAGTCTGTTTCCATTTAGAGTCTTTGTTTATATTTGTAGTCTTTGTTTACATTTAAAGTCTTTGTTTACAGTTGTAATCTTTGTTTGCATTTAGAGACCTTCTTTACATTTAGAGTGTTTGTTTACGTTTGTAGTCTTTGTTTACATTTTTAGTCTTTGTTTACATTTGTAATCTTTCTTTGCATCTAGAGACCTTCTTTACCCTTAGAGTCTTTGTTTACATTTGTAGCCTTTGTTTACATTTTTAGACTTTGCTTACATATTTAGACTTTTTTTACATATAGAGACTTTGTTTACATTTGTAATCTTTGTTTACATTTAGAGTCTGTTTCCATTTAGCGTCTTTGTTTACATTTAGAGCTTTTGTATACATTTGTAGTGTTTGTTTAAATTTAGAATCTTTGTTTACATGTGTAATCTTTAATTCCATTTAGAGTCTTTTTTTTATATTTGTAGACTTTGTTTACATTTGTAGTCTTTGTATACATTTAGAGCTTTTTTCATTTATAATATTTGTTTACATTTGTAGTCTTTGATTACTTAAAAAGTCTTTGTTTACATACCGAGTCTGTTTGTTTACATGTCTTTGTTTATATTTAGAGCCTTTATTTACTTTTAGATTCTTTGTTTTCATTTGTAGTCTTTGTTTATATTTACACTCTTTGTTTACATTCAGACTCTTTGTTTACATTTAGACTTTTGTTTACATTTTGAGTCTCAACCATTTGTGCTCTTTATTTACATTTGTAATCTTTGTTTACATTTGTAGTCTACTTACATTAGGTGTCTGTTTATGTTTGTAGCTTTTGTTTACATTTAGAGTCTTTGTTTACATTTAGAGTCTTTGTTTACATTTAGGCCTATGTTTACATTTGCAGTCTTTGTTTACATTTAGAGTCTGTTTACATATGTAGTCTTTGTTTACATTTTTAGTCTGTTTGCATTTAGAGTCTTTGTTTTCATTTATTGTCTGTTTACATTTGAAGCCTTTTTTACATTTAGAGAGTTTGTTTACAGTTTGAGTCACTTAATATTTGTGCTTTTTGTTTACATTTGTATTCTTTGTTTACATTTGGAGTCTGCTTACATTTAGATACTTTGTTTATATTTAGAGGCTTTGTTTACATTTGTTTTCTGTTTACATATAGAGTCTGTTTACGTTTGTAGTTTTTGTTTACGTTTAGTGTCTTTGTTTACATTTGTAGTCTTTGTTTACAGTTGCAGACTTTCTTAACATTTGTAGTTTTTGTTTGCATTTGTAATCTTTGTTTGCATATAGAGACCTTCTTTACATTTAGAGTCTTTGTTTACGTTTGTAGTCTTTGTTTACATTTTTAATCTTTGTTTTCATTCAGAGTCTAATTACATTTAAGGTCTTTGTTTACATTTGTAGTCCTTGTTTACATTTTTATTCTTTGTTTACATTTAGAGTTCCATTTAGTGTCTTTGTTTACATTTGTAGTCTTTGTTTACATATAGCGTGTTTGTTTACATTTAGAGCCTTTGTAATCTTTAATCCTTGTTTACACCTAGAGTCCTTGTTTATACCCAGAGTTTTTTATTACATTTAGAGTCTTTGTTTACGTTTTATTTTTTGTTTACATTTAGAGACTGTTTACGTTTGCAGTCTTTGGTTACATTTAGAGTCTTTGTTTATATTTCTTGTATTTGTTTACATTTAGTTTTGTTTACATTTGTTGTCGTTGTTTATATTTGTAGTATTTGTTTACTTTTAGTTTTGTTTACATTTGTAGTCTTTGTTTACATTTAGAGTGTTAGTTTATGTTTGCAGTTTTCGTTTACATTTGTAGTCTGTTTCCATTTAGAGTCTGTTTATATTTGTAGTCTTTGTTTACATTTGTAGTCATTGTTTACATTTTTAATCTTTGTTTGCATTTAGAGACCTTCTTTACATTTAGAGTCTTTGTTTACGTTTGTAGTGTTTGTTTACATTTTTAGTCTGTTTTCATTTAGAGACTGTTTACATTTAAGGTCTTTGTTTACGTTTGTAGTCTTTATTTATATTTAAATTCTTTGTTTACATATGTAGTCTTAGTTTACATTTAGTCCCTTTGTTTACATTTGTAGTCTTTGTTTACATTTTTAGCCTTTGTTTACATTTAGAGTCTGTTTTTATTTTTAGACTTTGTTTATATTTAGAGTCTGTTTACATTTGTAGTCCTTGTTTATACCCAGAGTTTTTTATTACATTTAGAATTTTTGTTTACATTTTTATTATTTGTTTACATTTAGAGTTTTTGTTTACGTTTGCAGTCTTTGTTTACATTTGTAGTCTTTGTTTACATTTAGAGTGTTAGTTTACATTTGTAGTTTTTGTTTACATTTGTAATCTTTGTTTGCATATAGAGACCTTCTTTAAATTTAGAGTCTTTGTTTACATTTGTAGTCTTTGTTTACATTTTTATCCATTGTTTACATTTAGAGTCTTTGTTTTTATTTTTAGACTTTGTTTAAGTTTAGAGTCTGTTTACATTTGTAGTCCTTGTTTATACCCAGAATTTTTTATTGCATTTAGAGTCTTTGTTTACATTTTTGTTATTTGTTTACATTTAGAGTTTTTGTTTACGTTTGCAGTCTTTGTTTACATTTGTAGTCTTTGTTTACATTTAGAGTGTTAGTTTACATTTGTAGTTTTTGTTTAAAGTCTTTGTTTTTATTTATAGTCTGTTTACATTTGAAGACTTTGTTTACATTTAGAGAGTTTGTTTACAGTTTAAGTCACTTAATATTTGTGCTCTTTGTTTACATTTGTAGTCTTTGTTTACATTTGTAGTCTACATACATTTAGAGTCTTTTTATGTTTGTAGTTTTTGTTTACATTTAGATTCTTTGTTTACATTTGTAGTCTTTGTTTACGTTTAGGTCTATGTTTACATTTGCAGTCTTTGTTTACACTTAGAGTCTGTTTTCATATGTAGTCTTTGTTTACATTTTTAGTCTGTTTGCATTTAGAGTCTTTGTTTTCATTTATAGTCTGTTTACATTTGAAGACTTTGTTTACATTTAGAGAGTTTGTTTACAGTTTGAGTCACTTAATATTTGTGCTCTTTGTTTACATTTGTATTCTTTGTTTACATTTGTAGTCTGCTTACATTTAGATACTTTGTTTATATTTAGAGGCTTTGTTTACATTTGTTTTCCGTTTACACTTAGAGTCTGTTTACGTTTGTAGTTTTTGTCTACGTTTAGTGTCTTTGTTTACATTTGTAGTCTTTGTTTACAGTTGTATACTTTCTTAACATTTATAGTCTTTGTTTACATTTGTATTCTTTGTTTAAATTTAGAGACTTTGTTTACATTTAGAGTCCGTTTATATTTGTAGTCTTTGTTTACATTTAGAGAGATTGTTTACATGTAGTGTTTTTGTTTACATTTGTAGTCTTTGTTGACACTTGTAGTCTTTGTTTACATTTAGACTTTGTTTATATTTTGAGACTTTGTTTACATTTATAGTCCTTTTATACACCTAGAGTCCTTGTTTACACCAAGAGTTTTTGGTTACTACTAGAGTCTTTGTTTATATTTCTAGTATTTGTTTAAATTTAGTTTTGTTTACATTTGTACTCGTTGTTTATATTTGTAGTATTTGTATACATTTAGTTTTGTTTACATTTGTAGTCTTTGTTTACATTTTTATTTTTTGTTTACACTTAGAGTTCCATTTGGTGTCTTTGTTTACATTTGTAGTCTTTGTTTACATATAGCGTGTTTCTTTACATTTAGAGCCTTTGTTTACATTTGTAGTCTTTGTTTACATTTTTATCCTTTGTTTACATTTAGAGTCTGTTTACATTTGTAGTCCTTGTTTACACCTAGAGTCATTGTTTATACCCAGAGTTTTTTATTACATTTAAAGTCTTTGTTTACATTTTTATTATTTGTTTACGTTTAGTTTTGTTTACATTTGTAGTCTTTAATTACATTTAGAGTGTTAGTTTACATTTGTAGTTTTTGTTAAAATTTGTAATCTTTGTTTGCATATAGAGACCTTCTTCAAATTTAGAGCCTTTGTTTACGTTTGTAGTCTTTGTTTACATTTGTAGTCTTTGTTTACATTTGTAATCTTTGTTTGCATTTAGAGAACTTCTTTATATTTAGAGTCTTTGTTTACGTTTGTAGTCTTTGTTTACATTTTTAGTCTGTGTTTTCATTTAGAGTCTGTTTACATTTAAGGTCTTTGTTTACATTTGTAGTCTTTGTTTACATTTTTATTCTTTGTCTACATTTACAGTTCCATTTGGGGTCTTTGTTTACATTTGTAGTCTTTGTTGACATATAGCGTGTTTGTTTACATTTAGAGCCTTTGTTTACATTTGTTGTCTTTGTTTACATTTTTATCCTTTGTTTACATTTAGAGTGTTTGTTTTTATTTTTAGACTTTGTTTACGTTTAGAGTCTTTGTTTTTATTTTTAGACTTTGTTTACGTTTAGAGTCTGTTTACATTTGTACTCCTTGTTTAGACCTAGAGTCCTTGTTTATACCCAGAGTTTTTTATTACATTTAGAGCCTTTGTTTACATTTTTATTATTTGTTTACATTTAGAGACTTTGTTTACATTTTTATTATTTGTTTACATTTAGAGTGTATGTTTACGTTTGCAGTATTCTTTTACATTTGTAGTCTTTGTTTACATTTAGAGTGTTAGTTTACGTTAGTAGTTTTTGTTTACATTCGTAGTCTGTTTTCATTTAGAGTTTTTTTTATATTTGTAGTCTTTGTTTACATTTGTAGTTTTTGTTTACTTTTGTAATCTTTGTTTGCATTTAGAGAACTTCTTTACATTTAGAGTCTTTCTTTACGTTTGTAGTCTTTGTTTACATTTTTAGTCTTTGTTTTCATTTAGAGTCTGTTTACATTTAAGGTCTTTGTTTACATTTGTAGTCTTTATTTACATTTAAATTCTTTGTTTACATATGTAGTCTTTGTTTACATTTAGAGTCTTTGTTTACGTTTGCAGTCTTTAATTACATTTGTAGTCTTTGTCTACATTTAGAGTGTTAATTTACGTTTGTAGTTTTTGTTTACATTTGTAGTCTCTTTTTGTTTACAGTTTTTGTTTATATTTGTAGTCTTTGTTTACATTTGTAGTCTTTGTTTACATTTGTAATCTTTCTTTGCATCTAGAGACCTTCTTTAACTTTAGAGTCTTTGTTTACATTTGTAGCCTTTGTTTACATTTTTAGACTTTGTTTACATATAGAGTCTTTGTTTATATTTGTAATCTTTGTTTACATTTATAGTCTGTTTCCATTTAGCGTCTTTGTTTACATTTAGAGCTTTTGTATACATTTGTAGTGTTTGTTTAAATTTAGAATCTTTGTTTACATGTGTAATCTTTAATTCCATTTAGAGTCTTTTTTTATATTTGTAGACTTTGTTTACATTTGTAGTCTTTGTATACATTTAGAGCTTTTTTCATTTATAATCTTTGTTTACATTTGTAGTCTTTGATTACTTAAAAAGTCTTTGTTTACATACCGAGTCTGTTTGTTTACATGTCTTTGTTTATATTTAGAGCCTTTATTTACTTTTAGATTCTTTGTTTTCATTTGTAGTCTTTGTTTACATTTACACTCTTTGTTTACATTTAGACTCTGTTTACATTTAGACTTTTGTTTACATTTTGAGTCTCAACCATTTGTGCTCTTTATTTACATTTGTAATTTTTGTTTACATTTGTAGTCTACTTACATTAGGTGTCTGTTTATGTTTGTAGCTTTTGTTTACATTTAGAGTCTTTGTTTACATTTGTAGTCTTTGTTTACATATAGCGTGTTTGTTTTTATTTAGAGCCTTTGTTTACATTTGTAGTCTTTGTTTACATTTTTAGCCTTTGTTTACATTTAGAGTCTGTTTTATTTTCAGACTTTGTTTACATTTAGAGTCTGTTTACAATTGTAGTCCTTGTTTACACCTTGAGTCATTGTTTATACCCAGAGTTTTTTATTACATTTAGAGTCTTTGTTTACATTTTTATTATTTGTTTACATTTAGAGTGTTAGTTTACGTTTGTAGTTTTTGTTTACATTTGTAGTCTGTTTCCATTTAGAGTCTTTGTTTATATTTGTAGTCTTTGTTTACATTTAAAGTCTTTGTTTACAGTTGTAATCTTTGTTTGCATTTAGAGACCTTCTTTACATTTAGAGTGTTTGTTTACGTTTGTAGTCTTTGTTTACATTTTTAGTCTTTGTTTACATTTGTAATCTTTCTTTGCATCTAGAGACCTTCTTTACCCTTAGAGTCTTTGTTTACATTTGTAGCCTTTGTTTACATTTTTAGACTTTGCTTACATATTTAGACTTTTTTTACATATAGAGACTTTGTTTACATTTGTAATCTTTGTTTACATTTAGAGTCTGTTTCCATTTAGCGTCTTTGTTTACATTTAGAGCTTTTGTATACATTTGTAGTGTTTGTTTAAATTTAGAATCTTTGTTTACATGTGTAATCTTTAATTCCATTTAGAGTCTTTTTTTTATATTTGTAGACTTTGTTTACATTTGTAGTCTTTGTATACATTTAGAGCTTGTTTATATTTAGAGCCTTTATTTACTTTTAGATTCTTTGTTTTCATTTGTAGTCTTTGTTTATATTTACACTCTTTGTTTACATTCAGACTCTTTGTTTACATTTAGACTTTTGTTTACATTTTGAGTCTCAACCATTTGTGCTCTTTATTTACATTTGTAATCTTTGTTTACATTTGTAGTCTACTTACATTAGGTGTCTGTTTATGTTTGTAGCTTTTGTTTACATTTAGAGTCTTTGTTTACATTTAGAGTCTTTGTTTACATTTAGGCCTATGTTTACATTTGCAGTCTTTGTTTACATTTAGAGTCTGTTTACATATGTAGTCTTTGTTTACATTTTTAGTCTGTTTGCATTTAGAGTCTTTGTTTTCATTTATAGTCTGTTTACATTTGAAGCCTTTTTTACATTTAGAGAGTTTGTTTACAGTTTGAGTCACTTAATATTTGTGCTTTTTGTTTACATTTGTATTCTTTGTTTACATTTGGAGTCTGCTTACATTTAGATACTTTGTTTATATTTAGAGGCTTTGTTTACATTTGTTTTCTGTTTACACTTAGAGTCTGTTTACGTTTGTAGTTTTTGTTTACGTTTAGTGTCTTTGTTTACATTTGTAGTCTTTGTTTACAGTTGCAGACTTTCTTAACATTTGTAGTTTTTGTTTGCATTTGTAATCTTTGTTTGCATATAGAGACCTTCTTTACATTTAGAGTCTTTGTTTACGTTTGTAGTCTTTGTTTACATTTTTAATCTTTGTTTTCATTCAGAGTCTAATTACATTTAAGGTCTTTGTTTACATTTGTAGTCCTTGTTTACATTTTTATTCTTTGTTTACATTTAGAGTTCCATTTAGTGTCTTTGTTTACATTTGTAGTCTTTGTTTACATATAGCGTGTTTGTTTACATTTAGAGCCTTTGTAATTTTTAATCCTTGTTTACACCTAGAGTCCTTGTTTATACCCAGAGTTTTTTATTACATTTAGAGTCTTTGTTTACGTTTTATTTTTTGTTTACATTTAGAGACTGTTTACGTTTGCAGTCTTTGGTTACATTTAGAGTCTTTGTTTATATTTCTTGTATTTGTTTACATTTAGTTTTGTTTACATTTGTTGTCGTTGTTTATATTTGTAGTATTTGTTTACTTTTAGTTTTGTTTACATTTGTAGTCTTTGTTTACATTTAGAGTGTTAGTTTATGTTTGTAGTTTTCGTTTACATTTGTAGTCTGTTTCCATTTAGAGTCTGTTTATATTTGTAGTCTTTGTTTACATTTGTAGTCATTGTTTACATTTTTAATCTTTGTTTGCATTTAGAGACCTTCTTTACATTTAGAGTCTTTGTTTACGTTTGTAGTGTTTGTTTACATTTTTAGTCTGTTTTCATTTAGAGACTGTTTACATTTAAGGTCTTTGTTTACGTTTGTAGTCTTTATTTATATTTAAATTCTTTGTTTACATATGTAGTCTTAGTTTACATTTAGTCCCTTTGTTTACATTTGTAGTCTTTGTTTACATTTTTAGCCTTTGTTTACATTTAGAGTCTGTTTTTATTTTTAGACTTTGTTTATATTTAGAGTCTGTTTACATTTGTAGTCCTTGTTTATACCCAGAGTTTTTTATTACATTTAGAGTCTTTGTTTACATTTTTATTATTTGTTTACATTTAGAGTTTTTGTTTACGTTTGCAGTCTTTGTTTACATTTGTAGTCTTTGTTTACATTTAGAGTGTTAGTTTACATTTGTAGTTTTTGTTTACATTTGTAATCTTTGTTTGCATATAGAGACCTTCTTTAAATTTAGAGTCTTTGTTTACATTTGTAGTCTTTGTTTACATTTTTATCCATTGTTTACTTTTAGAGTCTTTGTTTTTATTTTTAGACTTTGTTTAAGTTTAGTGTCTGTTTACATTTGTAGTCCTTGTTTATACCCAGAATTTTTTATTGCATTTAGAGTCTTTGTTTACATTTTTGTTATTTGTTTACATTTAGAGTTTTTGTTTACGTTTGCAGTCTTTGTTTACATTTGTAGTCTTTGTTTACATTTAGAGTGTTAGTTTACATTTGTAGTTTTTGTTTAAAGTCTTTGTTTTTATTTATAGTCTGTTTACATTTGAAGACTTTGTTTACATTTAGAGAGTTTGTTTACAGTTTAAGTCACTTAATATTTGTGCTCTTTGTTTACATTTGTAGTCTTTGTTTACATTTGTAGTCTACATACATTTAGAGTCTTTTTATGTTTGTAGTTTTTGTTTACATTTAGATTCTTTGTTTACATTTGTAGTCTTTGTTTACGTTTAGGTCTATGTTTACATTTGCAGTCTTTGTTTACACTTAGAGTCTGTTTTCATATGTAGTCTTTGTTTACATTTTTAGTCTGTTTGCATTTAGAGTCTTTGTTTTCATTTATAGTCTGTTTACATTTGAAGACTTTGTTTACATTTAGAGAGTTTGTTTACAGTTTGAGTCACTTAATATTTGTGCTCTTTGTTTACATTTGTATTCTTTGTTTACATTTGTAGTCTGCTTACATTTAGATACTTTGTTTATATTTAGAGGCTTCGTTTACATTTGTTTTCCGTTTACACTTAGAGTCTGTTTACGTTTGTAGTTTTTGTCTACGTTTAGTGTCTTTGTTTACATTTGTAGTCTTTGTTTACAGTTGTATACTTTCTTAACATTTATAGTCTTTGTTTACATTTGTATTCTTTGTTTAAATTTAGAGACTTTGTTTACATTTAGAGTCCGTTTATATTTGTAGTCTTTGTTTACATTTAGAGAGATTGTTTACATGTAGTGTTTTTGTTTACATTTGTAGTCTTTGTTGACACTTGTAGTCTTTGTTTACATTTAGACTTTGTTTATATTTTGAGACTTTGTTTACATTTATAGTCCTTTTATACACCTAGAGTCCTTGTTTACACCAAGAGTTTTTGGTTACTACTAGAGTCTTTGTTTATATTTCTAGTATTTGTTTAAATTTAGTTTTGTTTACATTTGTAGTCGTTGTTTATATTTGTAGTATTTGTATACATTTAGTTTTGTTTACATTTGTAGTCTTTGTTTACATTTTTATTTTTTGTTTACACTTAGAGTTCCATTTGGTGTCTTTGTTTACATTTGTAGTCTTTGTTTACATATAGCGTGTTTCTTTACATTTAGAGCCTTTGTTTACATTTGTAGTCTTTGTTTACATTTTTATCCTTTGTTTACATTTAGAGTCGGTTTACATTTGTAGTCCTTGTTTACACCTAGAGTCATTGTTTATACCCAGAGTTTTTTATTACATTTAAAGTCTTTGTTTACATTTTTATTATTTGTTTACGTTTAGTTTTGTTTACATTTGTAGTCTTTAATTACATTTAGAGTGTTAGTTTACATTTGTAGTTTTTGTTAAAATTTGTAATCTTTGTTTGCATATAGAGACCTTCTTCAAATTTAGAGCCTTTGTTTACGTTTGTAGTCTTTGTTTTCATTTTTATTCTTTGTTTACATTTAGCGTTCCATTTAGTGTCTTTGTTTACATTTGTAGTCTTTGTTTATATATAGCGTGTTTGTTTACATTTAGAGCCTTTGTTCACATTTATAGTCTTTGTTTACATATTTAGCCTTTGTTTACGTTTATAGTCTGTTTTTATTTTTAGACTTTGTTTACATTTAGAGTCTTTTTTTATTTTTAGACTTTGTTTACATTTAGAGTGTGTTTACATTTGTAGTCCTTGTTTACAACTAGAGTCCTAGTTTATACCCAGAGTTTTTTATTACATCTAGAGTCTTTGTTTACATTTTTATTATTTGTTTACATTTAGAGACTTTGTTTACGTTTGCAGTCTTTCGTTACAATTAGAGTCTTTGTTTTTATTTCTAGTATTTGTTTACATTTAGTTTTGTTTACGTTTGTAGTCGTTGTTTATATTTGTAGTATTTGTTTACTTTCAGTTTTGTTTACATTTGTAGTCTTTGTTTACATTTAGAGTGCTAGTTTACGTTTGTAGTTTTTGTTTACATTTGTAGTCTGTTTCCATTTAGAGTCGTTGTTTATATTTTTAGTCTTTGTTTACATTTGTAGTCTTTGTTTACATTTGTAATCTTTGTTTACATTTAGAGAACATCTTTACATTTAGAGTTTTTGTTTACGTTTGTAGTCTTTGTTTACATTTTTAGTCTTTGTTTTCATCTAGAGTCTCTTTACGTTTAAGGTCTTTGTTTACATTTGTAGTCTTTGTTTACATTTGTAGTCTTTGTTTACATATACCGTGTTTGTTTACATTTAGAGCCTTTGTTCACATTTGTAGTCTTTGTTTACATTTTTAGCCTTTGTTTACATTTAGAGTCTTTGTTTTTATTTTTAGACTTTGTTTACATTTAGAGTCTTTGTTTTTATTTTTAGACTTTGTTTACATTTAGAGCCTGTTTACATTTGTAGTCCTTGTTTACAACTAGAGTCCTAGTTTATACCCAGAGTTTTTTATTACATTTAGAGTCTTTGTTTACATTTTTATCATTTGTTTACATTTAGAGACTTTGTTTACGTTTGCAGTCTTTGGTTCCGTTTAGAGTCTTTCTTTATATTTCTAGTATTTGTTTACATTTAGTTTTGTTTACATTTGTAGTCCTTTATATTTGTAGTATTTCTTTACTTTTAGTTTTGTTTACATTTGTAGTCTTTGTTTACATTTAGAGTGTTAGTTTACATTTGTAGTTTTTGTTTACATTTGTAATCTTTGTTTGCATATAGAGACCAACTTTAAATTTAGAGTCTTTGTTTACGTTTGTAGTCTTTGTTTACATTTTTAGTCTTTGTTTACATTTACAGTTCCATTTGGGGTCGTTGTTTACATTTGTAGTCTTTGTTTACATATAGCGTGTTTGTTTACATTTAGAGCCTTTGTTTACATTTGTAGTCTTTGTTTACATTTTTATCCATTGTTTACATTTAGAGTCTTTGTTTTTATTTTTAGACTTTGTTTAAGTTTAGAGTCTGTTTACATTTGTAGTCCTTGTTTATACCCAGAATTTTTTATTGCATTTAGAGTCTTTGTTTACATTTTTGTTATTTGTTTACATTTAGAGTTTTTGTTTACGTTTGCAGTCTTTGTTTACATTTGTAGTCTTTGTTTACATTTAGAGTGTTAGTTTACATTTGTAGTTTTTGTTTAAAGTCTTTGTTTTTATTTATAGTCTGTTTACATTTGAAGACTTTGTTTACATTTAGAGAGTTTGTTTACAGTTTAAGTCACTTAATATTTGTGCTCTTTGTTTACTTTTGTAATCTTTGTTTACATTTGTAGTCTACATACATTTAGAGTCTTTTTATGTTTGTAGTTTTTGTTTACATTTAGATTCTTTGTTTACATTTGTAGTCTTTGTTTACGTTTAGGTCTATGTTTACATTTGCAGTCTTTGTTTACACTTAGAGTCTGTTTTCATATGTAGTCTTTGTTTACATTTTTAGTCTGTTTGCATTTAGAGTCTTTGTTTTCATTTATAGTCTGTTTACATTTGAAGACTTTGTTTACATTTAGAGAGTTTGTTTACAGTTTGAGTCACTTAATATTTGTGCTCTTTGTTTACATTTGTATTCTTTGTTTATATTTTTATTCTTCTTTAACATTTAGAGTTCCATTTAGTGTCTTTGTTTACATTTGTAGTCCTTTTTTACACCTAGAGTCCTTGTTTATACCCAGAGTTTTTTATTACATTTAGAGTCTTTGTTTACATTTTTATTATTTGTTTACTTTTAGAGACTTTTTTTACGTTTTGTTTACATTTTTAGTTTGTGTTTTCATTTAGAGTCTGTTTACATTTAAGGTCTTTGTTTAGATTTGCAGTCTTTGTTTACATTTTTATTTTTTGTTTACATTTAGAGTTCAATTTGGTGTCTTTGTTTACATGTGTAGTCTTTGTTTACATATAGCGTGTTTGTTTACATTTAGAGCCTTTGTTCACATTTGTAGTCTTTGTTTACATTTTTAGCCTTTGTTTACATTTAGAGTCTTTCTTTACATTTTTATTATTTCTTTACATTTAGAGACTTTGTTTACGTTTGCAGTCTTTGGTTACATTTAGAGTCTTTGTTTATATTTCTAGTATTTGTTTACATTTAGTTTTGTTTACATTTGTAGTCCTTTATAATTGTAGTATTTGTTTACTTTTAGTTTTGTTTTTATTTGTAGTCTTTGTTTACATTTGTAGTCTACTTTCATTTAGAGTCTGTTTATGTTTGTAGTTTTTGTTTACATTTAGAGTCTTTGTTTACATTTGTAGTCTTTGTTTACATTTAGGTCTATGTTTACATTTGCAGTCTTTGTTTACATTTAGAGTCTGTTTACATATGTAGTCTTTGTTTACATTTTTAGTCTGTTTGCATTTAGAGTCTTTGTTTTCATTTATAGTCTGTTTACATTTCAAGACTTTGTTTACATTTAGAGAGTTTGTTTACAGTTTGAGTCACTTATTATTTGTGCCCTTTGTTTACATTTGTATTCTTTGTTTATATTTGTAGTCTGCTTATATTTAGATACTTTGTTTATATTTACAGGCTTTGTTTACTATTGTTTTCTGATTACACTTAGAGTCTGTTTACGTTTATAGTTTTTGTTTACGTTTAGTGTCTTTGTTTACATTTGTAGTCTTTGTTTACAGTTGTAGACTTTCTTAACATTTATAGTCTTTGTTTACATTTGTATTCTTTGTTTAAATTTAGAGACTTTGTTTACATTTAGAGTCCGTTTATATTTGTAGTCTTTGTTTACATTTAGAGAGATTGTTTACATGTAGAGTTTTTGTTTACATTTGTAGTCTTTGTTGACACTTGTAGTCTTTGTTTACATTTAGACTTTGTTTATATTTAGAGACTTTGTTTACATTTATAATCCTTTTATACACCTAGAGTCCTTGTTTACACCAAGAGTTTTTGGTTACTACTAGAGTCTTTGTTTATATTTCTAGTATTTGTTTACATTTAGTTTTGTTTACATTTGTAGTCGTTGTTTATATTTGTAGTATTTGTATACATTTAGTTTTGTTTACATTTGTAGTCTTTGTTTACATTTTTTTTTTGTTTACATTTAGAGTTCCATTTGGTGTCTTTGTTTACATTTGTAGTCTTTGTTTACATATAGCGTGTTTCTTTACATTTAGAGCCTTTGTTTACATTTGTAGTCTTTGTTTACATTTTTATCCTTTGTTTACATTTAGAGTCTGTTTACATTTGTAGTCCTTGTTTACACCTAGAGTCATTGTTTATACCCAGAGTTTTTTATTACATTTAGAGTCTTTGTTTACATTTTTATTATTTGTTTACATCTAGAGTCTTTGTTTACGTTTGCAGTCTTTGTTTACATTTGTAGTCTTTGTTTACATTTGTAATCTTTGTTTGCATTTAGAGACCTTCTTTACATTTAGAGTCTTTGTTTACGTTTGTAGTCTTTGTTTAAATTTTTAGTCTTTGTTTTCATTTAGAGTCTGTTTACATTTAAGGTCTTTGTTTACATTTTTATTCTTCTTTACATTTAGAGTTCCATTTAGTGTCTTTGTTTACATTTGTAGTCCTTGTTTACACCTAGAGTCCTTGTTTATACCCAGAGTTTTTTATTACATTTAGAGTCTTTGTTTACATTTTTATTATTTTTTTACTTTTAGAGACTTTTTTTACGTTTTGTTTACATTTTTAGTTTGTGTTTTCATTTAGAGTCTGTTTACATTTAAGGTCTTTGTTTAGATTTGCAGTCTTTGTTTACATTTTTATTTTTTGTTTACATTTAGAGTTCAATTTGGTGTCTTTGTTTACATGTGTAGTCTTTGTTTACATATAGCGTGTTTGTTTACATTTAGAGCCTTTGTTCACATTTGTAGTCTTTGTTTACATTTTTAGCCTTTGTTTACATTTAGAGTCTTTCTTTACATTTTTATTATTTGTTTACATTTAGAGACTTTGTTTACGTTTGCAGTCTTTGGTTACATTTAGAGTCTTTGTTTATGTTTCTATTATTTGTTTACATTTAGTTTTGTTTACATTTGTAGTCCTTTATAATTGTAGTATTTGTTTACTTTTAGTTTTGTTTTTATTTGTAATCTTTTTTTACATTTGTAGTCTACTTTCATTTAGAGTCTGTTTATGTTTGTAGTTTTTGTTTACATTTAGAGTCTTTGTTTACATTTGTAGTCTTTGTTTACATTTAGGTCTATGTTTACATTTGCAGTCTTTGTTTACATTTAGAGTCTGTTTACATATGTAGTCTTTGTTTACATTTTTAGTCTGTTTGCATTTAGAGTCTTTGTTTTCATTTATAGTCTGTTTACATTTGAAGACTTTGTTTACATTTAGAGAGTTTGTTTACAGTTTGAGTCACTTATTATTTGTGCCCTTTGTTTACATTTGTATTCTTTGTTTATATTTGTAGTCTGCTTACATTTAGATACTTTGTTTATATTTAGAGGCTTGGTTTACTATTGTTTTCTGATTACACTTAGAGTCTGTTTACGTTTGTAGTTTTTGTTTACGTTTAGTGTGTTTGTTTACATTTGTAGTCTTTGTTTACAGTTGTAGACTTTCTTAACATTTATAGTCTTTGTTTACATTTGTATTCTTTGTTTAAATTTAGAGACTTTGTTTACATTTAGAGTCCGTTTATATTTGTAGTCTTTGTTTACATTTAGAAAGATTGCTTACATGTACAGTTTTTGTTTACATTGGTAGTCTTTGTTTACACTTGTAGTCTTTGTTTACATTTAGACTTTGTTTATATTTAGAGACTTTGTTTACATTTGTAGTCCATTTTTACACCTAGAGTCCTTGTTAAAACGAAGAGTTTTTGGTTACTACTAGAGTCTTTGTTTATATTTCTAGTATTTGTTTACATTTAGTTTTGTTTACATTTGTAGTCGTTGTTTATATTTGTAGTATTTGTTTACTTTTAGTTTTGTTTTCATTTGTAGTCTTTGTTTACATTTAGAGTTCCAATTGGTGTCTTTGTTTACATTTGTAGTCTTTGTTTACATTTTTAGCCTTTGTTTACATTTAGAGTGTTTTATTTTCAGACTTTGTTTACATTTAGAGTCTGTTTACAAATGTAGTCCTCTTTTCCACCTTGAGTCATTGTTTATACCCTGAGTTTTTTATTATATTTAGAGTCTTTGTTTACATTTTTATTATTTGTTTACATTTAGAGTGTTAGTTTACGTTTGTAGTTTTTGTTTACATTTGTAGTCTGTTTCCATTTATAGTTTTTGTTTATACTTGTAGTCTTTGTTTACATTTGTAATCTTTGTTTGCATTTAGAGACCTTCTTTACATTTAGAGCCTTTGTTTACGTTTGTAGTCTTTGTTTACATTTTTAGTCTTTGTTTTCATTTAGAGTCTGTTTACATTTAAGGTCTTTGTTTTCATTTGTAGTCTTTGTTTACATTTTTATTCTTCTTTAACATTTAGAGTTCCATTTAGTGTCTTTGTTTACATTTGTAGTCCTTGTTTACACCTAGAGTCCTTGTTTATACCCCAAAGTTTTTTATTACATTTAGAGTCTTTGTTTACATTTTTATTATTTGTTTACTTTTAGAGACTTTTTTTACGTTTGCAGTCTTTGGTTACAATTAGAGTCTTTGTTTTTATTTCTAGTATTTGTTTACATTTAGTTTTGTTTACGTTAGTAGTCGTTGTTTATATTTGTAGTATTTGTTTACTTTTAGTTTTGTTTACATTTGTAGTCTTTGTTTACATTTAAAGTGTTAGTTTACGTTTGTACTTTTTGTTTACATTTGTAGTCTGTTTCCATTTAGAGTCTTTGTTTATATTTGTAGTCTTTGTTTACATTTAAAGTCTTTGTTTACAGTTGTAATCTTTGTTTGCATTTAGAGACCTTCTTTACATTTAGAGTGTTTGTTTACGTTTGTAGTCTTTGTTTACATTTTTAGTCTTTGTTTTCATTTAGAGTCTGTTTACATTTAAGGTCTTTGTTTACATTTGTAGTCTTTATTTACATTTAAATTCTTTGTTTACATCTGTAGTCCTTGTTTACATTTAGAGTCTTTGTTTACGTTTGCAGTCTTTAATTACATTTGTAGTCTTTGTCTACATTTAGAGTGTTAGTTTACGTTTGTAGTTTTTGTTTACATTTGTAGTCTGTTTTTATTTAGTCTTTGTTTATATTTGTAGTCTTTGTTTACATTTGTAGTCTTTGTTTACATTTGTAATCTTTCTTTGCATCTAGAGACCTTCTTTACCCTTAGAGTCTTTGTTTACATTTGTAGCCTTTGTTTACATTTTTAGACTTTGCTTACATATTTAGACTTTTTTACATATAGAGTCTTTGTTTACATTTGTAATCTTTGTTTACATTTAGAGTCTGTTTCCATTTAGCGTCTTTGTTTACATTTAGAGCTTTTGTATACATTTGTAGTGTTTGTTTAAATTTAGAATCTTTGTTTACATTTGTAATCTTTAATTCCATTTAGAGTCTTTTTTTTATATTTGTAGACTTTGTTTACATTTGTAGTCTTTGTATACATTTAGAGCTTTTTTTCATTTATAATCTTTGTTTACATTTGTAGTCTTTGATTACTTAAAAAGTCTTTGTTTACATACCGAGTCTGTTTGTTTACATGTCTTTGTTTATATTTAGAGCCTTTATTTACTTTTAGATTCTTTGTTTTCATTTGTAGTCTTTGTTTACATTTACACTCTTTGTTTACATTTAGACTCTTTGTTTACATTTAGACTTTTGTGTACATTTTGAGTCTCAATTATTTGTGCTCTTTCATTTGTAATCTTTGTTTACATTTGTAGTCTACTTACATTAGGTGTCTGTTTATGTTTGTAGCTTTTGTTTACATTTAGAGTCTTTGTTTACATTTGTAGTCTTTGTTTACATTTAGGTCTATGTTTACATTTGCAATCTTTGTTTACATTTAGAGTCTGTTTACATATGTAGTCTTTGTTTACATTTTTAGTCTGTTTGCATTTAGAGTCTTTGTTTTCATTTATAGTCTGTTTACATTTGAAGCCTTTTTTACATTTAGAGAGTTTGTTTACAGTTTGAGTCACTTAATATTTGTGCTCTTTGTTTACATTTGTATTCTTTGTTTACATTTGTAGTCTGCTTACATTTAGATACTTTGTTTATATTTAGAGGCTTTGTTTACATTTGTTTTCTGTTTACACTTAGAGTCTGTTTACGTTTGTAGTTTTTGTTTACGTTTAGTGTCTTTGTTTACATTTGTAGTCTTTCTTTACAGTTGTAGACTTTCTTAACATTTGTAGTTTTTGTTTACATTTGTAATCTTTGTTTGCATATAGAGACCTTCTTTACATTTAGAGTCTTTGTTTACGTTTGTAGTCTTTGTTTACATTTTTAATCTTTGTTTTCATTCAGAGTCTAATTACATTTAAGGTCTTTGTTTACATTTGTAGTCCTTGTTTACATTTTTAGCCTTTGTTTACATTTAGAGTGTTTTATTTTCAGACTTTGTTTACATTTAGAGTCTGTTTACAATTGTAGTCCTTGTTTCCACCTTGAGTCATTTTTTATACCCTGAGTTTTTTATTACATTTAGAGTCTTTGTTTACATTTTTATTATTTGTTTACATTTAGAGTGTTAGTTTACGTTTGTAGTTTTTGTTTACATTTGTAGTCTGTTTCCATTTATAGTTTTTGTTTATACTTGTAGTCTTTGTTTACATTTGTAATCTTTGTTTGCATTTAGAGACCTTCTTTACATTTAGAGTCTTTGTTCACGTTTGTAGTCTTTGTTTACATTTTTAATCTTTGTTTTCATTCAGAGTCTAATTACATTTAAGGTCTTTGTTTACATTTGTAGTCCTTGTTTACATTTTTATTCTTTGTTTACATTTAGAGTTCTAAATGTAATGTTCTAGTGTCTTTGTTTACATTTGTAGTCTTTGTTTACATATAGCGTGTTTGTTTACATTTAGAGCCTTTGTAATCTTTAATCCTTGTTTACACCTAGAGTCCTTGTTTATACCCAGAGTTTTTTATTACATTTAGACTCTTTATTTACGTTTCATTTTTTGTTTACATTTAGAGACTGTTTACGTTTGCAGTCTTTGGTTACATTTAGAGTCTTTGTCTATATTTCTAGTATTTGTTTACATTTAGTTTTGTTTACATTTGTTGTCGTTGTTTATATTTGTAGTATTTGTTTACTTTCAGTTTTGTTTACATTTGTAGTCTTTGTTTACATTTAGAGTGTTAGTTTATGTTTGTAGTTTTTGTTTACATTTGTAGTCTGTTTCCATTTAGAGTCTGTTTATATTTGTAGTCTTTGTTTACATTTGTAGTCAATGTTTACATTTTTAATCTTTGTTTGCATATAGAGACCTTCTTTAAATTTAGAGTCTTTGTTTACGTTTGTAGTCTTTGTTTACATTTTTAGTCTGTGTTTTCATTTAGAGTCTGTTTACATTTAAGGTCTTTGTTTAGATTTGCAGTCTTTGTTTACATTTTAATTTTTTGTTTACATTTAGAGTTCAATTTGGTGTCTTTGTTTACATTTGTAGTCTTTGTTTACATATAGCGTGTTTGTTTACATTTAGAGCCTTTGTTCACATTTGTAGTCTTTGTTTACATTTTTAGCCTTTGTTTACATTTAGAGTCTTTGTTTACATTTTTTTTATTTGTTTACATTTAGAGACTTTGTTTACGTTTGCAGTCTTTGGTTACATTTAGAGTCTTTTTTTATATTTCTAGTATTTGTTTACATTTAGTTCTGTTTACATTTGTAGTCCTTTATAATTGTAGTATTTGTTTACTTTTAGTTTTGTTTTTATTTGTAATCTTTGTTTACATTTGTAGTCTACTTTCATTTAGAGTCTGTTTATGTTTGTAGATTTTGTTTACATTTAGAGTCTTTGTTTACATTTGTAGTCTTTGTTTACATTTAGGTCTATGTTTACATTTGCAGTCTTTGTTTACATTTAGAGTCTGTTTACATATGTAGTCTTTGTTTACATTTTTAGTCTGTTTGCATTTAGAGTCTTTGTTTTCATTTATAGTCTGTTTACATTTGAAGACTTTGTTTACATTTAGAGAGTTTGTTTACAGTTTGAGTCACTTATTATTTGTGCCCTTTGTTTACATTTGTATTCTTTGTTTATATTTGTAGTCTGCTTACATTTAGATACTTTGTTTATATTTAGAGGCTTTGTTTACTATTGTTTTCTGATTACACTTAGAGTCTGTTTACGTTTGTAGTTTTTGTTTACGTTTAGTGTCTTTGTTTACATTTGTAGTCTTTGTTTACAGTTGTAGACTTTCTTAACATTTATAGTCTTTGTTTACATTTGTATTATTTGTTTAAATTTAGAGACTTTGTTTACATTTAGAGTCCGTTTATATTTGTAGTCTTTGTTTACATTTAGAGAGATTGCTTACATGTACAGTTTTTGTTTACATTTGTAGTCTTTGTTTACACTTGTAGTCTTTGTTTACATTTAGAATTTGTTTATATTTAGAGACTTTGTTTACATTTGTAGTCCATTTTTACACCTAGAGTCCTTGTTAAAACGAAGAGTTTTTGGTTACTACTAGAGGCTTTGTTTATATTTCTAGTATTTGTTTACATTTAGTTTTGTTTTCATTTGTAGTCTTTGTTTACATTTAGAGTTCCATTTGGTGTCTTTGTTTACATTTGTAGTCTTTGTTTACATAAAGCGTGTTTGTTTTTATTTAGAGCCTTTGTTTACATTTGTAGTCTTTGTTTACGTTTTTAGCCTTTGTTTACATTTAGAGTCTGTTTTATTTTCAGACTTTGTTTACATTTAGAGTCTGTTTACAATTGTAGTCCTTGTTTACACCTTGAGTCATTGTTTATACCCAGAGTTTTTTATTACATTTATAGTCTTTGTTTACATTTTTATTATTTGTTTACATTTAGAGTGTTAGTTTACGTTTGTAGTTTTTGTTTACATTTGTAGTCTGTTTCCATTTATAGTTTCTGTTTATACTTGTAGTCTTTGTTTACATTTGTAATCTTTGTTTGCATTTAGAGACCTTCTTGACATTTAGAGCCTTTGTTTACGTTTGTAGTCTTTGTTTACATTTTTAGTCTTTGTTTTCATTTAGAGTCCGTTTACATTTAAGGTCTTTGTTTACATTTGTAGTCTTTGTATACATTTTTATTCTTCTTTTACATTTAGAGTTCCATTTAGTGTCTTTGTTTACATTTGTAGTCCTTGTTTACACCTAGAGTCCTTGTTTATACCCAGAGTTTTTTATTACATTTAGAGTCTTTGTTTACATTTTTATTATTTGTTTACATTTAGAGACTTTTTTTACGTTTGCAGTCTTTGGTTACAATTAGAGTCTTTGTTTTTACTTCTAGTATTTGTTTACATTTAAGTTTGTTTACGTTAGTAGTCGTTTATATTTGTAGTATTTGTTTACTTTTAGTTTTGTTTACATTTGTAGTCTTTGTTTACATTTAAAGTGTTAGTTTACGTTTGTAGTTTTTGTTTACATTTGTAGTCTGTTTCCATTTAGAGTCTTTGTTTATATTTGTAGTCTTTGTTTACATTTAAAGTCTTTGTTTACAGTTGTAATCTTTGTTTGCATTTAGAGACCTTCTTTACATTTAGAGTGTTTGTTTACGTTTGTAGTCTTTGTTTACATATTTAGTCTTTGTTTTCATTTAGATACTGTTTACATTTAAGGTCTTTGTTTACATTTGTAGTCTTTATTTACATTTAAATTCTTTGTTTACATATGTAGTCTTTGTTTACATTTAGAGTCTTTGTTTACGTTTGCAGTCTTTAATTACATTTGTAGTCTTTGTCTACATTTAGAGTGTTAGTTTACGTTTTTAGTTTTTGTTTACATTTGTAGTCTGTTTTTATTTAGTCTTTGTTTATATTTGTAGCCTTTGTTTACATTTGTAGTCTTTGTTTACATTTGTAATCTTTCTTTGCATCTAGAGACCTTCTTTACCCTCAGAGTCTTTGTTTACATTTGTAGCCTTTGTCTACATTTTTAGACTTTGCTTACATATTTAAACTTTTTTTACATATAGAGTCTTTGTTTACATTTGTAATCTTTGTTTACATTTAGAGTCTGTTTCCATTTAGCGTCTTTGTTTACATTTAGAGCTTTTGTATACATTTGTAGTGTTTGTTTAAATTTAGAATCTTTGTTTACATGTGTAATCTTTAATTCCATTTAGAGTCTTTTTTTATATTTGTAGACTTTGTTTACATTTGTAGTCTTTGTATACATTTAGAGCTTTTTTCATTTATAATCTTTGTTTACATTTGTAGTCTTTGATTACTTAAAAAGTCTTTGTTTACATACCGAGTCTGTTTGTTTACATGTCTTTGTTTATATTTAGAGCCTTTATTTACTTTTAGATTCTTTGTTTTCATTTGTAGTCTTTGTTTATATTTACACTCTCTGTTTACATTTAGACTCTTTGTTTACATTTAGACTTTTGTTTACATTTTGAGTCTCAACCATTTGTGCTCTTTATTTACATTTGTAATCTTTGTTTACATTTGTAGTCTACTTACATTAGGTGTCTGTTTATGTTTGTAGCTTTTGTTTACATTTAGAGTCTTTGTTTACATTTAGGTCTATGTTTACATTTGCAGTCTTTGTTTACATTTAGAGTCTGTTTACATATGTAGTCTTTGTTTACATTTTTAGTCTGTTTGCATTTAGAGTCTTTGTTTTCATTTATAGTCTGTTTACATTTGAAGCCTTTTTTACATTTAGAGAGTTTGTTTACAGTTTGAGTCACTTAATATTTGTGCTCTTTGTTTACATTTGTATTCTTTGTTTACATTTGGAGTCTGCTTACATTTAGATACTTTGTTTATATTTAGAGGCTTTGTTTTCTGTTTACACTTAGAGTCTGTTTACGTTTGCAGTCTTTGTTTACATTTGTAGTCTTTGTTTACATTTAGAGTGTTAGTTTACATTTGTAGTTTTTGTTTAAAGTCTTTGTTTTTATTTATAGTCTGTTTACATTTGAAGACTTTGTTTACATTTAGAGAGTTTGTTTACAGTTTAAGTCACTTAATATTTGTGCTCTTTGTTTACTTTTGTAATCTTTGTTTACATTTGTAGTCTACATACATTTAGAGTCTTTTTATGTTTGTAGTTTTTGTTTACATTTAGATTCTTTGTTTACATTTGTAGTCTTTGTTTACGTTTAGGTCTATGTTTACATTTGCAGTCTTTGTTTACACTTAGAGTCTGTTTTCATATGTAGTCTTTGTTTACATTTTTAGTCTGTTTGCATTTAGAGTCTTTGTTTTCATTTATAGTCTGTTTACATTTGAAGACTTTGTTTACATTTAGAGAGTTTGTTTACAGTTTGAGTCACTTAATATTTGTGCTCTTTGTTTACATTTGTATTCTTTGTTTATATTTTTATTCTTCTTTAACATTTAGAGTTCCATTTAGTGTCTTTGTTTACATTTGTAGTCCTTTTTTACACCTAGAGTCCTTGTTTATACCCAGAGTTTTTTATTACATTTAGAGTCTTTGTTTACATTTTTATTATTTGTTTACTTTTAGAGACTTTTTTTACGTTTTGTTTACATTTTTAGTTTGTGTTTTCATTTAGAGTCTGTTTACATTTAAGGTCTTTGTTTAGATTTGCAGTCTTTGTTTACATTTTTATTTTTTGTTTACATTTAGAGTTCAATTTGGTGTCTTTGTTTACATGTGTAGTCTTTGTTTACATATAGCGTGTTTGTTTACATTTAGAGCCTTTGTTCACATTTGTAGTCTTTGTTTACATTTTTAGCCTTTGTTTACATTTAGAGTCTTTCTTTACATTTTTATTATTTCTTTACATTTAGAGACTTTGTTTACGTTTGCAGTCTTTGGTTACATTTAGAGTCTTTGTTTATATTTCTAGTATTTGTTTACATTTAGTTTTGTTTACATTTGTAGTCCTTTATAATTGTAGTATTTGTTTACTTTTAGTTTTGTTTTTATTTGTAGTCTTTGTTTACATTTGTAGTCTACTTTCATTTAGAGTCTGTTTATGTTTGTAGTTTTTGTTTACATTTAGAGTCTTTGTTTACATTTGTAGTCTTTGTTTACATTTAGGTCTATGTTTACATTTGCAGTCTTTGTTTACATTTAGAGTCTGTTTACATATGTAGTCTTTGTTTACATTTTTAGTCTGTTTGCATTTAGAGTCTTTGTTTTCATTTATAGTCTGTTTACATTTCAAGACTTTGTTTACATTTAGAGAGTTTGTTTACAGTTTGAGTCACTTATTATTTGTGCCCTTTGTTTACATTTGTATTCTTTGTTTATATTTGTAGTCTGCTTATATTTAGATACTTTGTTTATATTTACAGGCTTTGTTTACTATTGTTTTCTGATTACACTTAGAGTCTGTTTACGTTTATAGTTTTTGTTTACGTTTAGTGTCTTTGTTTACATTTGTAGTCTTTGTTTACAGTTGTAGACTTTCTTAACATTTATAGTCTTTGTTTACATTTGTATTCTTTGTTTAAATTTAGAGACTTTGTTTACATTTAGAGTCCGTTTATATTTGTAGTCTTTGTTTACATTTAGAGAGATTGTTTACATGTAGAGTTTTTGTTTACATTTGTAGTCTTTGTTGACACTTGTAGTCTTTGTTTACATTTAGACTTTGTTTATATTTAGAGACTTTGTTTACATTTATAATCCTTTTATACACCTAGAGTCCTTGTTTACACCAAGAGTTTTTGGTTACTACTAGAGTCTTTGTTTATATTTCTAGTATTTGTTTACATTTAGTTTTGTTTACATTTGTAGTCGTTGTTTATATTTGTAGTATTTGTATACATTTAGTTTTGTTTACATTTGTAGTCTTTGTTTACATTTTTTTTTTGTTTACATTTAGAGTTCCATTTGGTGTCTTTGTTTACATTTGTAGTCTTTGTTTACATATAGCGTGTTTCTTTACATTTAGAGCCTTTGTTTACATTTGTAGTCTTTGTTTACATTTTTATCCTTTGTTTACATTTAGAGTCTGTTTACATTTGTAGTCCTTGTTTACACCTAGAGTCATTGTTTATACCCAGAGTTTTTTATTACATTTAGAGTCTTTGTTTACATTTTTATTATTTGTTTACATCTAGAGTCTTTGTTTACGTTTGCAGTCTTTGTTTACATTTGTAGTCTTTGTTTACATTTAGAGACCTTCTTTACATTTAGAGTCTTTGTTTACGTTTGTAGTCTTTGTTTAAATTTTTAGTCTTTGTTTTCATTTAGAGTCTGTTTACATTTAAGGTCTTTGTTTACATTTTTATTCTTCTTTACATTTAGAGTTCCATTTAGTGTCTTTGTTTACATTTGTAGTCCTTGTTTACACCTAGAGTCCTTGTTTATACCCAGAGTTTTTTATTACATTTAGAGTCTTTGTTTACATTTTTATTATTTTTTTACTTTTAGAGACTTTTTTTACGTTTTGTTTACATTTTTAGTTTGTGTTTTCATTTAGAGTCTGTTTACATTTAAGGTCTTTGTTTAGATTTGCAGTCTTTGTTTACATTTTTATTTTTTGTTTACATTTAGAGTTCAATTTGGTGTCTTTGTTTACATGTGTAGTCTTTGTTTACATATAGCGTGTTTGTTTACATTTAGAGCCTTTGTTCACATTTGTAGTCTTTGTTTACATTTTTAGCCTTTGTTTACATTTAGAGTCTTTCTTTACATTTTTATTATTTGTTTACATTTAGAGACTTTGTTTACGTTTGCAGTCTTTGGTTACATTTAGAGTCTTTGTTTATGTTTCTATTATTTGTTTACATTTAGTTTTGTTTACATTTGTAGTCCTTTATAATTGTAGTATTTGTTTACTTTTAGTTTTGTTTTTATTTGTAATCTTTTTTTACATTTGTAGTCTACTTTCATTTAGAGTCTGTTTATGTTTGTAGTTTTTGTTTACATTTAGAGTCTTTGTTTACATTTGTAGTCTTTGTTTACATTTAGGTCTATGTTTACATTTGCAGTCTTTGTTTACATTTAGAGTCTGTTTACATATGTAGTCTTTGTTTACATTTTTAGTCTGTTTGCATTTAGAGTCTTTGTTTTCATTTATAGTCTGTTTACATTTGAAGACTTTGTTTACATTTAGAGAGTTTGTTTACAGTTTGAGTCACTTATTATTTGTGCCCTTTGTTTACATTTGTATTCTTTGTTTATATTTGTAGTCTGCTTACATTTAGATACTTTGTTTATATTTAGAGGCTTGGTTTACTATTGTTTTCTGATTACACTTAGAGTCTGTTTACGTTTGTAGTTTTTGTTTACGTTTAGTGTGTTTGTTTACATTTGTAGTCTTTGTTTACAGTTGTAGACTTTCTTAACATTTATAGTCTTTGTTTACATTTGTATTCTTTGTTTAAATTTAGAGACTTTGTTTACATTTAGAGTCCGTTTATATTTGTAGTCTTTGTTTACATTTAGAAAGATTGCTTACATGTACAGTTTTTGTTTACATTGGTAGTCTTTGTTTACACTTGTAGTCTTTGTTTACATTTAGACTTTGTTTATATTTAGAGACTTTGTTTACATTTGTAGTCCATTTTTACACCTAGAGTCCTTGTTAAAACGAAGAGTTTTTGGTTACTACTAGAGTCTTTGTTTATATTTCTAGTATTTGTTTACATTTAGTTTTGTTTACATTTGTAGTCGTTGTTTATATTTGTAGTATTTGTTTACTTTTAGTTTTGTTTTCATTTGTAGTCTTTGTTTACATTTAGAGTTCCAATTGGTGTCTTTGTTTACATTTGTAGTCTTTGTTTACATTTTTAGCCTTTGTTTACATTTAGAGTGTTTTATTTTCAGACTTTGTTTACATTTAGAGTCTGTTTACAAATGTAGTCCTCTTTTCCACCTTGAGTCATTGTTTATACCCTGAGTTTTTTATTATATTTAGAGTCTTTGTTTACATTTTTATTATTTGTTTACATTTAGAGTGTTAGTTTACGTTTGTAGTTTTTGTTTACATTTGTAGTCTGTTTCCATTTATAGTTTTTGTTTATACTTGTAGTCTTTGTTTACATTTGTAATCTTTGTTTGCATTTAGAGACCTTCTTTACATTTAGAGCCTTTGTTTACGTTTGTAGTCTTTGTTTACATTTTTAGTCTTTGTTTTCATTTAGAGTCTGTTTACATTTAAGGTCTTTGTTTTCATTTGTAGTCTTTGTTTACATTTTTATTCTTCTTTAACATTTAGAGTTCCATTTAGTGTCTTTGTTTACATTTGTAGTCCTTGTTTACACCTAGAGTCCTTGTTTATACCCCAAAGTTTTTTATTACATTTAGAGTCTTTGTTTACATTTTTATTATTTGTTTACTTTTAGAGACTTTTTTTACGTTTGCAGTCTTTGGTTACAATTAGAGTCTTTGTTTTTATTTCTAGTATTTGTTTACATTTAGTTTTGTTTACGTTAGTAGTCGTTGTTTATATTTGTAGTATTTGTTTACTTTTAGTTTTGTTTACATTTGTAGTCTTTGTTTACATTTAAAGTGTTAGTTTACGTTTGTACTTTTTGTTTACATTTGTAGTCTGTTTCCATTTAGAGTCTTTGTTTATATTTGTAGTCTTTGTTTACATTTAAAGTCTTTGTTTACAGTTGTAATCTTTGTTTGCATTTAGAGACCTTCTTTACATTTAGAGTGTTTGTTTACGTTTGTAGTCTTTGTTTACATTTTTAGTCTTTGTTTTCATTTAGAGTCTGTTTACATTTAAGGTCTTTGTTTACATTTGTAGTCTTTATTTACATTTAAATTCTTTGTTTACATCTGTAGTCCTTGTTTACATTTAGAGTCTTTGTTTACGTTTGCAGTCTTTAATTACATTTGTAGTCTTTGTCTACATTTAGAGTGTTAGTTTACGTTTGTAGTTTTTGTTTACATTTGTAGTCTGTTTTTATTTAGTCTTTGTTTATATTTGTAGTCTTTGTTTACATTTGTAGTCTTTGTTTACATTTGTAATCTTTCTTTGCATCTAGAGACCTTCTTTACCCTTAGAGTCTTTGTTTACATTTGTAGCCTTTGTTTACATTTTTAGACTTTGCTTACATATTTAGACTTTTTTTACATATAGAGTCTTTGTTTACATTTGTAATCTTTGTTTACATTTAGAGTCTGTTTCCATTTAGCGTCTTTGTTTACATTTAGAGCTTTTGTATACATTTGTAGTGTTTGTTTAAATTTAGAATCTTTGTTTACATTTGTAATCTTTAATTCCATTTAGAGTCTTTTTTTTATATTTGTAGACTTTGTTTACATTTGTAGTCTTTGTATACATTTAGAGCTTTTTTTCATTTATAATCTTTGTTTACATTTGTAGTCTTTGATTACTTAAAAAGTCTTTGTTTACATACCGAGTCTGTTTGTTTACATGTCTTTGTTTATATTTAGAGCCTTTATTTACTTTTAGATTCTTTGTTTTCATTTGTAGTCTTTGTTTACATTTACACTCTTTGTTTACATTTAGACTCTTTGTTTACATTTAGACTTTTGTGTACATTTTGAGTCTCAATTATTTGTGCTCTTTCATTTGTAATCTTTGTTTACATTTGTAGTCTACTTACATTAGGTGTCTGTTTATGTTTGTAGCTTTTGTTTACATTTAGAGTCTTTGTTTACATTTGTAGTCTTTGTTTACATTTAGGTCTATGTTTACATTTGCAATCTTTGTTTACATTTAGAGTCTGTTTACATATGTAGTCTTTGTTTACATTTTTAGTCTGTTTGCATTTAGAGTCTTTGTTTTCATTTATAGTCTGTTTACATTTGAAGCCTTTTTTACATTTAGAGAGTTTGTTTACAGTTTGAGTCACTTAATATTTGTGCTCTTTGTTTACATTTGTATTCTTTGTTTACATTTGTAGTCTGCTTACATTTAGATACTTTGTTTATATTTAGAGGCTTTGTTTACATTTGTTTTCTGTTTACACTTAGAGTCTGTTTACGTTTGTAGTTTTTGTTTACGTTTAGTGTCTTTGTTTACATTTGTAGTCTTTCTTTACAGTTGTAGACTTTCTTAACATTTGTAGTTTTTGTTTACATTTGTAATCTTTGTTTGCATATAGAGACCTTCTTTACATTTAGAGTCTTTGTTTACGTTTGTAGTCTTTGTTTACATTTTTAATCTTTGTTTTCATTCAGAGTCTAATTACATTTAAGGTCTTTGTTTACATTTGTAGTCCTTGTTTACATTTTTAGCCTTTGTTTACATTTAGAGTGTTTTATTTTCAGACTTTGTTTACATTTAGAGTCTGTTTACAATTGTAGTCCTTGTTTCCACCTTGAGTCATTTTTTATACCCTGAGTTTTTTATTACATTTAGAGTCTTTGTTTACATTTTTATTATTTGTTTACATTTAGAGTGTTAGTTTACGTTTGTAGTTTTTGTTTACATTTGTAGTCTGTTTCCATTTATAGTTTTTGTTTATACTTGTAGTCTTTGTTTACATTTGTAATCTTTGTTTGCATTTAGAGACCTTCTTTACATTTAGAGTCTTTGTTCACGTTTGTAGTCTTTGTTTACATTTTTAATCTTTGTTTTCATTCAGAGTCTAATTACATTTAAGGTCTTTGTTTACATTTGTAGTCCTTGTTTACATTTTTATTCTTTGTTTACATTTAGAGTTCTAAATGTAATGTTCTAGTGTCTTTGTTTACATTTGTAGTCTTTGTTTACATATAGCGTGTTTGTTTACATTTAGAGCCTTTGTAATCTTTAATCCTTGTTTACACCTAGAGTCCTTGTTTATACCCAGAGTTTTTTATTACATTTAGACTCTTTATTTACGTTTCATTTTTTGTTTACATTTAGAGACTGTTTACGTTTGCAGTCTTTGGTTACATTTAGAGTCTTTGTCTATATTTCTAGTATTTGTTTACATTTAGTTTTGTTTACATTTGTTGTCGTTGTTTATATTTGTAGTATTTGTTTACTTTCAGTTTTGTTTACATTTGTAGTCTTTGTTTACATTTAGAGTGTTAGTTTATGTTTGTAGTTTTTGTTTACATTTGTAGTCTGTTTCCATTTAGAGTCTGTTTATATTTGTAGTCTTTGTTTACATTTGTAGTCAATGTTTACATTTTTAATCTTTGTTTGCATATAGAGACCTTCTTTAAATTTAGAGTCTTTGTTTACGTTTGTAGTCTTTGTTTACATTTTTAGTCTGTGTTTTCATTTAGAGTCTGTTTACATTTAAGGTCTTTGTTTAGATTTGCAGTCTTTGTTTACATTTTAATTTTTTGTTTACATTTAGAGTTCAATTTGGTGTCTTTGTTTACATTTGTAGTCTTTGTTTACATATAGCGTGTTTGTTTACATTTAGAGCCTTTGTTCACATTTGTAGTCTTTGTTTACATTTTTAGCCTTTGTTTACATTTAGAGTCTTTGTTTACATTTTTTTTATTTGTTTACATTTAGAGACTTTGTTTACGTTTGCAGTCTTTGGTTACATTTAGAGTCTTTTTTTATATTTCTAGTATTTGTTTACATTTAGTTCTGTTTACATTTGTAGTCCTTTATAATTGTAGTATTTGTTTACTTTTAGTTTTGTTTTTATTTGTAATCTTTGTTTACATTTGTAGTCTACTTTCATTTAGAGTCTGTTTATGTTTGTAGATTTTGTTTACATTTAGAGTCTTTGTTTACATTTGTAGTCTTTGTTTACATTTAGGTCTATGTTTACATTTGCAGTCTTTGTTTACATTTAGAGTCTGTTTACATATGTAGTCTTTGTTTACATTTTTAGTCTGTTTGCATTTAGAGTCTTTGTTTTCATTTATAGTCTGTTTACATTTGAAGACTTTGTTTACATTTAGAGAGTTTGTTTACAGTTTGAGTCACTTATTATTTGTGCCCTTTGTTTACATTTGTATTCTTTGTTTATATTTGTAGTCTGCTTACATTTAGATACTTTGTTTATATTTAGAGGCTTTGTTTACTATTGTTTTCTGATTACACTTAGAGTCTGTTTACGTTTGTAGTTTTTGTTTACGTTTAGTGTCTTTGTTTACATTTGTAGTCTTTGTTTACAGTTGTAGACTTTCTTAACATTTATAGTCTTTGTTTACATTTGTATTATTTGTTTAAATTTAGAGACTTTGTTTACATTTAGAGTCCGTTTATATTTGTAGTCTTTGTTTACATTTAGAGAGATTGCTTACATGTACAGTTTTTGTTTACATTTGTAGTCTTTGTTTACACTTGTAGTCTTTGTTTACATTTAGAATTTGTTTATATTTAGAGACTTTGTTTACATTTGTAGTCCATTTTTACACCTAGAGTCCTTGTTAAAACGAAGAGTTTTTGGTTACTACTAGAGGCTTTGTTTATATTTCTAGTATTTGTTTACATTTAGTTTTGTTTTCATTTGTAGTCTTTGTTTACATTTAGAGTTCCATTTGGTGTCTTTGTTTACATTTGTAGTCTTTGTTTACATAAAGCGTGTTTGTTTTTATTTAGAGCCTTTGTTTACATTTGTAGTCTTTGTTTACGTTTTTAGCCTTTGTTTACATTTAGAGTCTGTTTTATTTTCAGACTTTGTTTACATTTAGAGTCTGTTTACAATTGTAGTCCTTGTTTACACCTTGAGTCATTGTTTATACCCAGAGTTTTTTATTACATTTATAGTCTTTGTTTACATTTTTATTATTTGTTTACATTTAGAGTGTTAGTTTACGTTTGTAGTTTTTGTTTACATTTGTAGTCTGTTTCCATTTATAGTTTCTGTTTATACTTGTAGTCTTTGTTTACATTTGTAATCTTTGTTTGCATTTAGAGACCTTCTTGACATTTAGAGCCTTTGTTTACGTTTGTAGTCTTTGTTTACATTTTTAGTCTTTGTTTTCATTTAGAGTCCGTTTACATTTAAGGTCTTTGTTTACATTTGTAGTCTTTGTATACATTTTTATTCTTCTTTTACATTTAGAGTTCCATTTAGTGTCTTTGTTTACATTTGTAGTCCTTGTTTACACCTAGAGTCCTTGTTTATACCCAGAGTTTTTTATTACATTTAGAGTCTTTGTTTACATTTTTATTATTTGTTTACATTTAGAGACTTTTTTTACGTTTGCAGTCTTTGGTTACAATTAGAGTCTTTGTTTTTACTTCTAGTATTTGTTTACATTTAAGTTTGTTTACGTTAGTAGTCGTTTATATTTGTAGTATTTGTTTACTTTTAGTTTTGTTTACATTTGTAGTCTTTGTTTACATTTAAAGTGTTAGTTTACGTTTGTAGTTTTTGTTTACATTTGTAGTCTGTTTCCATTTAGAGTCTTTGTTTATATTTGTAGTCTTTGTTTACATTTAAAGTCTTTGTTTACAGTTGTAATCTTTGTTTGCATTTAGAGACCTTCTTTACATTTAGAGTGTTTGTTTACGTTTGTAGTCTTTGTTTACATATTTAGTCTTTGTTTTCATTTAGATACTGTTTACATTTAAGGTCTTTGTTTACATTTGTAGTCTTTATTTACATTTAAATTCTTTGTTTACATATGTAGTCTTTGTTTACATTTAGAGTCTTTGTTTACGTTTGCAGTCTTTAATTACATTTGTAGTCTTTGTCTACATTTAGAGTGTTAGTTTACGTTTTTAGTTTTTGTTTACATTTGTAGTCTGTTTTTATTTAGTCTTTGTTTATATTTGTAGTCTTTGTTTACATTTGTAGTCTTTGTTTACATTTGTAATCTTTCTTTGCATCTAGAGACCTTCTTTACCCTCAGAGTCTTTGTTTACATTTGTAGCCTTTGTCTACATTTTTAGACTTTGCTTACATATTTAAACTTTTTTTACATATAGAGTCTTTGTTTACATTTGTAATCTTTGTTTACATTTAGAGTCTGTTTCCATTTAGCGTCTTTGTTTACATTTAGAGCTTTTGTATACATTTGTAGTGTTTGTTTAAATTTAGAATCTTTGTTTACATGTGTAATCTTTAATTCCATTTAGAGTCTTTTTTTATATTTGTAGACTTTGTTTACATTTGTAGTCTTTGTATACATTTAGAGCTTTTTTCATTTATAATCTTTGTTTACATTTGTAGTCTTTGATTACTTAAAAAGTCTTTGTTTACATACCGAGTCTGTTTGTTTACATGTCTTTGTTTATATTTAGAGCCTTTATTTACTTTTAGATTCTTTGTTTTCATTTGTAGTCTTTGTTTATATTTACACTCTCTGTTTACATTTAGACTCTTTGTTTACATTTAGACTTTTGTTTACATTTTGAGTCTCAACCATTTGTGCTCTTTATTTACATTTGTAATCTTTGTTTACATTTGTAGTCTACTTACATTAGGTGTCTGTTTATGTTTGTAGCTTTTGTTTACATTTAGAGTCTTTGTTTACATTTAGGTCTATGTTTACATTTGCAGTCTTTGTTTACATTTAGAGTCTGTTTACATATGTAGTCTTTGTTTACATTTTTAGTCTGTTTGCATTTAGAGTCTTTGTTTTCATTTATAGTCTGTTTACATTTGAAGCCTTTTTTACATTTAGAGAGTTTGTTTACAGTTTGAGTCACTTAATATTTGTGCTCTTTGTTTACATTTGTATTCTTTGTTTACATTTGGAGTCTGCTTACATTTAGATACTTTGTTTATATTTAGAGGCTTTGTTTTCTGTTTACACTTAGAGTCTGTTTACGTTTGTAGTTTTTGTTTACGTTTAGTGTCTTTGTTTACATTTGTAGTCTTTGTTTACAGTTGCAGACTTTCTTAACATTTGTAGTTTTTGTTTGCATTTGTAATCTTTGTTTGCATATAGAGACCTTCTTTACATTTAGAGTCTTTGTTTACGTTTTAAGTATTTGTTTACATTTTTAATCTTTGTTTTCATTCAGAGTCTAATTACATTTAAGGTCTTTGTTTACATTTGTAGTCCTTGTTTACATTTTTATTCTTTGTTTACATTTAGAGTTCCATTTAGTGTCTTTGTTTACATTTGTAGTATTTGTTTACATATAGCGCGTTTGTTTACATTTAGAGCCTTTGTAATCTTTAATCCTTGTTTACACCTAGAGTCCTTGTTTATACCCAGAGTTTTTTATTACATTTAGAGTCTTTGTTTACGTTTTATTTTTTGTTTACATTTAGAGACTGTTTACGTTTGCAGTCTTTGGTTACATTTAGAGTCTTTGTTTATATTTCTAGTATTTGTTTACATTTAGTTTTGTTTACATTTGTTGTCGTTGTTTATATTTGTAGTATTTGTTTACTTTTAGTTTTGTTTACATTTCTAGTCTTTGTTTACATTTAGAGTGTTAGTTTATGTTTGTAGTTTTCGTTTACATTTGTTGTCTGTTTCCATTTAGAGTCTGTTTATATTTGTAGTCTTTGTTTACATTTGTAGTCATTGTTTACATTTTTAATCTTTGTTTGCATTTAGAGACCTTCTTTACATTTAGAGTCTTTGTTTACGTTTGTAGTCTTTGTTTACATTTTTAGTCTGTTTTCATTTAGAGACTGTTTACATTTAAGGTCTTTGTTTACGTTTGTAGTCTTTATTTATATTTAAATTCTTTGTTTACATATGTAGTCTTAGTTTACATTTAGTCCCTTTGTTTACATTTGTAGTCTTTGTTTACATTTTAAGCCTTTGTTTACATTTAGAGTCTGTTTTTATTTTTAGACTTTGTTTATATTTAGAGTCTGTTCACATTTGTAGTCCTTGTTTATACCCAGAGTTTTTTATTACATTTAGAGTCTTTGTTTACATTTTTATTATTTGTTTACATTTAGAGTTTTTGTTTACGTTTGCAGTCTTTGTTTACATTTGTAGTCTTTGTTTACATTTAGAGTGTTAGTTTACATTTGTAGTTTTTGTTTACATTTGTAATCTTTGTTTGCATATAGAGACCTTCTTTAAATTTAGAGTCTTTGTTTACGTTTGTAGTCTTTGTTTACATTTTTAGTCTGTGTTTTCATTTAGAGTCTGTTTACATTTAAGGTCTTTGTTTAGATTTGCAGTCTTTGTTTATATTTATTTTTTGTTTACATTTAGAGTTCAATTTGGTGTCTTTGTTTACATTTGTAGTCTTTGTTTACATATAGCGTGTTTGTTTACATTTAGAGCCTTTGTTCACATTTGTAGTCTTTGTTTACATTTTTAGCCTTTGTTTACATTTAGAGTCTTTGTTTACATTTTTATTTTTTGTTTACATTTAGAGACTTTGTTTACGTTTGCAGTCTTTGGTTACATTTAGAGTCTTTGTTTATATTTCTAGTATTTGTTTACATTTAGTTTTGTTTACAATTGTAGTCCTTTATAATTGTAGTATTTGTTTACTTTTAGTTTTGTTTACATTTGTAATCTTTGTTTACATTTGTAGTCTACTTTCATTTAGAGTCTGTTTATGTTTGTAGTTTTTGTTTACATTTAGAGTCTTTGTTTACATTTGTAGCCTTTGTTTACATTTAGGTCTATGTTTACATTTGCAGTCTTTGTTTACATTTAGAGTCTGTTTACATATCTAGTCTTTGTTTACATTTTTAGTCTGTTTGCATTTAGAGTCTTTGTTTTCATTTATAGTCTGTTTACATTTAAAGACTTTGTTTACATTTAGAGAGTTTGTTTACAGTTTGAGTCACTTAATATTTGTGCCCTTTGTTTACATTTGTATTCTTTGTTTACATTTGTAGTCTGCTTACATTTAGATACTTTGTTTATATTTAGAGGCTTTGTTTACTATTGTTTTCTGTTTACACTTAGAGTCTGTTTACGTTTGTAGTTTTTGTTTACGTTTAGTGTCTTTGTTTACATTTGTAGTCTTTGTTTACAGTTGTAGACTTTCTTAACATTTATAGTCTTTGTTTATATTTGTATTCTTTGTTTTAATTTAGAGACTTTGTTTACATTTAGAGTCCGTTTATATTTGTAGTCTTTGTTTACATTTAGAGAGATTGCTTACATGTAGAGTTTTTGTTTACATTTGTAGTCTTTGTTTACACTTGTAGTCTTTGTTTACATTTAGACTTTGTTTATATTTAGAGACTTTGTTTACATTTGTAGTCCATTTTTACACCTAGAGTCCTTGTTAAAACGAAGAGTTTTTGGTTACTACTAGAGTCTTTGTTTATATTTCTAGTATTTGTTTACATTTAGTTTTGTTTACATTTGTAGTCGTTGTTTATATTTGTAGTATTTGTTTACTTTTAGTTTTGTTTTCATTTAGAGTTCCATTTGGTGTCTTTGTTTACATTTGTATTCTTTGTTTACGTATAGCGTGTTTTTATTTAGAGCCTTTGTTTACATTTGTAGTCTTTGTTTACATTTTTAGCCTTTGTTTACATTTAGAGTCTGTTTTATTTTTACACTTTGTTTACGTTTAGAATCTGTTTACAATTGTAGTCCTTGTTTACACCTTGAGTCATTGTTTATACCCAGAGTTTTTTATTACATTTAGAGTCTTTGTTTACATTTTTATTATTTGTTTACATTTAGAGTGTTAGTTTACGTTTGTAGTTTTTGTTTACATTTGTAGTCTGTTTCCATTTATAGTTTTTGTTTATACTTGTAGTCTTTGTTTACATTTGTAGTCTTTGTTTACATTTGTAATCTTTGTTTGCATTTAGAGACCTTCTTTACATTTAGAGTCTTTGTTTACGTTTTTATTTTTTGTTTACATTTAGAGTTCCATTTAGTGTCTTTGTTTACATTTGTAGTCTTTGTTTACATATAGCGTGTTTGTTTACATTTAGAGCCTTTGTTCACATTTGTAGTCTTTGTTTACATTTTTAGCCTTTGTTTACATTTAGAGTCTTTGTTTTTATTTTTAGACTTTGTTTACATTTAGAGTCTGTTTACATTTGTAGTCCTTGTTTACAACTAGAGTCCTAGTTTATACCCAGAGTTTTTTATTACATTTAGAGTCTTTGTTTACATTTTTATTATTTGTTTACATTTAGAGACTTTGTTTACCTTTGCAGTCTTTGGTTACATTTAGAGTGTTTGTTTATATTTCTAGTATTTGTTTACATTTAGTTTTGTTTACATTTGTTGTCGTTGTTTATATTTGTAGTAGTTTACTTTTAGTTTTGTTTACATTTGTAGTCTTTGTTTACATTTAGAGTGTAAGTTTATGTTTGTAGTTTTTGTTTACATTTGTAGTCTGTTTCCATTTAGAGTCTGTTTACATTTAAGGTCTTTGTTTACATTTGTAGTCTTTATTTATATTTAAATTATTTGTTTACATATATAGTCTTTGTTTACATTTGTAATCTTTGTTTGCATTTAGAGACCTTCTTTACATTTAGAGTCTTTGTTTACGTTTGTAGTCTTTGTTTACATATAGCGTGTTTGTTTTTATTTAGAGCCTTTGTTTACATTTGTAGTCTTTGTTTACATTTTTCGCCTTTGTTTACATTTAGAGTGTTTTATTTTCAGACTTTGTTTACATTTAGAGTCTGTTTACAATTGTAGTCCTTGTTTCCACCTTGAGTCATTGTTTATACCCTGAGTTTTTTATTACATTTAGAGTCTATCTTTGTTTACATTTTTATTATTTGTTTACATTTAGAGTGTTAGTTTACATTTATAGTTTTTGTTTATACTTGTAGTCTTTGTTTACATTTGTAATCTTTGTTTGCATTTAGAGACCTTCTTTACATTTAGAGCCTTTGTTTACGTTTGTAGTCTTTGTTTACATTTTTAGTCTTTGTTTTCATTTAGAGTCTGTTTACATTTAAGGTCTTTGTTTACATTTGTAGTCTTTGTTTACATTTTTATTCTTCTTTAACATTTAGAGTTCCATTTAGTGTCTTTGTTTACATTTGTAGTCCTTGTTTACACCTAGAGTCTTTGTTTATACCCAGAGTTTTTTATTACATTTAGAGTCTTTGTTTACATTTTTATTATTTGTTTACTTTTAGAGACTTTTTTTACGTTTGCAGTCTTTGGTTACAATTAGAGTCTTTGTTTTTATTTCTAGTATTTGTTTACATTTAGTTTTGTTTACGTTAGTAGTCGTTGTTTATATTTGTAGTATTTGTTTACTTTTAGTTTTGTTTACATTTGTAGTCTTTGTTTACATTTAAAGTGTTAGTTTACGTTTGTAGTTTTTGTTTACATTTGTAGTCTGTTTCCATTTAGAGTCTTTGTTTATATTTGTAGTCTTTGTTTACATTTAAAGTCTTTGTTTACAGTTGTAATCTTTGTTTGCATTTAGAGACCTTCTTTACATTTAGAGTGTTTGTTTACGTTTGTAGTCTTTATTTACATTTTTAGTCTTTGTTTTCATTTAGAGTCTGTTTACATTTAAGGTCTTTGTTTACATTTGTAGTCTTTATTTACATTTAAATTCTTTGTTTACATCTGTAGTCTTTGTTTACATTTAGAGTCTTTGTTTACGTTTGCAGTCTTTAATTACATTTGTAGTCTTTGTCTACATTTAGAGTGTTAGTTTACGTTTGTAGTTTTTGTTTACATTTGTAGTCTGTTTTTATTTAGTCTTTGTTTATATTTGTAGTCTTTGTTTACATTTGTAATCTTTGTTTACATTTAGAGTCTGTTTCCATTTAGCGTCTTTGTTTACATTTAGAGCTTTTGTATACATTTGTAGTGTTTGTTTAAATTTAGAATCTTTGTTTACATGTGTAATCTTTAATTCCATTTAGAGTCTTTTTTTTATATTTGTAGATTTTGTTTACATTTGTAGTCTTTGTATACATTTAGAGCTTTTTTCATTTATAATCTTAGTTTACATTTGTAGTCTTTGATTACTTAAAAAGTCTTTGTTTACATACCGAGTCTGTTTGTTTACATGTCTTTGTTTATATTTAGAGCCTTTATTTACTTTTAGATTCTTTGTTTTCATTTGTAGACTTTGTTTACATTTACACTCTTTGTTTACATTTAGACTCTTTGTTAACATTTAGACTTTTGTTTACATTTTGAGTCTCAACCATTTGTGCTCTTTATTTACATTTGTAATCTTTGTTTACATTTGTAATCTTTGTTTACATTTGTAGTCTACTTACATTAGGTGTCTGTTTATGTTTGTAGCTTTTGTTTACATTTAGAGTCTTTGTTTACATTTGTAGTCTTTGTTTACATTTAGGTCTATGTTTACATTTGCAGTCTTTGTTTACATTTAGAGTCTGTTTACATATGTAGTCCTTGTTTACATTTTTAGCCTTTGTTTACATTTAGAGTTTTTTATTTTTAGACTTTGTTTACATTTAGAGTCTGTTTACAATTGTAGTCCTTGTTTCCACCTTGAGTCATTGTTTATACCCAGAGTTTTTTATTACATTTAGAGTCTTTGTTTACATTTTTATTATTTGTTTACATTTAGAGTGTTAGTTTACGTTTGTAGTTTTTGTTTACATTTGTAGTCTGTTTCCATTTATAATTTTTGTTTATACTTGTAGTTTTTGTTTACATTTGTAATCTTTGTTTGCATTTAGAGACCTTCTTTACATTTAGAGCCTTTGTTTACGTTTGTAGTCTTTGTTTACATTTTTAGTCTTTGTTTTCATTTAGAGTCTGTTTACATTTAAGGTCTTTGTTTACATTTGTAGTCTTTGTTTACATTTTTATTCTTCTTTTACATTTAGAGTTCCATTTAGTGTCTTTGTTTACATTTGTAGTCCTTGTTTACACCTAGAGTCCTTGTTTATACCCAGAGTTTTTTATTACATTTAGAGTCTTTGTTTACATTTTTATTATTTGTTTACATTTAGAGACTTTTTTTACGTTTGCAGTCTTTGGTTACAATTAGAGTCTTTGTTTTTACTTCTAGTATTTGTTTACATTTAGTTTTGTTTACATTTGTAGTCTTTGTTTACATTTAGAGTGTTAGCTTACGTTTCTAGTTTTTCTTTCTATTTTTTGTCTGTTTCCATTTAGAGTCTTTGTTTACGTTTGCAGTCTTTAATTACATTTGTAGTCTTTGTCTACATTTAGAGTGTTAGTTTACGTTTGTAGTTTTTGTTTACATTTGTAGTCTGTTTTTATTTAGTCTTAGTTTACAGTTGTAATCTTTGTTTGCATTTAGAGACCTTCTTTACATTTAGAGTGTTTGTTTACGTTTGTAGTCTTTGTTTACATTTTTAGTCTTTGTTTTCATTTAGAGTCTGTTTACATTTAAGGTCTTTGTTTACATTTGTAGTCTTTATTTACATTTAAATTCTTTGTTTACATATGTAGTCTTTGTTTACATTTAGAGTCTTTGTTTACGTTTGCAGTCTTTAATTACATTTGTAGTCTTTGTCTACATTTAGAGTGTTAGTTTACGTTTCTAGTTTTTGTTTACATTTGTAGTCTGTTTTTATTTAGTCTTTGTTTATATTTGTAGTCTTTGTTTACATTTGTAGTCTTTGTTTACATTTGTAATCTTTCTTTGCATCTAGAGACCTTCTTTACCCTTAGAGTCTTTGTTTACATTTGTAGCCTTTGTTTACATTTTTAGACTTTGCTTACATATTTAGACTTTTTTTACATATAGAGTCTTTGTTTACATTTGTAATCTTTGTTTACATTTAGAGTCTGTTTCCATTTAGCGTCTTTGTTTACATTTAGAGCTTTTGTATACATTTGTAGTGTTTGTTTAAATTTAGAATCTTTGTTTACATGTGTAATCTTTAATTCCATTTAGAGTCTTTTTTTTATATTTGTAGACTTTGTTTACATTTGTAGTCTTTGTTTACAGTTGTAGACTTTCTTAACATTTATAGTCTTTGTTTACATTTGTATTCTTTGTTTAAATTTAGAGACTTTGTTTACATTTAGAGTCCGTTTATATTTGTAGTCTTTGTTTACATTTAGAGAGATTGCTTACATGTACAGTTTTTGTTTACATTTGTAGTCTTTGTTTACACTTGTAGTCTTTGTTTACATTTAGACTTTGTTTATATTTAGAGACTTTGTTTACATTTGTAGTCCATTTTTACACCTAGAGTCCTTGTTAAAACGAAGAGTTTTTGGTTACTACTAGAGTCTTTGTTTAAATTTTTAGTATTTGTTTACATTTAGTTTTGATTACCTTTGTAGTCGTTGTTTATATTTGTAGTATTTGTTTACTTTTAGTTTTGTTTTCATTTGTAGTCTTTGTTTACATTTAGAGTTCCAATTGGTGTCTTTGTTTACATTTGTAGTCTTTGTTTACATATAGCGTGTTTGTTTTTATTTAGAGCCTTTGTTTACATTTGTAGTCTTTGTTTACATTTTTAGCCTTTGTTTACATTTAGAGTGTTTTATTTTCAGACTTTGTTTACATTTAGAGTCTGTTTACAAATGTAGTCCTCTTTTCCACCTTGAGTCATTGTTTATACCCTGAGTTTTTTATTATATTTAGAGTCTTTGTTTACATTTTTATTATTTGTTTACATTTAGAGTGTTAGTTTACGTTTGTAGTTTTTGTTTACATTTGTAGTCTGTTTCCATTTATAGTTTTTGTTTATACTTGTAGTCTTTGTTTACATTTGTAATCTTTGTTTGCATTTAGAGACCTTCTTTACATTTAGAGCCTTTGTTTACGTTTGTAGTCTTTGTTTACATTTTTAGTCTTTGTTTTCATTTAGAGTCTGTTTACATTTAAGGTCTTTGTTTTCATTTGTAGTCTTTGTTTACATTTTTATTCTTCTTTAACATTTAGAGTTCCATTTAGTGTCTTTGTTTACATTTGTAGTACATTTTTAGTTTTTTATTACATTTAGAGCCTTTGTTTACATTTTTATTATTTGTTTACATTTAGAGACTTTGTTTACATTTTTATTATTTGTTTACATTTAGAGTGTATGTTTACGTTTGCAGTCTTCTTTTACATTTGTAGTCTTTGTTTACATTTAGAGTGTTAGTTTACGTTAGTAGTTTTTGTTTACATTCGTAGTCTGTTTCCATTTAGAGTTTTTTTTATATTTGTAGTCTTTGTTTACATTTGTAGTTTTTGTTTACATTTGTAATCTTTGTTTGCATTTAGAGACTTTCTTTACATTTAGAGTCTTTCTTTACGTTTGTAGTCTTTGTTTACATTTTTAGTCTTTGTTTTCATTTAGAGTCTGTTTACATTTAAGGTCTTTGTTTACATTTGTAGTCTTTATTTACATTTAAATTCTTTGTTTCCATATGTAGTCTTTTTTTACATTTAGAGTCTTTGTTTACGTTTGCAGTCTTTAATTACATTTGTAGTCTTTGTCTACATTTAGAGTGTTAGTTTACGTTTGTAGTTTTTGTTTACATTTGTAGTCTCTTTTTGTTTAGAGTTTTTGTTTATATTTGCAGTCTTTGTTTACATTTGTAGTCTTTGTTTACATTTGTAATCTTTCTTTGCATCTAGAGACCTTCTTTACATTTAGAGTCTTTGTTTACATTTGTAGCCTTTGTTTACATTTTTAGACTTTGTTTATATATAGAGTCTTTGTTTACATTTGTAATCTTTGTTTACATTTAGAGTCTGTTTCCATTTAGCGTCTTTGTTTACATTTACAGCCTTTGTATACATTTGTAGTGTTTGTTTAAATTTAGAATCTTTGTTTACATGTGTAATCTTTAATTCCATTTAAAGTCTTATTTTTATATTTGTAGACTTTGTTTACATTTGTAGTCTTTGTATACATTTAGAGCTTTTTTCATTTATAATCTTTGTTTGCATTTGTAGTCTTTGATTACTTAACGAGTCTTTGTTTACATACCGAGTCTGTTTGTTTACATGTCTTTGTTTATATTTAGAACCTTTATTTACTTTTAGAGTCTTTGTTTTCATTTGTAGTCTTTGTTTACATTTAGACTCTTTGTTTACATTTTGAGTCTCAACATTTGTGCTCTTTATTTACATTTGTAACCTTTGTTTACATTTGTAGTCTACTTACATTAGGTGTCTGTTTATGTTTGTAGTTTTTGTTTACATTTAGAGTCTTTGTTTACATTTGTAGTCTTTGTTTACATTTAGGTCTATGTTTACATTTGCAGTTTTTGTTTTAATTTAGAGTCTGTTTACATATGTAGTTTTTGTTTACATTTTTAGTCTGTTTGAATTTAGAGTCTTTGTTTTCATTTATAGTCTGTTTACATTTGAATACTTTGTTTACATTTAGAGAGTTTGTTTACAGTTTTAGTCACTTAATATTTGTGCTCTTTGTTTACATTTGTATTCTTTGTTTACATTTAGAGTGTTAGTTTACGTTTGTAGTTTTTGTTTACATTTGTAGTCTGTTTCCATTTAGAGTTTTTGTTTATACTTGTAGTCTTTGTTTACATTTGTAATCTTTCTTTGCATTTAGAGACCTTCTTTACATTTAGAGTCTTTGTTTACGTTTGTAGTCTTTGTTTACATTTTTAGTCTTTGTTTTCATTTAAAGTCTGTTTACATTTAAGGTCTTTGTTTACATTTGTAGTCTTTGTTTACATTTGTATTCGTCGTTTATATTTGTAGTATTTGTTTAATTTTAGTTTTATTTACATTTGTAGTGTTTGCTTACATTTTTTTTGTTTACATTTAGAGTTCCATTTAGTGTCTTTGTTTACATTTGTAGTCTTTGTTTACATATAGCGTGTTTGTTTACATTTAGAGCCTTTGTAATCTTTAATCCTTGTTTACACCTAGAGTCCTTGTTTATACCCAGAGAGACTTTGTTTACATTTTTATTATTTGTTTACATTTAGAGTGTATGTTTACGTTTGCAGTCTTCTTTTACATTTGTAGTCTTTGTTTACATTTAGAGTGTTAGTTTACGTTAGTAGTTTTTATTTACATTCGTAGTCTGTTTCCATTTAGAGTTTTTTTTATATTTGTAGTCTTTGTTTACATTTGTAGTTTTTGTTTACATTTGTAATCTTTGTTTGCATTTAGAGAACTTCTTTACACTTAGAGTCTTTCTTTACGTTTTTAGTCTTTGTTTACATTTTTAGTCTTTGTTTTCATTTAGAGTCTGTTTACATTTAAGGTCTTTGTTTACATTTGTAGTCTTCGTTTACATTTTTATTTTTTGTTTACATTTAGAGTTCCATTTAGTGTCTTTGTTTACATTTGTAGTCTTTGTTTACATATAGCGTGTTTGTTCACATTTAGAGCCTTTGTTCACATTTGTAGTCTTTGTTTACATTTTTAGCCTTTGTTTACATTTAGAATCTTTGTTTTTATTTTTAGACTTTGTATACATTTAGAGTCTGTTTACATTTGTAGTCCTTGTTTACAACTAGAGTCCTAGTTTATACCCAGAGTTTTTTATTACATTAAGAGTCTTTGTTTACATTTTGAGTGTTAGTTTACATTTGTAGTTTTTGTTTACATTTGTAACCTTTGTTTGCATATAGAGACCTTCTTTGAATTTAGAGTCTTTGTTTACATTTGTAGTCTTTGTTTACATTTTTATTCTTTGATTACATTTAGAGTTCCATTTTGTGTCTTTGTTTACATTTGTAGTCTTTGTTTACATATAGCGTGTTTGTTTACAATTAGAGCCTTTGTTCACATTTGTAGTCTTTTTTACATTTTTAGCCTTTGTTTACATTTAGAGTCTGTTTTTATATTTAGAATTTTTACAACTAGAGTCCTCTATTATACCCAGAGTTTTTTATTACAATTAGAGTCTTTGTTTACATTTTTATTATTTGTTTACATTTAGAGACTTTGTTTACGTTTGCAGTCTTTGGTTACATTTAGAGTCTTTCTTTATATTTCTAGTATTTGTTTACATTTAGTTTTGTTTACATTTGTAGTCCTTTATAATTGTAGTATTTGTTTACTTTTAGTTTTGTTTACATTTGTAGTCTTTAATTACATTTAGAGTCTTTGTTTACGTTTGTAGTCTTTGTTTACATTTTTAGTCTTTGTTTTCATTTAGAGTATGTTTACATTTAAGGTCTTTGTTTATATTTGTAGTCTTTGTTTACATTTTTATTCTTTGTTTACATTTAGCGTTCCATTTAGTGTCTTTGTTTACACTTGTAGTCTTTGTTTACATATAGCGTGTTTGTTTACATTTAGAGCCTTTGTTCACATTTGTAGTCTTTGTTTACATATTTAGTTTTTGTTTACATTTAGAGTCTGTTTTTATTTTTATTATTTGTTTACATTTAGAGTGTTAGTTTACGTTTGTAGTTTTGTTTACATTTGTAGTCTGTTTCCATTTAGAGTCTTTGTTTATATTTGTTGTCTTTGTTTACATTTGTAGTCTTTGTTTACATTTGTAATCTTTGTTTGCATTTAGAGAACATCTTTATATTTAGAGTCTTTTTTAAGGTTGTAGTCTTTGTTTACATTTAGAGTTCCAATTGGTGTCTTTGTTTACATTTGTAGTCTTTGTTTACATATAGCGTGTTTGTTTTTATTTAGAGCCTTTGTTTACATTTGTAGTCTTTGTTTACATTTTTAGCCTTTGTTTACATTTAGAGTGTTTTATTTTCAGACTTTGTTTACATTTAGCGTCTGTTTACAAATGTAGTCCTCTTTTCCACCTTGAGTCATTGTTTATACCCTGAGTTTTTTATTATATTTAGAGTCTTTGTTTACATTTTTATTATTTGTTTACATTTAGAGTGTTAGTTTACGTTTGTAGTTTTTGTTTACATTTGTAGTCTGTTTCCATTTATAGTTTTTGTTTATACTTGTAGTCTTTGTTTACATTTGTAATCTTTGTTTGCATTTAGAGACCTTCTTTACATTTAGAGCCTTTGTTTACATTTGTAGTCTTTGTTTACATTTTTAGTCTTTGTTTTCATTTAGAGTCTGTTTACATTTAAGGTCTTTGTTTTCATTTGTAGTCTTTGTTTACATTTTTATTCTTCTTTAACATTTAGAGTTCCATTTAGTGTCTTTGTTTACATTTGTAGTACATTTTTAGTTTTTTATTACATTTAGAGCCTTTGTTTACATTTTTATTATTTGTTTACATTTAGAGACTTTGTTTACATTTTTATTATTTGTTTACATTTAGAGTGTATGTTTACGTTTGCAGTCTTCTTTTACATTTGTAGTCTTTGTTTACATTTAGAGTGTTAGTTTACGTTAGTAGTTTTTGTTTACATTCGTAGTCTGTTTCCATTTAGAGTTTTTTTTATATTTGTAGTCTTTGTTTACATTTGTAGTTTTTGTTTACATTTGTAATCTTTGTTTGCATTTAGAGACTTTCTTTACATTTAGAGTCTTTCTTTACGTTTGTAGTCTTTGTTTACATTTTTAGTCTTTGTTTTCATTTAGAGTCTGTTTACATTTAAGGTCTTTGTTTACATTTGTAGTCTTTATTTACATTTAAATTCTTTGTTTACATATGTAGTCTTTTTTTACATTTAGAGTCTTTGTTTACGTTTGCAGTCTTTAATTACATTTGTAGTCTTTGTCTACATTTAGAGTGTTAGTTTACGTTTGTAGTTTTTGTTTACATTTGTAGTCTCTTTTTGTTTAGAGTTTTTGTTTATATTTGCAGTCTTTGTTTACATTTGTAGTCTTTGTTTACATTTGTAATCTTTCTTTGCATCTAGAGACCTTCTTTACATTTAGAGTCTTTGTTTACATTTGTAGCCTTTGTTTACATTTTTAGACTTTGTTTATATATAGAGTCTTTGTTTACATTTGTAATCTTTGTTTACATTTAGAGTCTGTTTCCATTTAGCGTCTTTGTTTACATTTACAGCCTTTGTATACATTTGTAGTGTTTGTTTAAATTTAGAATCTTTGTTTACATGTGTAATCTTTAATTCCATTTAAAGTCTTATTTTTATATTTGTAGACTTTGTTTACATTTGTAGTCTTTGTATACATTTAGAGCTTTTTTCATTTATAATCTTTGTTTGCATTTGTAGTCTTTGATTACTTAACGAGTCTTTGTTTACATACCGAGTCTGTTTGTTTACATGTCTTTGTTTATATTTAGAACCTTTATTTACTTTTAGAGTCTTTGTTTTCATTTGTAGTCTTTGTTTACATTTAGACTCTTTGTTTACATTTTGAGTCTCAACATTTGTGCTCTTTATTTACGTTTGTAACCTTTGTTTACATTTGTAGTCTACTTACATTAGGTGTCTGTTTATGTTTGTAGTTTTTGTTTACATTTAGAGTCTTTGTTTACATTTGTAGTCTTTGTTTACATTTAGGTCTATGTTTACATTTGCAGTTTTTGTTTTAATTTAGAGTCTGTTTACATATGTAGTTTTTGTTTACATTTTTAGTCTGTTTGAATTTAGAGTCTTTGTTTTCATTTATAGTCTGTTTACATTTGAATACTTTGTTTACATTTAGAGAGTTTGTTTACAGTTTTAGTCACTTAATATTTGTGCTCTTTGTTTACATTTGTATTCTTTGTTTACATTTAGAGTGTTAGTTTACGTTTGTAGTTTTTGTTTACATTTGTAGTCTGTTTCCATTTAGAGTTTTTGTTTATACTTGTAGTCTTTGTTTACATTTGTAATCTTTCTTTGCATTTAGAGACCTTCTTTACATTTAGAGTCTTTGTTTACGTTTGTAGTCTTTGTTTACATTTTTAGTCTTTGTTTTCATTTAAAGTCTGTTTACATTTAAGGTCTTTGTTTACATTTGTAGTCTTTGTTTACATTTGTATTCGTCGTTTATATTTGTAGTATTTGTTTAATTTTAGTTTTATTTACATTTGTAGTGTTTGCTTACATTTTTTTTGTTTACATTTAGAGTTCCATTTAGTGTCTTTGTTTACATTTGTAGTCTTTGTTTACATATAGCGTGTTTGTTTACATTTAGAGCCTTTGTAATCTTTAATCCTTGTTTACACCTAGAGTCCTTGTTTATACCCAGAGAGACTTTGTTTACATTTTTATTATTTGTTTACATTTAGAGTGTATGTTTACGTTTGCAGTCTTCTTTTACATTTGTAGTCTTTGTTTACATTTAGAGTGTTAGTTTACGTTAGTAGTTTTTATTTACATTCGTAGTCTGTTTCCATTTAGAGTTTTTTTTATATTTGTAGTCTTTGTTTACATTTGTAGTTTTTGTTTACATTTGTAATCTTTGTTTGCATTTAGAGAACTTCTTTACACTTAGAGTCTTTCTTTACGTTTGTAGTCTTTGTTTACATTTTTAGTCTTTGTTTTCATTTAGAGTCTGTTTAGATTTAAGGTCTTTGTTTACATTTGTAGTCTTCGTTTACATTTTTATTTTTTGTTTACATTTAGAGTTCCATTTAGTGTCTTTGTTTACATTTGTAGTCTTTGTTTACATATAGCGTGTTTGTTCACATTTAGAGCCTTTGTTCACATTTGTAGTCTTTGTTTACATTTTTAGCCTTTGTTTACATTTAGAATCTTTGTTTTTATTTTTAGACTTTGTATACATTTAGAGTCTGTTTACATTTGTAGTCCTTGTTTACAACTAGAGTCCTAGTTTATACCCAGAGTTTTTTATTACATTAAGAGTCTTTGTTTACATTTTGAGTGTTAGTTTACATTTGTAGTTTTTGTTTACATTTGTAACCTTTGTTTGCATATAGAGACCTTCTTTGAATTTAGAGTCTTTGTTTACATTTGTAGTCTTTGTTTACATTTTTATTCTTTGATTACATTTAGAGTTCCATTTTGTGTCTTTGTTTACATTTGTAGTCTTTGTTTACATATAGCGTGTTTGTTTACATTTAGAGCCTTTGTTCACATTTATAGTCTTTTTTACATTTTTAGCCTTTGTTTACATTTAGAGTCTGTTTTTATATTTAGAATTTTTACAACTAGAGTCCTCTATTATACCCAGAGTTTTTTATTACAATTAGAGTCTTTGTTTACATTTTTATTATTTGTTTACATTTAGAGACTTTGTTTACGTTTGCAGTCTTTGGTTACATTTAGAGTCTTTCTTTATATTTCTAGTATTTGTTTACATTTAGTTTTGTTTACATTTGTAGTCCTTTATAATTGTAGTATTTGTTTACTTTTAGTTTTGTTTACATTTGTAGTCTTTAATTACATTTAGAGTCTTTGTTTACGTTTGTAGTCTTTGTTTACATTTTTAGTCTTTGTTTTCATTTAGAGTATGTTTACATTTAAGGTCTTTGTTTATATTTGTAGTCTTTGTTTACATTTTTATTCTTTGTTTACATTTAGCGTTCCATTTAGTGTCTTTGTTTACACTTGTAGTCTTTGTTTACATATAGCGTGTTTGTTTACATTTAGAGCCTTTGTTCACATTTGTAGTCTTTGTTTACATATTTAGTTTTTGTTTACATTTAGAGTCTGTTTTTATTTTTATTATTTGTTTACATTTAGAGTGTTAGTTTACGTTTGTAGTTTTGTTTACATTTGTAGTCTGTTTCGATTTAGAGTCTTTGTTTATATTTGTTGTCTTTGTTTACATTTGTAGTCTTTGTTTACATTTGTAATCTTTGTTTGCATTTAGAGAACATCTTTATATTTAGAGTCTTTTTTAAGGTTGTAGTCTTTGTTTACATTTTTAGTCTTTGTTTTCATATAGAGTCTGTTTACATTTAAGGTCTTTGTTTACATTTGTAGTCTTTGTTTACATTTTTATTTTTTGTTTACATTTAGAGTTCCATTTAGTGTCTTTGTTTACATTTGTAGTCTTTGTTTACATATAGCGTGTTTGTTTACATTTAGAGCCTTTGTTCACATTTGTAGTCTTTGTCTACATTTTTACCCTTTGTTTGCATTTAAAGTCTTTGTTTACATTTTTATTATTTGTTTACATTTAGTTTTGTTTACATTTGTAGTCTTTAATTACATTTAGAGTGTTAGTTTACATTTGTAGTTTTTGTTAAAATTTGTAATCTTTGTTTGCATATAGAGACCTTCTTCAAATTTAGAGCCTTTGTTTACGTTTGTAGTCTTTGTTTTCATTTAGAGTATGTTTACATTTAAGGTCTTTGTTTACATTTGTAGTCTTTGTTTACATTTTTATTCTTTGTTTACATTTAGCGTTCCATTTAGTGTCTTTGTTTACATTTGTAGTCTTTGTTTATATATAGCGTGTTTGTTTACATTTAGAGCCTTTGTTCACATTTATAGTCTTTGTTTACATATTTAGCCTTTGTTTACGTTTATAGTCTGTTTTTATTTTTAGACTTTGTTTACATTTAGAGTCTTTTTTTATTTTTAGACTTTGTTTACATTTAGAGCCTTTGTTCACATTTGTAGTCTTTTTTTACATTTTTAGCCTTTGTTTACATTTAGAGTCTTTGTTTTTATTTTTAGACTTTGTTTACATTTAGAGTCTTTGTTTTTATTTTTAGACTTTGTTTACATTTAGAGCCTGTTTACATTTGTAGTCCTTGTTTACAACTAGAGTCCTAGTTTATACCCAGAGTCTTTTATTACATTTAGAGTCTTTGTTTACATTTTTATCATTTGTTTACATTTAGAGACTTTGTTTACGTTTGCAGTCTTTGGTTCCGTTTAGAGTCTTTCTTTATATTTCTAGTATTTGTTTACATTTAGTTTTGTTTACATTTGTAGTCCTTTATATTTGTAGTATTTCTTTACTTTTAGTTTTGTTTACATTTGTAGTCTTTGTTTACATTTAGAGTGTTAGTTTACATTTGTAGTTTTTGTTTACATTTGTAATCTTTGTTTGCATATAGAGACCAACTTTAAATTTAGAGTCTTTGTTTACGTTTGTAGTCTTTGTTTACATTTTTAGTCTTTGTTTACATTTACAGTTCCATTTGGGGTCGTTGTTTACATTTGTAGTCTTTGTTTACATATAGCGTGTTTGTTTACATTTAGAGCCTTTGTTTACATTTGTAGTCTTTGTTTACATTTTTATCCATTGTTTACATTTAGAGTCTTTGTTTTTATTTTTAGACTTTGTTTAAGTTTAGAGTCTGTTTACATTTGTAGTCCTTGTTTATACCCAGAATTTTTTATTGCATTTAGAGTCTTTGTTTACATTTTTGTTATTTGTTTACATTTAGAGTTTTTGTTTACGTTTGCAGTCTTTGTTTACATTTGTAGTCTTTGTTTACATTTAGAGTGTTAGTTTACATTTGTAGTTTTTGTTTAAAGTCTTTGTTTTTATTTATAGTCTGTTTACATTTGAAGACTTTGTTTACATTTAGAGAGTTTGTTTACAGTTTAAGTCACTTAATATTTGTGCTCTTTGTTTACATTTGTAATCTTTGTTTACATTTGTAGTCTACATACATTTAGAGTCTTTTTATGTTTGTAGTTTTTGTTTACATTTAGATTCTTTGTTTACATTTGTAGTCTTTGTTTACGTTTAGGTCTATGTTTACATTTGCAGTCTTTGTTTACACTTAGAGTCTGTTTTCATATGTAGTCTTTGTTTACATTTTTAGTCTGTTTGCATTTAGAGTCTTTGTTTTCATTTATAATCTGTTTACATTTGAAGACTTTGTTTACATTTAGAGAGTTTGTTTACAGTTTGAGTCACTTAATATTTGTGCTCTTTGTTTACATTTGTATTCTTTGTTTACATTTGTAGTCTGCTTACATTTAGATACTTTGTTTATATTTAGAGGCTTTGTTTACATTTGTTTTCCGTTTACACTTAGAGTCTGTTTACGTTTGTAGTTTTTGTCTACGTTTAGTGTCTTTGTTTACATTTGTAGTCTTTGTTTACAGTTGTATACTTTCTTAACATTTATAGTCTTTGTTTACATTTGTATTCTTTGTTTAAATTTAGAGACTTTGTTTACATTTAGAGTCCGTTTATATTTGTAGTGTTTGTTTACATTTAGAGAGATTGTTTACATGTAGAGTTTTTGTTTACATTTGTAGTCTTTGTTGACACTTGTAGTCTTTGTTTACATTTAGACTTTGTTTATATTTTGAGACTTTGTTTACATTTATAGTCCTTTTATACACCTAGAGTCCTTGTTTACACCAAGAGTTTTTGGTTACTACTAGAGTCTTTGTTTATATTTCTAGTATTTGTTTAAATTTAGTTTTGTTTACATTTGTAGTCGTTGTTTATATTTGTAGTATTTGTATACATTTAGTTTTGTTTACATTTGTAGTCTTTGTTTACATTTTTATTTTTTGTTTAATTTTAGAGTTCCATTTGGTGTCTTTGTTTACATTTAGAGTATGTTTACATTTAAGATCTTTGTTTACATTTGTAGTCTTTGTTTACATTTAGAGTATGTTTACATTTAAGGTCTTTGTTTACATTTGTAGTCTTTGTTTACATTTGTAGTCTTTGTTTACATTTGTAATCTTTGTTTGCATTTAGAGACCTTCTTTACATTTAGAGTCTTTGTTTACGTTTTTATTTTTTGTTTACATTTAGAGTTCCATTTAGTGTCTTTGTTTACATTTGTAGTCTTTGTTTACATATAGCGTGTTTGTTTACATTTAGCCCCTTTGTTCACATTTGTAGTCTTTGTTTACCTTTTTAGCCTTTGTTTACATTTAGAGTCTTTGTTTGTATTTTTAGACTTTGTTTACATTTAGAGTCTGTTTACATTTGTAGTTCTTGTTTACAACTAGAGTCCTAGTTTATACCCAGAGTTTTTTATTACATTTAGAGTCTTTGTTTACATTTTTATTATTTGTTTACATTTACAGACTTTGTTTACGTTTACAGTCTTTGGTTACATTTAGAGTCTTTGTTTATATTTCTAGTATTTGTTTACATTTAGTTTTGTTTACATTTGTAGTCTGTTTCCATTTAGAGTCTTTGTTATATTTGTAGTCTTTGTTTACATTTGTAATCTTTGTTTGCATTTAGAGAACTTCTTTTCATTTAGAGCCTTTGTTTACATTTGTAGTCTTTGTTTACATTTTTAGTCTTTGTTTTCATTGGTCTTTGTTTACATTTGTAGTCTTTATTTACATTTAAATTCTTTGTTTACATATGTAGTCTTTGTTTACATTTAGAGTCTTTGCTTACGTTTGCAGTCTTTGTTTAAATTTGTAGTCTTTGTTTACATTTAGAGTGTTAGTTTACGTTTGTAGTTTTTGTTTACATTTCTAGTCTGTTTTTATTTAGAGTCTGTATGTATTTGTAGTCTTTGTTTACATTTGTAATCGTGCTTTTAGAGACCTTCTTTACATTTAGAGTCTTTGTTTACATATGTAGCCTTTGTTTACATTTTTAGACTTTGTTTACATTTTTAGATTTTGTTTACATATAGAGTCTTTGTTTACATTTGTAATCTTTGTTTACATTTAGAGTGTGTTTCCGTTTAGCGTCTTTGTTTACATTTAGAGCCTTTTATACATTTTTAGTGTTTGTTTAAATTTAGAATCTTTGTTTACATGTGTAATCTTTAATTCCATTTAGAGTCTTTTTTATATTTGTAGAATTTGTTTACAATTGTAATCATTGTATACATTTAGAGCTTTTTTCATTTATAATCTTTGTTTACATTTGTAGTCTTTGATTACTTTAAGAGTCCTTGTTTACATACCGAGTCTGTTTAAGTTTGTACTCTTTGTTTACATGTCTTTGTTTATATTTAGAGCCTTTATTTACTTTTAGAGTCTTTGTTTTCATTTGTAGTCTTTGTTTACATTTAGACACTTTGTTTACATTTAGACTTTTTGTTTATATTTTGAGTCTCTTAACATTTTTGCTCTTTATTTACATTTGTAATCTTTGTTTACATTTGTAGACTACTTACATTTAGAGTCTGTTTATGTGTGTAGTTTTTGTTTACATTTAGAATCTTTGTTTACATTTGTAGTCTTTGTTTACAGTTAGGTCTATGTTTACATTTGCAGTCTTTGTTTACATTTAGAGTCTGTTTACATATGTAGTCTTTGTTTACATTTTTAGTCTGTTTGCATTTAGAGTCTTTGTTTTCATTTATAGTCTGTTTACATTTGTAGACTTTGTTTACATTTAGAGAGTTTGTTTACAGTTTGAGTCACTTAACATTTGTGCTCTTAGTTTACATTTGTATTCTTTGTTTACATTTGTAGTCTGCTTACATTTAGATACTTTGTTTATATTTAGAGGCTTTGTTTACATTTGTTTTCTGTTTACACTTAGAGTCTGTTTACGTTAGTAGTTTTTGTTTACGTTTAGTATCTTTGTTTACATTTGTAGTCTTTGTTTACAGTTGTAGACTTTCTTAACATTTATAGTCTTTGTTTACATTTGTATTCTTTGTTTAAATTTAGAGACTTTGTTTACATTTAGAGTCCGTTTATATTTGTAGTCTTTGTTTATATTTAGAGGGATTGTTTACATGTAGAGTTTTTGTTTACATTTGTAGTCCTTTATTACACCTAGAGTCCTTGTTTACACCAAGAGTTTTTGGTTACTTATAGAGTCTTTGTTTATATTTCTAGTATTTGTTTACATTTTGTTTTGTTTACATTTGTAGTCGTTGTTTATATTTGTAGTATTTGTTTACTTTTAGTTTTATTTACATTTGTAGTGTTTGTTTACAATTTTAGTCTTTGTTTTCATTTAGAATCTGTTTACATTTAAGGTCTTTGTTTACATTTGTAGTCTTTATTTACATTTAAATTCTTTGTTTACATATGTAGTTTTTGTATACATTTAGAGTGTTAGTTTACGTTTGTAGTTTTTGTTTACATTTGTAGTCTTTGTTTACATTTGTAATCTATCTTTGCATTTAGAGAACTTCTTTACATTTAGAGTCTTTGTTTACATCTGTAGCCTTTGTTTACATTTTTAGAGTTTGTTTACATTTTTAGACTTTGTTTACATATAGAGTCTTTGTTTACATTTGTAGTCTTTGTTTACATTTAGGTCTATGTTTACATTTGCAGTCTTTGTTTACATTTAGTCTTTACATATATAGTCTTTGTTTACATTTTTAGTCTGTTTGCATTTAGATTCTGTTTTCATTTATAGTCTGTTTACATTTGTAGACTTTGTTTACATTTACAGAGTGTGTTTACAGTTTGAGTCACTTAACATTTGTGCTCTTTGTTTACATTTGTATTCTTTGCTTACATTTGTATTCTGCTTACATTTAGATACTTTGTTTATATTTACAGGCTTTGTATATATTTGTTGTCTGTTTACACTTAGAGTCTGTTTACGTTTGTAGTTTTTGTTTACGTTTAGTGTTTTTGTTTACATTTGTAGTCTTTGTTTACAGTTGTAGACTTTCTTAACATTTATAGTCTTTGTTTACAGTTGTATTCTTTGTTTAAATTTAGAGACTTTGTTTACATTCAGAGTCCGTTTATATTTGTAGTCTTTGTTTATATTTCTAGTATTTGTTTACATTTAGTTTTCTTTACATTTGTTGTCATTGTTTATATTTGTAGCATTTGTTTACTTTTAGTTTTGTTTACATTTCTAGTCTTTGTTTGCAATAAAGTGTTAGTTTATGTTTGTAGTTTTTGTTTACATTTGTAGTCTGTTTCCGTTTAGAGTCTGTTTATATTTGTAGTCATTGTTTACATTTTTAGTCTTTGTTTTCATTTAGAGTCTGTTTACATTTAAGGTCTTTGTTTACATTTCTAGTCTTTATTTATATTTAAATTATTTGTTTACATATGTAGTCTTTGTTTACATTTAGTCCCTTTGTTTGCATTTGTAGTCTTTGTTTACATTTTTAGCCTTTGTTTACATTTAGAGTCTTTGTTTTTATATTTAGACTCTGTTTACATTTAGAGTCTGTTTACATTTGTAGTCCTTGTTTACAACTAGACTCCTAGTTTATACCTAGAGTTTTTTATTACATCTAGAGTCTTTGTTTACATTTTTATTATTTGTTTACATTTAGAGTTTTTGTTTACGTTTGCAGTCTTTGTTTACATTTGTAGTCTTTGTTTACATTTAGAGTGTTAGTTTACATTTGTAGTTTTTGTTTACATTTGTAATCTTTGTTTGCATATAGAGACCATCTTTAAATTTAGAGTCTTTGTTTACGTTTGTAGTCTTTGTTTACATTTTTAGTCTGTGTTTTCATTTAGAGTCTGTTTACATTTAAGGTCTTTGTTTACATTCGTAGTCTTTGTTTACATTTTTATTTTTTGTTTACATTTAGAGTTCAATTTGGTGTCTTTGTTTACATATAGCGTGTTTGTTTACATTTAGAGCCTTTGTTCACATTTGTAGTTTTTGTTTACATTTTTAGCCTTTGTTTACATTTAGAGTCTTTATTTATATTTTTATTATTTGTTTACATTTAGAGACTTTGTTTACTTTTGCAGTCTTTGGTTACATTTAGAGTCTTTGTTTATATTTCTAGTATTTGTTTACATTTAGTTTTGTTTACATTTGTAGTCCTTTATAGTTGTAGTATTTGTTTACTTTTAGTTTTGTTTACATTTGTAGTCTTTAATTACATTTAGAGTGTTAGTTTACATTTGTAGTTTTTGTTAACATTTGTAATCTTTGTTTGCATATAGAGACCTTCTTTAAATTTAGAGTCTTTCTTTACGTTTGTAGTCTTTGTTTCCATTTTTATTCTTTGTTTACATTTAGCGTTGCATTTAGTGTCTTGTTTAAATTTGTAGTTTTTTTTTACATATAGCGTGTTTGTTTACATTTAGAGCCTTTGTTCACATTTGTAGTCTTTGTTTACATATTTAGCCTTTGTTTACATTTAGAGTCAGTTTTTATTTTTAGACTTTGTTTACATTTAGAGTCTCTTTACATTTGTAGTCCTTGTTTACAACTAGAATCCAAGTTTATACCCAGAGTTTTTTATTACATTTAGAGTCTTTGTTTACATTTTTATTATTTGTTTACATTTAGAGACTTTGTTTACGTTTGCAGTCTTTGGTTACATTTAGAGTCCTTGTTTACATTTAGAGTGTTAGTTTACGTTTGTAGTTTTTGTTTCCATTTGTAGTCTGTTTCCATTTAGAGTCTTTGTTTATATTTGTAGTCTTTGTTTACATTTGTAGTCTTTGTTTACATTTGTAATCTTTGTTTGCATTTAGAGAACTTCTTTATATTTAGAGTCTTTGTTTACGTTTGTAGTCTTTGTTTACATTTTTAGTCTGTGTTTTCATTTAGAGTCTGTTTACATTTAAGGTCTTTGTTTACATTTGTAGTCTTTGTTTACATTTTTATTCTTTGTCTACATTTACAGTTCCATTTGGGGTCTTTGTTTACATTTGTAGTCTTTGTTGACATATAGCGTGTTTGTTTACATTTAGAGCCTTTGTTTACATTTGTTGTCTTTGTTTACATTTTTATCCTTTGTTTACATTTAGAGTCTTTGTTTTTGTTTTTAGACTTTGTTTACGTTTAGAGTCTTTGTTTTTATTTTTAGACTTTGTTTACGTTTAGAGTCTGTTTACATTTGTACTCCTTGTTTAGACCTAGAGTCCTTGTTTATACCCAGAGTTTTTTATTACATTTAGAGCCTTTGTTTACATTTTTATTATTTGTTTACATTTAGAGACTTTGTTTACATTTTTATTATTTGTTTACATTTAGAGTGTATGTTTACGTTTGCAGTATTCTTTTACATTTGTAGTCTTTGTTTACATTTAGAGTGTTAGTTTACGTTAGTAGTTTTTGTTTACATTCGTAGTCTGTTTTCATTTAGAGTTTTTTTTATATTTGTAGCCTTTGTTTACATTTGTAGTTTTTGTTTACATTTGTAATCTTTGTTTGCATTTAGAGAACTTCTTTACATTTAGAGTCTTTCTTTACGTTTGTAGTCTTTGTTTACATTTTTAGTCTTTGTTTTCATTTAGAGTCTGTTTACATTTAAGGTCTTTGTTTACATTTGTAGTCTTTATTTACATTTAAATTCTTTGTTTACATATGTAGTTTTTGTTTACATTTAGAGTCTTTGTTTACGTTTGCAGTCTTTAATTACATTTGTAGTCTTTGTCTACATTTAGAGTGTTAATTTACGTTTGTAGTTTTTGTTTACATTTGTAGTCTCTTTTTGTTTAGAGTTTTTGTTTATATTTGTAGTCTTTGTTTACATTTGTAGTCTTTGTTTACATTTGTAATCTTTCTTTGCATCTAGAGACCTTCTTTAACTTTAGAGTCTTTGTTTACATTTGTAGCCTTTGTTTACATTTTTAGACTTTGTTTACATATAGAGTCTTTGTTTATATTTGTAATCTTTGTTTACATTTAGAGTCTGTTTCCATTTAGCGTCTTTGTTTACATTTAGAGCTTTTGTATACATTTGTAGTGTTTGTTTAAATTTAGAATCTTTGTTTACATGTGTAATCTTTAATTCCATTTAGAGTCTTTTTTTTATATTTGTAGACTTTGTTTACATTTGTAGTCTTTGTATACATTTAGAGCTTTTTTCATTTATAATCTTTGTTTACATTTGTAGTCTTTGATTACTTAAAAAGTCTTTGTTTACATACCGAGTCTGTTTGTTTACATGTCTTTGTTTATATTTAGAGCCTTTATTTACTTTTAGATTCTTTGTTTTCATTTGTAGTCTTTGTTTACATTTACACTCTTTGTTTACATTTAGACTCTGTTTACATTTAGACTTTTGTTTACATTTTGAGTCTCAACCATTTGTGCTCTTTATTTACATTTGTAATTTTTGTTTACATTTGTAGTCTACTTACATTAGGTGTCTGTTTATGTTTGTAGCTTTTGTTTACATTTAGAGTCTTTGTTTACATTTGTAGTCTTTGTTTACATATAGCGTGTTTGTTTTTATTTAGAGCCTTTGTTTACATTTGTAGTCTTTGTTTACATTTTTAGCCTTTGTTTACATTTAGAGTCTGTTTTATTTTCAGACTTTGTTTACATTTAGAGTCTGTTTACAATTGTAGTCCTTGTTTCATCTTGAGTCATTGTTTATACCCAGAGTTTTTTATTACATTTAGAGTCTTTGTTTACATTTTTATTATTTGTTTACATTTAGAGTGTTAGTTTACGTTTGTAGTTTTTGTTTACATTTGTAGTCTGTTTCCATTTAGAGTCTTTGTTTATATTTGTAGTCTTTGTTTACATTTAAAGTCTTTGTTTACAGTTGTAATCTTTGTTTGCATTTAGAGACCTTCTTTACATTTAGAGTGTTTGTTTACGTTTGTAGTCTTTGTTTACATTTTTAGTCTTTGTTTACATTTGTAATCTTTCTTTGCATCTAGAGACCTTCTTTACCCTTAGAGTCTTTGTTTACATTTGTAGCCTTTGTTTACATTTTTAGACTTTGCTTACATATTTAGACTTTTTTTACATATAGAGACTTTGTTTACATTTGTAATCTTTGTTTACATTTAGAGTCTGTTTCCATTTAGCGTCTTTGTTTACATTTAGAGCTTTTGTATACATTTGTAGTGTTTGTTTAAATTTAGAATCTTTGTTTACATGTGTAATCTTTAATTCCATTTAGAGTCTTTTTTTTATATTTGTAGACTTTGTTTACATTTGTAGTCTTTGTATACATTTAGAGCTTTTTTCATTTATAATATTTGTTTACATTTGTAGTCTTTGATTACTTAAAAAGTCTTTGTTTACATACCGAGTCTGTTTGTTTACATGTCTTTGTTTATATTTAGAGCCTTTATTTACTTTTAGATTCTTTGTTTTCATTTGTAGTCTTTGTTTATATTTACACTCTTTGTTTACATTTAGACTCTTTGTTTACATTTAGACTTTTGTTTACATTTTGAGTCTCAACCATTTGTGCTCTTTATTTACATTTGTAATCTTTGTTTACATTTGTAGTCTACTTACATTAGGTGTCTGTTTATGTTTGTAGCTTTTGTTTACATTTAGAGTCTTTGTTTACATTTAGAGTCTTTGTTTACATTTAGGCCTATGTTTACATTTGCAGTCTTTGTTTACATTTAGAGTCTGTTTACATATGTAGTCTTTGTTTACATTTTTAGTCTGTTTGCATTTAGAGTCTTTGTTTTCATTTATAGTCTGTTTACATTTGAAGACTTTCTTTACATTTAGAGAGTTTGTTTACAGTTTGAGTCACTTAATATTTGTGCTTTTTGTTTACATTTGTATTCTTTGTTTACATTTGGAGTCTGCTTACATTTAGATACTTTGTTTATATTTAGAGGCTTTGTTTACATTTGTTTTCTGTTTACACTTAGAGTCTGTTTACGTTTGTAGTTTTTGTTTACGTTTAGTGTCTTTGTTTACATTTGTAGTCTTTGTTTACAGTTGCAGACTTTCTTAACATTTGTAGTTTTTGTTTGCATTTGTAATCTTTGTTTGCATATAGAGACCTTCTTTACATTTAGAGTCTTTGTTTACGTTTGTAGTCTTTGTTTACATTTTTAATCTTTGTTTTCATTCAGAGTCTAATTACATTTAAGGTCTTTGTTTACATTTGTAGTCCTTGTTTACATTTTTATTCTTTGTTTACATTTAGAGTTCCATTTAGTGTCTTTGTTTACATTTGTAGTCTTTGTTTACATATAGCGTGTTTGTTTACATTTAGAGCCTTTGTAATCTTTAATCCTTGTTTACACCTAGAGTCCTTGTTTATACCCAGAGTTTTTTATTACATTTAGAGTCTTTGTTTACGTTTTATTTTTTATTTACATTTAGAGACTGTTTACGTTTGCAGTCTTTGGTTACATTTAGAGTCTTTGTTTATATTTCTTGTATTTGTTTACATTTAGTTTTGTTTACATTTGTTGTCGTTGTTTATATTTGTAGTATTTGTTTACTTTTAGTTTTGTTTACATTTGTAGTCTTTGTTTACATTTAGAGTGTTAGTTTATGTTTGTAGTTTTCGTTTACATTTGTAGTCTGTTTCCATTTAGAGTCTGTTTATATTTGTAGTCTTTGTTTACATTTGTAGTCATTGTTTACATTTTTAATCTTTGTTTGCATTTAGAGACCTTCTTTACATTTAGAGTCTTTGTTTACGTTTGTAGTGTTTGTTTACATTTTTAGTCTGTTTTCATTTAGAGACTGTTTACATTTAAGGTCTTTGTTTACGTTTGTAGTCTTTATTTATATTTAAATTCTTTGTTTACATATGTAGTCTTAGTTTACATTTAGTCCCTTTGTTTACATTTGTAGTCTTTGTTTACATTTTTAGCCTTTGTTTACATTTAGAGTCTGTTTTTATTTTTAGACTTTGTTTATATTTAGAGTCTGTTTACATTTGTAGTCCTTGTTTATACCCAGAGTTTTTTATTACATTTAGAGTCTTTGTTTACATTTTTATTATTTGTTTACATTTAGAGTTTTTGTTTACGTTTGCAGTCTTTGTTTACATTTGTAGTCTTTGTTTACATTTAGAGTGTTAGTTTACATTTGTAGTTTTTGTTTACATTTGTAATCTTTGTTTGCATATAGAGACCTTCTTTAAATTTAGAGTCTTTGTTTACGTTTGTAGTCTTTGCTTACATTTTTAGTCTGTGTTTTCATTTAGAGTCTGTTTACATTTAAGGTCTTTGTTTAGATTTGCAGTCTTTGTTTACATTTTTATTTTTTGTTTACATTTAGAGTTCAATTTGGTGTCTTTGTTTACATTTGTAGTCTGTTTACATATAGCGTGTTTGTTTACATTTAGAGCCTTTGTTCACATTTGTAGTCTTTGTTTACATTTTTAGCCTTTGTTTACATTTAGAGTCTTTGTTTACATTTTTATTATTTGTTTACATTTAGAGACTTTGTTTACGTTTGCAGTCTTTGGTTACATTTAGAGTCTTTGTTTATATTTCTAGTATTTGTTTACATTTAGTTTTGTTTACATTTGTAGTCCTTTATAATTGTAGTATTTGTTTACTTTTAGTTTTGTTTACATTTGTAATCTTTGTTTACATTTGTAGTCTACTTTCATTTAGAGTCTGTTTATGTTTGTAGTTTTTGTTTACATTTAGAGTCTTTGTTTACATTTGTAGTCTTTGTTTACATTTAGGTCTATGTTTACATTTGCAGTCTTTGTTTACATTTAGAGTCTGTTTACATATCTAGTCTTTGTTTACATTTTTAGTCTGTTTGCATTTAGAGTCTTTGTTTTCATTTATAGTCTGTTTACATTTGAAGACTTTGTTTACATTTAGAGAGTTTGTTTACAGTTTGAGTCACTTAATATTTGTGCCCTTTGTTTACATTTGTATTCTTTGTTTACATTTGTAGTCTGCTTACATTTAGATACTTTGTTTATATTTAGAGGCTTTTTTTACTATTGGCTCTGTTTACACTTAGAGTCTGTTTACGTTTGTAGTTTTTGTTTACGTTTAGTGTCTTTGTTTACATTTGTAGTCTTTGTTTACAGTTGTAGACTTTCTTAACATTTATAGTCTTTGTTTATATTTGTATTCTTTGTTTAAATTTAGAGACTTTGTTTACATTTAGAGTCCGTTTATATTTGTAGTCTTTGTTTACATTTAGAGAGATTGCTTACATGTAGAGTTTTTGTTTATATTTAGAGACTTTGTTTACATATGTAGTCCATTTTTACACCTAGAGTCCTTGTTAAAACGAAGAGTTTTTGGTTACTACTAGATTCTTTGTTTATATTTTTCTAGTATTTGTTTACATTTAGTTTTGTTTACATTTGTTGTCGTTGTTTATATTTGTAGTATTTGTTTACTTTTAGTTTTGTTTTCATTTGTAGTCTTTGTTTACATTTAGAGTTCCATTTGGTGTCTTTGTTTACATTTGTAGTCTTTGTTTACGTATAGCGTGTTTGTTTTTATTTAGAGCCTTTGTTTACATTTGTAGTCTTTGTTTACATTTTTAGCCTTTGTTTACATTTAGAGTCTGTTTTATTTTTACACTTTGTTTACGTTTAGAATCTGTTTACAATTGTAGTCCTTGTTTACACCTTGAGTCATTGTTTATACCCAGAGTTTTTTATTACATTTAGAGTCTTTGTTTACATTTTTATTATTTGTTTACATTTAGAGTGTTAGTTTACGTTTGTAGTTTTTGTTTACATTTGTAGTCTGTTTCCATTTATAGTTTTTGTTTATACTTGTAGTCTTTGTTTACATTTGTAGTCTTTGTTTACATTTGTAATCTTTGTTTGCATTTAGAGACCTTCTTTACATTTAGAGTCTTTGTTTACGTTTTTATTTTTTGTTTACATTTAGAGTTCCATTTAGTGTCTTTGTTTACATTTGTAGTCTTTGTTTACATATAGCGTGTTTGTTAACATTTAGAGCCTTTGTTCACATTTGTAGTTTTTGTTTACATTTTTAGCCTTTGTTTACATTTAGAGTCTTTGTTTTTATTATTAGACTTTGTTTACATTTAGAGTCTGTTTACATTTGTAGTCCTTGTTTACAACTAGAGTCCTAGTTTATATCCAGAGTTTTGTATTACGTTTAGAGTCTTTGTTTACATTTTTATTATTTGTTTACATTTAGAGACTTTGTTTACGTTTGCAGTCTTTGGTTACATTTAGAGTCTTTGTTTATATTTCTAGTATTTGTTTACATTTAGTTTTGTTTACATTTGTAGTCTTTGTTTACATTTAGAGTGTTAGTTTACGTTTCTAGTTTTTCTTTCTATTTGTAGTCTGTTTCCATTTAGAGTCTTTGTTATATTTGTAGTCTTTGTTTACATTTGTAATCTTTGTTTGCATTTAGAGAACTTCTTTTCATTTAGAGTCTTTGTTTACGTTTGTAGTCTTTGTTTACATTTTTAGTCTTTGTTTTCATTTAGAGTCTGTTTACATTTAAGGTCTTTGTTTACATTTGTAGTCTTTATTTACATTTAAATTCTTTGTTTACATATGTAGTCTTTGTTTACATTTAGAGTCTTTGTTTACGTTTGCAGTCTTTGTTTACATTTGTAGTCTTTATTTATATTTAAATTATTTGTTTACATATATAGTCTTTGTTTACATTTAGTCCCTTTGTTTACATTTGTAGTCTTTGTTTACATTTAGAGTCTGTTTTTATATTTAGACTTTGTTTACATTTAGAATCTGTTTACATTTGTAGTCCTTGTTTACAACTAGAGTCCTAGTTTATACCCAGAGTTTTTTATTACATCTAGAGTCTTTGTTTACATTGTTATTATTTGTTTACATTTAGAGTTTTTGTTTACGTTTGCAGTCTTTGTTTACATTTGTAGTCTTTGTTTACATTTAGAGTGTTAGTTTACATATGTAGTTTTTGTTTACATTTGTAATCTTTGTTTGCATATAGAGACCTTCTTTAAATTTAGAGTCTTTGTTTACGTTTGTAGTCTTTGTTTACATTTTTAGTCTGTGTTTTCATTTTTATTTTTGTTTACATTTAGAGTTCAATTTGGTGTCTCTGTTTACATATAGCGTGTTTGTTTACATTTAGAGCCTTTGTTCACATTTGTAGTTTTTGTTTACATTTTTAGCCTTTGTTTACATTTAGAGTCTTTGTTTACATTTTTATTATTTGTTTACATTTAGAGACTTTGTTTACGTTTGCAGTCTTTGGTTACATTTAGAGTCTTTGTTTATATTTCTAGTATTTGTTTACATTTGTAGTCCTTTATAATTGTAGTATTTGTTTACTTTTAGTTTTGTTTACATTTGTAGTCTTTAATTACATTTAGAGTGTTAGTTTACATTTGTAGTTTTTGTTAAAATTTGTAATCTTTGTTTGCATATAGAGACCTTCTTTAAATTTAGAGTTTTTGTTTACGTTTGTAGTCTTTGTTTACATTTTTAGTCTTTGTTTTCATTTAGAGTATGTTTACATTTGTAGTCTTTGTTTACATTTGTAGTCTTTGTTTACATTTTTATTCTTTGTTTACATTTAGCGTGTTTGTTTAAATTTAGAGCCTTTGTTCACATTTGTAGTCTTTGTTTACATATTTAGCCTTTGTTTACATTTAGAGTCTGTTTTTATTTTTAGACTTTGTTTACATTTAGAGTCTGTTTTTATTTTTAGACTTTGTTTACATTTAGAGTGTGTTTACATTTGTAGTCCTTGTTTACAACTAGAGTCCTAGTTTATACCCAGAGTTTTTTATTACATCTAGAGCCTTTGTTTACATTTTTATTATTTGTTTACATTTAGAGACTTTGTTTACGTTTGCAGTCTTTGGTTACATTTAGAGTCCTTGTTTACATTTAGAGTGTTAGTTTACGTTTGTAGTTTTTGTTTACATTTGTAGTCTGTTTCGATTTAGAGTCTTTGTTTATATTTGTAGTCTTTGTTTACATTTGTAGTCTTTGTTTACATTTGTAATCTTTGTTTGCATTTACAGAACTTCTTTATATTTAGAGTCTTTGTTTACATTTGTAGTTTTTGTTTACATTTTTAGTCTGTTTTCATTTAGAGTCTGTTTACATTTAAGGTCTTTGTTTACATTTGTAGTCTTTGTTTACATTTTTATTTTTTGTTTACATTTAGAGTTCCATTTAGTGTCTTTGTTTACATTTGTAGTCTTTGTTTACATATAGCGTGTTTGTTCACATTTAGAGCCTTTGTTCACATTTGTAGTCTTTGTTTACATTTTTAGCCTTTGTTTACAGTTAGAATCTTTGTTTTTATTTTTAGACTTTGTATACATTTTGAGTCTGTTTACATTTGTAGTCCTTGTTTTCAACTAGAGTCCTAGTTTATACCCAGAGTTTTTTATTACATTAAGAGTCTTTGTTTACATTTTGAGTGTTAGTTTACATTTGTAGTTTTTGTTTACATTTGTAACCTTTGTTTGCATATAGAGACCTTCTTTGAATTTAGAGTCTTTGTTTACATTTGTAGTCTTTGTTTACATTTTTATTCTTTGATTACATTTAGAGTTCCATTTTGTGTCTTTGTTTACATTTGTAGTCTTTGTTTACATATAGCGTGTTTGTTTACATTTAGAGCCTTTGTTCACATTTGTAGTCTGTTTTACATTTTTAGCCTTTCTTTACATTTAGAGTCTGTTTTTATTTTTAGACTTTTTACAACTAGAGTCCTATATTATACCCAGAGTTTTTTTATTACATTTAGAGTCTTTGTTTACATTTTTATTATTTGTTTACATTTAGAGACTTTGTTTACGTTTGCAGTCTTTGGTTACATTTAGAGTCTTTGTTTATATTTCTAGTATTTGTTTACATTTAGTTTTGTTTACATTTGTAGTCCTTTATAATTGTAGTATTTGTTTACTTTTAGTTTTGTTTACATTTGTAGTCTTTAATTACATTTAGAGTGTTAGTTTACATTTGTAGTTTTTGTTAAAATTTGTAATCTTTCTTTGCATATAGAGACCTTCTTTAAATTTAGAGTCTTTGTTTACGTTTGTAGTCTTTGTTTACATTTGTAGTCTTTGTTTACATTTTTATTCTTTGTTTACATTTACATTTTTATTCTTTGTTTACATTTAGCGTTCCATTTAGTGTCTTTGTTTACATTTGTACTCTTTGTTTACATATAGCGTGTTTGTTTACATTTAGAGCCTTTGTTCACATTTGTAGTCTTTGTTTACATTTTTAGCCTTTGTTTGCATTTAGAGTCTTTGTTTACATTTTTAGACTTTTTACAAGTAGAGTCCTATATTATACCCAGAGTTTTTTATTACATTTAGAGTGTGTTTACATTTGTAGTCCTTGTTTACAACCTGAGTCCTAGTTTATACCCAGAGTTTTTTATTACATTTAGAGTCTTTGTTTACATTTTTGTTATTTGTTTACATTTAGAGACTTTGTTTACGTTTGCAGTCTTTGGTTAAATTTAGAGTCTTTGTTTATATTTCTAGTATTTGTTTTCATTTAGTTTACATTTGTAGTCCTTTATATTTGTAGTATTTGTTTACTTTTAGTTTTGTTTACATTTGTAGTCTTTGTTTACGTTTTGAGTGTTAGTTTATATTTGTAGTTTTTGTTTACATTTGTAATCTTTGTTTGCATATAGAGACCTTCTTTAAATTTAGAGTGTTTGTTTACGTTTGTAGTCTTTGTTTACATTTTTAGTCTTTGTTTTCATTTAGAGTCTGTTTACATTTAAGGTCTTTGTTTTCATTTGTAGGTTTTGTTTACATTTTTATTCTTTGTTTACATTTAGCGTTCCATTTAGTGTCTTTGTTTACACTTGTAGTCTTTGTTTACATATAGCGTGTTTGTTTACATTTAGAGCCTTTGTTCACATTTGTAGTCTTTGTTTACATATTTAGTTTTTGTTTACATTTAGAGTCTGTTTTTATTTTTAGACTTTGTTTACATTTAGAGTCTGTTTACATTTGCAGTCCTTGTTTACAACTAGAGTCCTAGTTTATACTCAGAGTTTTTTATTACATCTAGAGTCTTTGTTTACATTTTTATTATTTGTTTACATTTAGAGACTTTGTTTACGTTTGCAGTCTTTGGTTACATTTAGAGTCCTTGTTTACATTTAGAGTGTTAGTTTACGTTTGTAGTTTTGTTTACATTTGTAGTCTGTTTCGATTTAGAGTCTTTGTTTATATTTGTTGTCTTTGTTTACATTTGTAGTCTTTGTTTACATTTGTAATCTTTGTTTGCATTTAGAGAACATCTTTATATTTAGAGTCTTTTTTAAGGTTGTAGTCTTTGTTTACATTTTTAGTCTTTGTTTTCATTTAGAGTCTGTTTACATTTAAGGTCTTTGTTTACATTTGTAGTCTTTGTTTACATTTTTATTTTTTGTTTACATTTAGAGTTCCATTTACCCAGGTAGCACAGCGGTATTGCTCAATATTGGCTCAATGTTGCCCAACCACGGCAAGCATTGGCGTCAGTCGGTTGTTTCTTTTCAATATTGGCCAATATTACCCAATGTTGGAATGACAGTATTGAAATTCGGAACTATTGATATTTAGCTTTTTTTAACCAAAATTTTTGTTATTTTTCAATACGTAATGGGCAGAAATATGTATAACAGTATTTTAAGTTCTATAAAATTATTAATAGAAGCATTTTATAATGTTGTAAAAACGGGAATATTGGTCAATATCGTCCAATCTCGGCAAAGAACGGTAAGAAAGATAAGGTCTGTTCTCGGAATTTCTTGCTCAATTTTACGATCAGCTCGTCATTGAAAATATTTAGCATTGTTAAGAAAAATTCTTGAAGGAGAAAAAGAAAAGAAAAAAAAAAATCTGCTGGTTGATCTTGATCTAGATCGATATTGATGGATATCTACCAATGTTGTTGAGCATTGATACTACAACTTTCTGATAACTCTAATAGCCAATCAGAGAGGAGAGAGAAGCAAAACAAACAAGCACCAGCACCAGCGTAAGAAGCGAGATGGCGGTGTATTTGCTTTTCTATATTTGTAAAAAGTAAGTAATTTTAAATATTGTTTCCGATATAGAATATAAGATAACTGAAATTTATAATATTTAAAATTATAGATGTATATTTATTAAAAGTTTTAGATAATATGTGATTCAAAATCACAACTTTAATCTTAGCGTACTCCGTGTAAACATGATATTAGTCTTAGCATTGTAAAATTTAATTATCCTTTTAGTTAAGAATTAAAATCTGTAAAATTTAAACAAATATTATTTCATAATTTACTACAGAAGAATAATTATGACCGAAGCGGAGATGACATATCATATTTTTGTAATAGTTAAAAGATTTATTTTCTCATTTTGCTGTTTGATGCTTGGTTTATTTTTTTATTCACTACTAAAATTTAAAGTCTTTTTCTTAGGAGGAAAAAATAATTTTTTAGTGTGTATGCATTTACTTGAAAGTAAACAATGTCTGTAAATTATACAATGCTTTTTTAAAATGGGATTCTTGTCAGAATTGTTGTTTGATTTAATAGTTATTTTTCAAAATTGAAAAGTTAATAATATTAATATTTGTCATAACTTTATTGTTGTATGAAGAGTCTCATTATCATGTCGACACGTAAAACAATAACAAGAGCCTTCAAAATTCAAAGACTTTATTCGTGTCATTCACTAAAATAAAAATAAAAGCTTGCAGAATAAATTAGATTACATTTGATTACGGTTAGGTTTTTAGCATGTGGCACTTTTTTTTACAGTTTACATAGTCATTAAAACACAGTTTACATTTATATTCATAATTGATAAGTATTTGCTTGAATTTAATGAAAGATTGTTTTTAAGCACAAAAAAAAAAAAAAAAACTTTTTCTTTTATAAACATTGTCATTACATTTGTTTTTATACAAGAAATAAAATCTTTTATGAACCACAACTTCTTTTAAAAATTCATGTCTTACTTACTATGTAATGTATAATTGTTATATGTATTTAAATTATGCATTGATATAAAAATTTTTCTAAGAAATTTATTGTACTATAAGTTTGTTATATTACATAATTTACTATAATCAAGTTTAATATAGTATATGTTTGTTATTTATTAAAAAGAAATTTATTTATAACCAAGCTAGTACATATGAGGCATTGCAAATATGAAGGACTCAACAAAAGGAGATTTTGAGAAAAACGCATTTGAAAATAATTTTTTCTGCGTCATATGCTGGAAATATGTATCGTCCATGCATGTTTTGCGACGGAAACAAGGGTGATCTGAACATGAAAGCTCTACCTGTAGATTCTCTGAAGGATCTAGAATCGGATGGTGAAAAAAAAAAAAAAAAAAAGACCTGATGTCGAGTTCGCCCTTCGTATCCACAATGCCTCATATATATATTTTTTTGTTAAGATTTTTTTTTTTTAAATAGGCCACACACATGCTTTTTTTTTTTAATTCACTATTAACATAACAGCAAAAATTTAAATGCTTTCTGGTCATGCACCAATTATTTCATATTTATTCCTAGTATTCAGTCTAGTACTTTGCTTTTGAGCTTAATATTTAGTTTAATTGCACACAATATGTTGAATGTGTAAATATCCTAAAACGATGAATTACTAATTTTATTTTCTTTATCTAATGAAATTTTTTTTTCTAAATTTATTAGTTGATGTAACATATGAATATTTATAGTTTTATTAATGACAAAAAATTACAGATAAAACGATATAATAGTTAAAATTATTTTTGAATTCAGTTCAAATTAACATTATTTAATAACTTAATGCATATATAATAATGCATTACTAGCCTTATAAGTTTCTTATGCACATACCCAAATAAAATGTTAAACATTGGAAATGAGCTTTAATTTTTTTTTAAATTTAAAATAGACAAATAAAATAAAAGCCTGAAAAGTATGTGCATGCAGGCAATCAGTTAAGAGGACTTTCTACTTATTGTCGGCAGAAGCCAAAGCCAATGTTATTCTACGGAGAATTTTGCTCCATCATAACTCATTAACTAATGCATATTTTTAATTTCATTTTCACATTCAGAAACTTCACAATTGTTAATAAGGTTATCCCTTTCTAAAAATTATTATAATATATTTTTTAAAGTTATAAAATGTGAATTTTCACAATGTATAATTTTCATTTCTTTTACTTAAAAATGAAATATTAAAAATAAAAATTAAGGAAATCAGTGTCTAAAAATTTATTTATTTATTTTTCTACTAAGCATTTTATTTTAAAATATTGAAATACGAATTTTCACAGTTTGAAATTTTGTGTTTTGTCGTTTAAAAATAAAATATTAAAAAATAAGTAATCAATTTTTAGAAAGCGATAACCAATTTAACAGTTCTGAGATTTCTTATATTTTGCTTTAATGTTTATCTTTTTTATAAAGTTTTATTTATTTATTTTTTACACTTTTGTCGATTTCATCCTTGAATTAAAGAACTGTTATATGAAAGTGCATTAAATTTTATTGTAGCTAAAATCTTTTATATTCAGAACTTCTAAAAATATTCCATAATTGTAGTATTGAGTTTTCATTAAAATGATGTAAATGGTAATAACAGGATTACTGTGAGTTAACAAAATTTTTTTTTTTATTTTTTATAGTGAATGTTACCTAAGGCCTGCCGCACACCAAAGAGGAATTGGAGACGCGGCCCAAGCGACTCGAGTTTCACACACACCGAAGCAGCAGACACATCCTGCGAAGGAAGCGTTTTTGATCACGTGTGCTTGTTGACTTTTGAGATTTCAGGTATTATTTATTATAATATAAGGAGATTATAATTTCTAAATCTATTATAATTTCAAGTAAAACAGAAAAAAAAATAAGTGTAATTAAGGAGAAAATAATTATTAAATTTAAAAATAGTTTTTTTTTTTTTTTTTTTTTTTTTTTTAAATTAATCAAATATTATATTCTAACTAAAAACACTTAATAATTCTTTGTGATTTAAGGGAAAGTAATTTTCATATTTTTGTGGGGGAAAGGGGGGGGGTTAATGTTTTATTTATAATTAACATTTGATCTTCTAATCGAAAAAGCTGATTGTTTGCTTTAATTGTGTTACTATTGTTGTGTAAAAATAAATAGTCTATTAAATTATTAAAAAAATTATTTCAACCTGAAAAAAAAAAAAAACTTTATTATTAAATAAATAAATAATTTTTATATCACACTTTTTATTTATATTTTATTTATTTATTTATATCTTTTAATTTATATTCATTTAAATGAATGAATAAAATAAAAGAATAATTTAAGAGAAAATAATTATTAAATTTAAAAACTAATTTTTCGTTGTTGAATTATTAAAGTATTTTAACTTAAAAAAATTGTTATTTTACTTTATCATTTAAATAAATGAATAATTTAGGGGAAAATAATTTTTATATTTCATTTATTTATACCTTTATTTTGTTAATATTTTATTTAAATTTTTATTTAATGTTTTATATCCTGTTTCTAGCAGAAAACAAAGCTTGTCTGCTTTACTTAAGTTATTATTGATACGCAAACAAATATTCTATAAAATTATTACTATTATTTTTTTTTTCCAGCTAAAAGAAGCGCTTTTATTTATTTTATTTTTTTTCTTTATAATTTAAATAAATGAATAATATAAGAAAAATAATTTTACATTGCACCTTATATATTTTTTTTCTTTATTGTTAAATTTAAATTAATAGTTTCCAGTTGAAAACATTGCTTTTAAATCTGAACAGTTTTTAATAAAAAATTGCAAAATGATGCAAAAACCCAATAATTTCCAAGATGTTATTAACATTGTACTAAATTCCTATATTTGATCTTCTTCTTTTTAAATGAATATTTTTTCTCTATTTTTCCTTTTCGTTGTTTTTCTATAGAATATATCTATTTAAAAAAAAAAAGAAAAGTAGTAGAATTTAATCATTATCCTTTATCTTAAATTATTTTTCTACTTAAAAAAAAAAAAAAAAAAAAAAAAAAAAAAAAAAAAGCCATGCATCCCTTGCTAGTAAACTTGTTCTGTTTCTTTTATCGGAAACGGTCAAACAGATGAAATTCAGGAGCGATAATGGGGGTTTTCGCATAAAATTGTTACCCTATAATTTGTTTTCATCCGTATTTTTTTTTATTTTAATGTTTTTCCTTTCTATCTGAACTTAAATTGATTGTTTACTGTATATTACACGGACTTGAATTTGATATTGTCATTGTAGGACTCAGCGTAGTCACTTTTGTTTAATACTATTATTTATACAAAGCAATCTTCGTAATATGCAATCGAAGAAAAATATTGCAAAGGATTTTACTAAATATTTCTATTAAAGTTATTAGTATTGAAAAAAGCGACTGCGTTGAGCCCAGTGTTATTTAAATTTACTCACAGTTGTCAAATCTCTATCGCCGCCATGTTGCAACATGAGCAACAAGTGCGAAAAGTTGTAGCATGCGCGATTCGAGCGACAAACGGGAGACACACGCTTGTTTCTCTGGTGTGCATATGCAGTAAAGTAAAAGTTAGCGGCAATGCTAGGGATTGTCTCTTATGTCGTCCAAGTCACGCTTGTTTCTTTGGTGTGCGGCCTGCCTAACATAACATGTCTTTCATACACTTTAATGATAACAAATTAACTAAATAACAAAAAAATTCTTAATTTAATGGATTAATGAAAAATTAAAAAAAAAAAATCTATACATTAAAAAAGTTATAGGAAAAGATTTCAGAAAAAATTTATACTTTTGGATTATGTACTGGAATATTGCAATCCATTTGAAAGTTCCATATTGAATTAGAATTTACAATTATTATTTTAAATAAAATTAGAAGTTTTATAGCTTTTATTGAAACTAAATTTTCTTTTTTGAGAAAACATTCTTCATTGGATGTAGAATCTTTTGTGATTAGAATTACTTCAACATTTTTCAATACTTTGATATTATAATTTTGAAAATATTGAATGGAGAAATATTTGCATGAAATTTTAAAATGAAAGTGTTTTTTTTTTTTTTTTTTTTTTTTTTTTTTTAGCTGTTTGGACAAATTCTAATGCAGCTCCTTTTTTATTTGATAATTCAAAATCAGTACATCTTGCTTTTGGATTTAGTATAAAGATAAGAAAATGAGCTGCTATTAATTACCATATTATAACAAATACCATATTCATAAATTTTTTAAAGACCACTTTGTTCAGTTTTGAATAAAACAAAGTTGAGAGCAATTTTTTTATTTACACAATTTTCACTTTAAGCAAAACTTTTTGATAATTGGCAGTGAAATGGTCCCGTATTTCTGAATTAGGTCGCAAAATTGTGTATTTTGGGATTTAGCTTTGAAAAAAAAAAAAAAAAAATTCATCGATTAGTAGCAAAATAATTGAGTATTTAGAGATTCAACTTTGTACACAATGCGAATTTATCGATTAAGGCAAAATAATAGCAGATTTCAGAAATCGGCTACAAAAATATGGTGAATTTCTGGGACATTCGCCTTTGTATAAACATTGATTTGCATTATATTAACTTGGACACTAATTATATGAAAATGAAAACCATAAGCTTCCTAAAATAGCAGCAAATATTTTAAAACAATTTTTTGGAAAAGAGAAAAAAGTGTTTTCTGAATTTTTCAGGTTTGTTGAATACTGGTTAACCAAGAGTTTACTGAATTTAATTATCATTAGAACTTAATATTTATATATATATGTGTATATATATATATATATATATATATGCTTTGTTTTTAAATCATTTTTATGTTATGACACTTAATTTTAGTAAGAAAATACATGTCATTTTTTGTATTTTTTTTTGTAAAACTGTTGTAGGTTCTGAAGTGGAGAGTAGGCACCACCGAGCAGTGGTTTAATATGGTCTGGCTTTTAAAGAAACTCAAACCAGCTGGTCACCGAAGGTAGCTTGTTACTAATAAATACTATTTTAATAACACTATTTTCACACTTTATTTATTTATTTTTCTTAACAAATTGTATAGTTTAATGTTTGTATTGTCATATAGCGTTAGTAATATCTCTTGTTTATTCACTACAACAGTGTATAAAATTTCTAATAATAATAATTCTTTACAAGTTTCTTATGAGGTATTGTCTAGTCATATTTTAATAGATACTAGTGAGCTTAAATGAATCACTATAATGAATGAATCCTCAAAATTCCATATTCTCACTCATAAAAAAAAATATATTTTTGATCGAGTAAAAACTTACACCGGATCCCCACTGCCGTCGGCAGCGTAGACCCGTGTGCACTGCGTGCACACAGATTAAGGGATACCAGGGGTGAAACTACCTAGCATGCAAAAACCCTGAAAACTGATATTTGCATGCAGATAGGGAAGATTTAATAATGAAATATCACATGGCTACCTGTATTAAATGATATTTGGAGAGTTCTTAATGCAATTATATAAGGCAAATTAAACATTCAAAATAAGAAATTTCTGTAAAAACAAAATAATTTACATGAAAATCAGAAACAGCAAAAATTTCAAAAACCCTGAATTCCGGGGTAGGCCCTGAAAAGTTTCACCTCTGGGATACGCATACTTATTCCCCACCTTTCATGCCTCTCCTAATTAACCTACATATACAGTAAAACCTCGATAAGTCGTCACTAAAGGGACCAAAGATTTTTTGACGACTTAAGCGGAGTGACGACTTAGGCGGAGTGGCGAATTTCGAAAAAAAAAACTTTGAAATATACTATACTACATATTTTCATGAATTGCAGTAGGATTCGGTGACAAAAACAATATTTTCAGAAACCAATACATGTAAATGAATGAGCGAAAGATAAAAAAAAAAAAATACAGTATAGTTACCATGTGCATTTTATTTTTTTGCTACATTAAAATAACCCAACAGTGTAGATTGATGAAGGTGCTGGCTACTGGAAATAACTTTCTTTTCTAATACAGTTAAGGCTTTAAATTCTTCGTCTGTTGTACCTTGAATGGATGTAAGGTACTCTCGAACTTTCTCCAGGGCTTCAGTTGCTTCTGTCTTGTTGGGTGGGGTTTTATCCCCATTCTCGACATCGCTATCCTCACTTGAACTGTTTTGTTTTTCTTTTAAAAATTCAGATGTCAAATCTTTTACAGTCGCTTGTGAGCAGATTGCAATGTTGTTATCAATGTTGACAAAAGCATTAACGTCATTGACCCTGCACACTTTTTCATTTGCGATTTGCAGCAAAGTCTCTAATGGTTCCACGTCGATGATGTCTTCATCGCTGAGGATTTCTTCTGATTCGGCATCTGCTATGAACCCTGTATGTCGGAAACAATTCAAAACAGTTTGTGAAGAAACGGAACTCCAACTTTTGTCTGCATAGTTAATTTCATCTAAAACTGAAACTTCCAGCTTTTCGTTTCTATCCAATGCTTTTATCAGGTCCTTTACAAGCATTTTTTTGTACTTTCGTTTAAAGTCACGAATTATCCCTTGATCTAAAGGTTGAAGAATTGATGTTACATTTGAAGGAATAAAAACCATCTGGATCGCTTTTAAATTTTCGGGTGTGGTGTGGGCGGTACAGTTATCAACAATGATGGCAACTTTTCTTTTCTAACGCGAAAACTGAGAATCCAGTTTACGAATATGTCGTTTTCAAATCGTTGTAGTCATCCATGCCTTTGAATTTGCTTCATAATAAACTGGAAGGGATTTAACATTTTTAAAGCAGCGTGGCTTTTTGCTTTTGCCTATCACAAGTAGTTTTAGTTTTTCAGTTCCATTTATATTTGCTCCAAGCAGAAGCGTCACGCGTTGTTTGCTTGATTTTCCAGAAGTGCACTTTTCACCCTTAAATGACAGAGTTTTATTGGGCAAATGACGGTAAAATAAGCCGGACTCATAAAGATGAAAAACATTTGATGCATCAAATCTAGATAAAATGTCCTTGAGAACACTGTCTTTCCAATCTTCTACAGCATCAACATCAACAGCTGCTGCTTCTCCGCAAATCGTTTTAAAAGAAAGGCAATGTCTGTCTTTGAAACGTTCTAGCCAAATATTGCTGCCGCCGAAATCTTCAATGTTCAACTTCTTAGCAATTTCCATGGCTTTTTCTTTTAGCACCGCGGAAGAAATTGGTACATTCTGGGCTCTAGCATGTTTTAGCCATCGAACTAAAACCTCCTCGATATCGTCAAACTTAGATTTCCTCATTTGCAGTCGGCTTCTTCAATGATTTGTTTCGATGAAAGAACATCGTTCAACGTAGTCCTGGGAATATGGTGTTCTTTGGCAAAAGCTGTTTTGGAAACATTTGATTTTTCAAAAAGTGCAATTAAGTCTTTTTTTTCTTTAAAAGATAACGAGGTAAGTTTTCGTTTCCCTGACATATTAAAAGGGTAATCGCACCACGAAATTACAAGAGAGAAAATAGCCCTTATAGCGGAACTTACTCACTATGAAATGAAGTCAAACTCAGGAGAAGTGAAAAAAACGCCTACGCTCGACAAAGTTACAGCGAGAAGTGTGCTTTGAATGGTTAGCAGCGATAAGTACGATGCACGTGCATAGAATATTCCAAGAACTCAACTCCACAAAAGGGGTATTATATGGAAAGGAATGCTTAACCTATAGGTGTGTTGCTGAAGTGATAAGCAGGCTTGGCTTTCTTAAAGTGAAGTGGGGGAGGGGAGTGAAAAGGAATGCTTAACAACAATAGGGACCAACAGGTTTTGCTGATAAGACGCGTAATCGAAAATTCCCAGTAAAGGCTTGTTTTCTTAATTTGATGGGGCAGGGCTGGAAAGACAGCACGGTGGCATGCAAAATCAGTGTTGCCAATTTGTGGGAAAAGTCGCTAAGTTTGGGGGATTTTAAAAGCTTTTAGTGACAAAAAAAATGTAAGTTTAGGATTAGCGACTTTTTTAGGGGATTTTTGAATTAGCTTTCGGCCATTTTTGTGGGTGACGAGTTATCCGAGTAGAATGAAATTCGGTGACGGGTAAAAGAGGGTTGTTTAACATTATTGTGTATGAGACCTTGTCGGGACCAAAAGAAAACGACGACTTATCCCGGTGACGACTTATCGGGGTTATACTGTACCAATTGAACACTCTAACTCAATTTCTATTTTTTGTCCACCTAATCCCTCTTTCTGCCTCCCCTTAATAATGTAGCACTTTCGAAAATATCCTCATTCAATTGTAGGTCCCAAAACCTATATATACCAGTTTTGAATGGTCTAACTCAATTTCTATGCCCCCCCCCTGCTCCCTAATAATTACACTTTCTAAAATATCTTCATTCAACTCTTAGGCCCCCAAAAACTATACATACCAATTTTGAACGGTCTAACTCAATTTCTAATTTTTTGCTCTTCCTGCCCCCTTAATAATTTTACACTTTCCAAAATATCTTCATTCAACTCTTAATCCCCCCAAAACTATACATACCAATTTTGAACGGTCTAACTCAATTTATAATTTTTTGCTCTTCCTGCCCCCCCCCCCCTTCCCCAATAATTTTACACTTTCGAAAATATCCTCATTTGACTTTTAGGCTCCCAAAACCTATGTATACCAATTTTTCGTTCCCCGCCCCCAATAATTAAAAATATCACTGGAAGGAGTTTTTTTTTTTATTATTATTAAATAACGAAGGATAAATATTAAATTTTTTCATTATGCTTTGAAAGAAAATCAGAATTTGCTTGTATGGTTCAGTTGGGACAATTTTGAATAGATTAATATTAAATTTAACAGATTATGTTTGCTTGCTACAGATATATGTTTTGCACTTATTGATATAGCATAAAAGTTTTTACATGATCCTTACATTAAAATGGTATGATAAAATTCATTTCAAAGTATGAAAGTTTTTTTTTTTTTTTTTGGGGGGGGGGGGGGGGATAAAAAATTTTATTGTGTAATATGTTTTTATTTATATTGAGTAACTATAAATAAAAACATTTCGGCCTGGGCTGAATAATGGACTTGCTATTCGGTTTTGGCTGAATAATCATTGCATCTCTAAAGGAAACATTTTTATTTTATTGCTGTCCAATGTAAGAGTTCTTGGCCAATGGTACTTGAAACCTTGCATCCTATCTAGAAAAAGAAAATTGACATGATTTTATGTTCATGTATATTTTATTTATAATTATTTTTCTTTCTTTTTAGGAAGTGTGAGAAGAAATTGTAAAAAAGTTCAAACTTTTGTCTTTAACAGAGTTTCCCCCAGACAGTTTTGGGAGGGTGCTGCCTCCTGCCTGCCCTTTGACTGGAAAAATTCTTCCCTTCTTACTATTTTAATCACTATTTTTATTGTATTAAAAAAAATAATAAAGAAGTTGTTCAAGTAGCAACTTAATATGAATCTCCAAATACCAAATTTGAATTTCCTGTAATCATTTGTTTTTAAATTATGCTGATAACAGATATAGAGATCAATGCATACTATACAAAAAACCAGAATTTAAAACAAAACTAAAAAAATACTTTGTTTATAGTTGGTATAAAAAATTAATTATCCTTGTTAATGTGGGGAAGAGGGGAGGGGGATCATAAAAAGTATATGAGTGGGAGATATTGAACAATTCTACTTCAATACATGTTTTAGAATCTAATATAGTAAATTGAAAGAGTTATGGATGGAGAAAAATTGGAAATCGCAATACTTCTGCGGAGCAATTGTTTGCTGTTCATTAGCAGGAGAGGGAGAAAATGGCGGGGGGGGGGAACAGCAAAAAAAAAAAAAAAAATGTGAGAGATATTGGACAATTTTACTTCTTTATAAGTTCTGGAATCTAATTAAATAAGATTTTAAGAAAATATTGACTTTTATGTTGTGAATGAAAGCAGACGGAAAATCACAATGATTCCGTTAAATGTCTATCGCTGATTGTTAGCGAAGAGAAAGGGCGGTGCTAAATAATTATGTAAGTGAAAAATATTGAATAATTCTACCTCTTTGTAGCTTCTAGAATCTAATAAAGTGTGATTAAAATGAACGTTGCCATTTATGATGTGGATGCAGAAAGATTAGAAATTACAATATTTCCGATCAAAATCGGGAGACTTAAAATTTCTACACAATACTGTGTTGAAAATAATCTGCAGAATGAAAAAAAAGAATCTTCGATGTACGTCTCGCATTTTCTACTGTGAGGTCCCTCACCCCCCTAAAAGTAGTGATCAGCCATTAAACAACCTGACGAAGCTCTGCAATGTTCATTCTTTTCCCATTCATAACATAAGTGTCAGCGTTCATGATAAACTTGTTTTATTAGATTCCAGAATTTATAAAGAGGTAGAAAAATTTCCTTATGTGTAATTATTTTGTTTTAAATTATGATAAATTAATGTTATTGCTGATCTACAGACTATGGTTTATTTAGAAACTTCTAAAATATTTTTTTATTTGTGATAAAGCATCATTCTTTTATATTGCTTAAAATATAACCTTTTGACTGCAAAGTAACTTTTTAAATTATTATATTCAAATTATATTTTATGTATTATTTTGTTATATACTAATTTACAGAATTCGCCTATAAAATTACACAATAATTATCACAAATTTTACTTCAGGCGTGATTTCCTCTTTCTTCGAATTTTTAGAGTGGCATCCCTGATAAAACTACTGTGCATGATGATCAACATTTGTTCATACATTAGTAAATTTTTTCTCGTATCAAGTGTGTCCTTAAGGATCCAAAACTGACTTCAAAAATCTAAAATGTGATTTTTTTTACTAGCAGCATCCTTTCATTTTTAAACCTGGGAGAAACTCTGCATTAACAACTGTATTAGAAGTCTTTGCAAGAGCTCCAGATTGTGATAGCAAGTAGGTTAAAATAAAACGGAAATCAGATGTAAAAATATCTGAAAATCCAGAATTTTTGTAATTTTCAAAAACATAATGTAAAATCATGCAAATAAATTTAATAAATTGTTTTATGGAAAAAAAAGTCTTTTATTTTAATTTTTAATGAATTTTTTTCTATACTCATTAAAGATATTTAAAAATAAACCTACTTGAAGTTTAAGTTAAGCATCAAATAGGTTTGTCTTAATTTTTATTTATTTTTCAGTTTTGAATAATGAAAATTTTTATATTAATTTATAAAATAATGCTATTAAATTTCAGACATTTTAATAATATATAATTAAGGAATTTAATCATATATATTAGTGTTAATTAAAAATAAGCAAAGAAATGAACACAAAATAGAGGAAATTAGTTGAAATGCATATGAAGTAAAAAGTTTAAATTATTTTCCTAATCAGTAAGCATTTTTATGCTTAAAAAAAGATGCTTTCTGAATAAAATTTTTTGTTAAGGATATTCTGTATAAAAATAACCAACATTAGTAGCTGAAAGTGATTGTGAAATTTCCTTCTACATATTTATATTTATAAAATTCAAAGTTTTTTAGGTATAAAATAAAATGCTAAAAGATAAAATAATCAAATATTAATTTATAAACAGAAGTTTTAATTTGTGAATTTCTCAGTGTGGATCATTATTATTATTTTTAAATATGCATTTTTCATGTTTTAGCCAAAAATAATGTGCATTTAAAGTAAAAATATTTAGCTTGAATTGAAAATCTGAAAATAAAATCAGATGTAATTTAAAGAATGGATTTTTAATAACTATGGTTAATTGGAAACAAAAAAAGCGTTCTTGGTTTTTGCTTGGCATGGGACAAACTTTTTCTTCAGCTAGGCTAAGATTTTTTAGTCATGCCAGTATAGGTTCTTATTTCATAAAATTCTATATGTAGATTACAGCTTTTTCTAAGGGGTTAATGGGTCTTTATCGTTCCGGATTGTTCTGGAAGATTTTTTGGTTAGTCTTTATCAGGGTAATACTGATGCCAATATCAAAGGCCATAGCCAAAAAGTTTGCAGTGTACAAGTATTAGTGCATAATATTGTGTTAAAAATGATGTATTACTCTAAAAATTTCCACAAATTTGCAACATTTTGAGGGGGAGTTGAAATTCCCCCCCCATCAATGGCTATAGCCTTGCTACATCAAAATTATACTACCAACCACATAACTGACGAAATCTTAACAGTTATATGCATGTAGAGATGTGATCCTGATGTGAAATCTGGACACAAGGTGATGTTTTGAAATTACAACAGAAGAGGAGAAGCAGCTAGTTCATTCGTGCATTTAATGAAAGCTGTGTGTAAACAATGTGGTAAACCATGTAGTTGAGTGTAAACTGTAAATTATGTAATAACATAGAACTAATGCGAAATGTGGTCTAAGGTGACATTCTGCAATTACAACAGCAAAGAAGAAACAATCAGATTGTCAGAAAAATTGATGAAAGCTGGGTACTCATCAAAAAAGTTTGTGAAAAGAACTCAAAGTATTTGGATTTGGTATTAAGAAAATTTTATATTGCAAAGAAAAACCCCTGACAATTCATTAACTTCTTCCAGGATGATTTATTTATAGTAAGAAAAAAATAATATAACCTTTTGTTTTATTACGATTCATTCATTTTATATTGATACAACTTAAAAAAAATAAATTACTCAAAAATCCATAACATCTAAATTTGTGAGTGATGAAAATTTTTCATACATTCTGAGTATATCAGTTTTTCACATATCTTAAAAATGTAATGAGTTTGTCTTACACAATTTTTGTTGTGATATCTTGAAAGATTATTATTTTATTTGTTACGATAATGATACCTATATCACCAAGTTCTGATTTCAAGATCAACTTAAGTTCAGCTTTTGGATTTTTATTATTATTTAGTGCAGTTAAAACATAACATGTCAATATTATTTTTTTCTTTTTTTTTAAGGACTGAGGACTATTAGTCTCAATCTGTAGATTTTTACGATACCAGTTTTTGATAGTTGGACATTTATCGAAATATAATTGAATAATTTGGAAACAATGTTATAATTTGAAAAAAAAAAAAAAAAACTAATAGTTCTTTGTCCGAAACTAAATTCTGCTTTTGCCAGAATTTCACCATTTTTTTTTTTTTTTTTTTTTTTTTTTTTTGAAAGAAAAGAAAATTAATAATAATCAGTATCGAAACAAACACTATCAAAAAAGCTTATTATTATTGTGAAAATATATTTTATTATACGTCGAAAAATAAATTAACTCGTAATTTTTTTTTGGCAACAATTATAAATTAAAATAAATAATTTAATAAAAGTTTAGAAGTCAGAATTTCTAATTTTATTTATTTATTTATTTATTTTTCAGTCGTCAGTTTGACCGAGCGATCAATAAAAAATTGATCTGTTAATTGAAACTGTATCATTCCATTTTTTGAATGGTTTTCCTTTCTTTTTTCTTTTCTTTTTCTTAATGCAGTTCATTTAAAAACCTACACTTCCCCCTCCTAAATGAAAGGTTTCTTGTAGGTTTGTTTGTATTATACAAAATCAGTATACTTTGACTTGATTCCGGACGCTGAAAAAATAAAAATAACGTATTAAGGTACATGTTAAAGTATTAGTTTGATAAATAAAATGCTAATCTATGTAATTCGATTGTTATTAAACCTTTTTGTCTATAACAATCTAGTATTTTTTTTTTTTTTTTTTTATCTATATGTAAATAAATACAATTCTTATCTGAAAGGAAAATGAATGTGCAAAATTTATTGGAATCAGCCTAATATATGTTTAAAGGTAATATAAAAGTTTCTGTTTTCCCATAAAAAATAAAAAAAGAATCACATAAAACAAAAAAATTTTAAAAATCTAATACAAATATCAAAAGTTTAAAAGGATGTTGTAAAATTTCATGCATTCTTTTATCTGAAAAAAAAAAAAAAAAGAATTGTACATGGCATACAGTTGGTAGCAAAATTATTTGAGCGCTAGCAATAATTCCTATATTAAAAAAAAAAAGTGCATTTAATACTATTTTGTTAAGTGTACTTTTTTTATATAGGAATTATTACTCACACTCAAATAATTTGGCTGCCATCTGTAGTTTTTTTTTTGTTGTTGTTGTTTCTTGCAAATAGACAAGATTTGTAGTTAATATTGACCTGTATTGCATTACAATATTAGCCAATGTCAAATATCAATATTGCCCATTACTGTTGTGATTTGCAATTTTATATTGGCCAGTGTTGTACACAATATTGTACAGTATGTGATACCAACATTGGCCTATATTGGCAAAATTTAGTGTTTTATATTGGCCAGTTCAACTTTAACCGATATTGGCCAGTATTACATGCAATATTGACCAATACAGATTACCGATATTGGCCAGTATTGTAAAAAACCTTGACATTTTTGCACTGGCCAGTCCAGCAGAGTCCGATGTTGGCCAATATTGAAATAGTCTTATTTCCGACTTTGGCCATTATTGTTGTGCTACTTGGGTAGTGTCTTTGTTTACATTTGTAGTCTTTGTTTACATATAGCGTGTTTGTTTACATTTAGAGCCTTTGTTCACATTTGTAGTCTTTGTCTACATTTTTACCCTTTGTTTGCATTTAAAGTCTTTGTTTACATTTTTATTATTTGTTTACGTTTAGTTTTGTTTACATTTGTAGTCTTTAATTACATTTAGAGTGTTAGTTTACATTTGTAGTTTTTGTTAAAATTTGTAATCTTTGTTTGCATATAGAGACCTTCTTCAAATTTAGAGCCTTTGTTTACGTTTGTAGTCTTTGTTTTCATTTAGAGTATGTTTACATTTAAGGTCTTTTTTTACATTTGTAGTCTTTGTTTACATTTTTATTCTTTGTTTACATTTAGCGTTCCATTTAGTGTCTTTGTTTACATTTGTAGTCTTTGTTTATATATAGCGTGTTTGTTTACATTTAGAGCCTTTGTTCACATTTATAGTCTTTGTTTACATATTTAGCCTTTGTTTACGTTTATAGTCTGTTTTTATTTTTAGACTTTGTTTACATTTAGAGTCTTTTTTTATTTTTAGACTTTGTTTACATTTAGTGTGTGTTTACATTTGTAGTCCTTGTTTACAACTAGAGTCCTAGTTTATACCCGGAGTTTTTTATTACATCTAGAGTCTTTGTTTACATTTTTATTATTTGTTTACATTTAGAGACTTTGTTTACGTTTGCAGTCTTTCGTTACAATTAGAGTCTTTGTTTTTATTTCTAGTATTTGTTTACATTTAGTTTTGTTTACGTTTGTAGTCGTTGTTTATATTTGTAGTATTTGTTTACTTTCAGTTTTTTTTACATTTGTAGTCTTTGTTTACATTTAGAGTGCTAGTTTACGTTTGTAGTTTTTGTTTACATTTGTAGTCTGTTTCCATTTAGAGTCATTGTTTACATTTTTAGTCTTTGTTTACATTTGTAATCTTTGTTTACATTTAGAGAACATCTTTACATTTAGAGTTTTTGTTTACGTTTGTAGTCTTTGTTTACATTTTTAGTCTTTGTTTTCATCTAGAGTCTCTTTACATTTAAGGTCTTTGTTTACATTTGTAGTCTTTGTTTACATTTGTAGTCTTTGTTTACATATACCGTGTTTGTTTACATTTAGAGCCTTTGTTCACATTTGTAGTCTTTGTTTACATTTTTAGCCTTTGTTTACATTTAGAGTCTTTGTTTTTATTTTTAGACTCTGTTTACATTTAGAGTCTTTGTTTTTATTTTTAGACTTTGTTTACATTTAGAGCCTGTTTACATTTGTAGTCCTTGTTTACAACTAGAGTCCTAGTTTATACCCAGAGTTTTTTATTACATTTAGAGTCTTTGTTTACATTTTTATCATTTGTTTACATTTAGAGACTTTGTTTACGTTTGCAGTCTTTGGTTCCGTTTAGAGTCTTTCTTTATATTTCTAGTATTTGTTTACATTTAGTTTTGTTTACATTTGTAGTCCTTTATATTTGTAGTATTTCTTTACTTTTAGTTTTGTTTACATTTGTAATCTTTGTTTGCATATAGAGACCAACTTTAAATTTAGAGTCTTTGTTTACGTTTGTAGTCTTTGTTTACATTTTTAGTCTTTGTTTACATTTACAGTTCCATTTGGGGTCGTTGTTTACATTTGTAGTCTTTGTTTACATATAGCGTGTTTGTTTACATTTAGAGCCTTTGTTTACATTTGTAGTCTTTGTTTACATTTTTATCCATTGTTTACATTTAGAGTCTTTGTTTTTATTTTTAGACTTTGTTTACGTTTAGAGTCTGTTTACATTTGTAGTCCTTGTTTATACCCAGAATTTTTTATTACATTTAGAGTCTTTGTTTACATTTTTGTTATTTGTTTACATTTAGAGTTTTTGTTTACGTTTGCAGTCTTTGTTTACATTTGTAGTCTTTGTTTACATTTAGAGTGTTAGTTTACATTTGTAGTTTTTGTTTAAAGTCTTTGTTTTTATTTATAGTCTGTTTACATTTAAAGACTTTGTTTACATTTAGAGAGTTTGTTTACAGTTTGAGTCACTTAATATTTGTGCTCTTTGTTTACATTTGTAATCTTTGTTTACATTTGTAGTCTACATACATTTAGAGTCTTTTTATGTTTGTAGTTTTTGTTTACATTTAGATTCTTTGTTTACATTTGAAGTCTTTGTTTACGTTTAGGTCTATGTTTACATTTGCAGTCTTTGTTTACACTTAGAGTCTGTTTACATATGTAGTCTTTGTTTACATTTTTAGTCTGTTTGCATTTAGAGTCTTTGTTTTCATTTATAGTCTGTTTACATTTGAAGACTTTGTTTACATTTAGAGAGTTTGTTTACAGTTTGAGTCACTTAATATTTGTGCTCTTTGTTTACATTTGTATTCTTTGTTTACATTTGTAGTCTGCTTACATTTAGATACTTTGTTTATATTTAGAGTCTTTGTTTACATTTGTATTCCGTTTACACTTAGAGTCTGTTTACGTTTGTAGTTTTTGTCTACGTTTAGTTTCTTTGTTTACATTTGTAGTCTTTGTTTACAGTTGTATACTTTCTTAACATTTATAGTCTTTGTTTACATTTGTATTCTTTGTTTAAATTTAGAGACTTTGTTTACATTTAGAGTCCGTTTATATTTGTAGTCTTTGTTTACATTTAGAGAGATTGTTTACATGTAGAGTTTTTGTTTACATTTGTAGTCTTTGTTTACATTTGTAATCTTTGTTTGCATTTAGAGACCTTCTTTACATTTAGAGTCTTTGTTTACGTTTTTATTTTTTGTTTACATTTAGAGTTCCATTTAGTGTCTTTGTTTACATTTGTAGTCTTTGTTTACATATAGCGTGTTTGTTTACATTTAGAGCCTTTGTTCACATTTGTAGTCTTTGTTTACATTTTTAGCCTTTGTTTACATTTAGAGTCTTTGTTTTTATTATTAGACTTTGTTTACATTTAGAGTCTGTTTACATTTGTAGTCCTTGTTTACAACTAGAGTCCTAGTTTATACCCAGAGTTTTTTATTACGTTTAGAGTCTTTGTTTACATTTTTATTATTTGTTTACATTTAGAGACTTTGTTTACGTTTGCAGTCTTTGGTTACATTTAGAGTCTTTGTTTATATTTCTAGTATTTGTTTACATTTAGTTTTGTTTACATTTGTAGTCTTTGTTTACATTTAGAGTGTTAGTTTACGTTTCTAGTTTTTCTTTCTATTTGTAGTCTGTTTCCATTTAGAGTCTTTGTTATATTTGTAGTCTTTGTTTACATTTGTAATCTTTGTTTGCATTTAGAGAACTTCTTTTCATTTAGAGTCTTTGTTTACGTTTGTAGTCTTTGTTTACATTTTTAGTCTTTGTTTTCATTTAGAGTCTGTTTACATTTAAGGTCTTTGTTTACATTTGTAGTCTTTATTTACATTTAATTTCTTTGTTTACATATGTAGTCTTTGTTTACATTTAGAGTCTTTGTTTACTTTTGCAGTCTTTGTTTACATTTGTAGTCTTTGTTTACATTTAGGTCTATGTTTACATTTGCAGTCTTTGTTTACATTTAGAGTCTGTTTACATATCTAGTCTTTGTTTACATTTTTAGTCTGTTTGCATTTAGAGTCTTTGTTTTTATTTATAGTCTGTTTACATTTGAAGACTTTGTTTACATTTAGAGAGTTTGTTTACAGTTTGAGTCACTTAATATTTGTGCCCTTTGTTTACATTTGTATTCTTTGTTTACATTTGTAGTCTGCTTACATTTAGATACTTTGTTTATATTTAGAGGCTTTGTTTACTATTGTTTTCTGTTTACACTTAGAGACTGTTTACGTTTGTAGTTTTTGTTTACGTTTAGTGTCTTTGTTTACATTTGTAGTCTTTGTTTACAGTTGTAGACTTTCTTAACATTTATAGTCTTTGTTTATATTTGTATTCTTTGTTTAAATTTAGAGACTTTGTTTACATTTAGAGTCCGTTTATATTTGTAGTCTTTGTTTACATTTAGAGAGATTGGTTACATGTAGAGTTTTTGTTTATATTTAGAGACTTTGTTTACATTTGTAGTCCATTTTTACACCTAGATTCCTTGTTAAAACGAAGAGTTTTTGGTTACTACTAGATTCTTTGTTTATATTTTTCTAGTATTTGTTTACATTTAGTTTTGTTTACATTTGTTGTCGTTGTTTATATTTGTAGTATTTGTTTACTTTTAGTTTTGTTTTCATTTGTAGTCTTTGTTTACATTTAGAGTTCCATTTGGTGTCTTTGTTTACATTTGTAGTCTTTGTTTACGTATAGCGTGTTTGTTTTTATTTAGAGCCTTTGTTTACATTTGTAGTCTTTGTTTACATTTTTAGCCTTTGTTTACATTTAGAGTCTGTTTTATTTTTACACTTTGTTTACGTTTAGAATCTGTTTACAATTGTAGTCCTTGTTTACACCTTGAGTCATTGTTTATACCCAGAGTTTTTTATTACATTTAGAGTCTTTGTTTACATTTTTATTATTTGTTTACATTTAGAGTGTTAGTTTACGTTTGTAGTTTTTGTTTACATTTGTAGTCTGTTTCCATTTATAGTTTTTGTTTATACTTGTAGTCTTTGTTTACATTTGTAGTCTTTGTTTACATTTGTAATCTTTGTTTGCATTTAGAGACCTTCTTTACATTTAGAGTCTTTGTTTACGTTTTTATTTTTTGTTTACATTTAGAGAACCATTTAGTGTCTTTGTTTACATTTGCAGTCTTTGTTTACATATAGCGTGTTTGTTTACATTTAGAGCCTTTGTTCACATTTGTAGTCTTTGTTTACATTTTTAGCCTTTGTTTACATTTAGAGTCTTTGTTTTTATTATTAGACTTTGTTTACATTTAGAGTCTGTTTACATTTTTTGTCCTTGTTTACAACTAGAGTCCTAGTTTATACCCAGAGTTTTTTATTACGTTTAGAGTCTTTGTTTACATTTTTATTATTTGTTTACATTTAGAGATTTTGTTTACGTTTGCAATCTTTGGTTACATTTAGAGTCTTTGTTTATATTTCTAGTATTTGTTTACATTTACTTTTGTTTACATTTGTAGTCTTTGTTTACATTTAGAGTGTTAGTTTACGTTTCTAGTTTTTCTTTCTATTTGTAGTCTGTTTCCATTTAGAGTCTTTGTTATATTTGTAGTCATTGTTTACATTTGTAATCTTTGTTTGCATTTAGAGAACTTCTTTTCATTTAGAGTCTTTGTTTACGTTTGTAGTCTTTGTTTACATTTTTAGTCTTTGTTTTCATTTAGAGTCTGTTTACATTTAAGGTCTTTGTTTACATTTGTAGTCTTTATTTACATTTAAATTCTTTGTTTACATATGTAGTCTTTGTTTACATTTAGAGTCTTTGTTTACGTTTGCAGTCTTTGTTTACATTTGTAGTCTTCGTTTACATTTAGAGTGTTAGTTTACGTTTGTAGTTTTTGTTTACATTTGTAGTCTGTTTTTATTTAGAGTCTGTATATATTTGTAGTCTTTGTTTACATTTGTAATCGTTCTTTGCATTTAGAGACCTTCTTTACATTTAGAGTCTTTGTTTACATATGTAGCCTTTGTTTACATTTTTAGACTTTGTTTACATTTTTAGATTTTCTTTACATATGTCTTTGTTTACATTTGTAATCTTTGTTTACATTTAGAGTGTGTTTCCGTTTAGCGTCTTTGTTTACATTTAGAGCCTTTTATACATTTGTAGTGTTTGTTTAAATTTAGAATCTTTGTTTACATGTGTAATCTTTAATTCCATTTAGAGTCTTTTTTATATTTGTAAAATTTGTTTACAATTGTAATCTTTGTATACATTTAGAGCTTTTTTCATTTATAGTCTTTGTTTACATTTGTAGTCTTTGATTACTTTAAGAGTCCTTGTTTACATACCGAGTCTGTTTAAGTTTGTACTCTTTGTTTACATGTCTTTGTTTATATTTAGAGCCTTTATTTACTTTTAGAGTCTTTGTTTTCATTTGTAGTCTTTGTTTACATTTAGACACTTTGTTTACATTTAGACTTTTTGTTTATATTTTGAGTCTCTTAACATTTGTGCTCTTTATTTACATTTGTAATCTTTGTTTACATTTGTAGACTACTTACATTTAGAGTCTGTTTATGTGTGTAGTTTTTGTTTACATTTAGAATCTTTGTTTACATTTGTAGTCTTTGTTTACAGTTAGGTCTATGTTTACATTTGCAGTCTTTGTTTACATTTAGAGTCTGTTTACATATGTAGTCTTTGTTTACATTTTTAGTCTGTTTGCATTTAGAGTCTTTGTTTTCATTTATAGTCTGTTTACATTTGTAGACTTTGTTTACATTTAGAGAGTTTGTTTACAGTTTGAGTCACTTAACATTTGTGCTCTTAGTTTACATTTGTATTCTTTGTTTACATTTGTAGTTTGCTTACATTTAGATACTTTGTTTATATTTAGAGGCTTTGTTTACATTTGTTTTCTGTTTACACTTAGAGTCTGTTTACGTTAGTAGTTTTTGTTTACGTTTAGTATCTTTGTTTACATTTGTAGTCTTTGTTTACAGTTGTAGACTTTCTTAACATTTATAGTCTTTGTTTACATTTGTATTCTTTGTTTAAATTTAGAGACTTTGTTTACATTTAGAGTCCGTTTATATTTGTAGTCTTTGTTTATATTTAGAGGGATTGTTTACATGTAGAGTTTTTGTTTACATTTGTAGTCCTTTTTTACACCTAGAGTCCTTGTTTACACCAAGAGTTTTTGGTTACTTATAGAGTCTTTGTTTATATTTCTAGTATTTGTTTACATTTTGTTTTGTTTACATTTGTAGTCGTTGTTTATATTTGTAGTATTTGTTTACTTTTAGTTTTATTTACATTTGTAGTGTTTCTTTACATTTTTAGTCTTTGTTTTCATTTAGAATCTGTTTACATTTAAGGTCTTTGTTTACATTTGTAGTCTTTATTTACATTTAAATTCTTTGTTTACATATGTAGTTTTTGTATACATTTAGAGTGTTAGTTTACGTTTGTAGTCTTTGTTTACATTTGTAGTCTTTGTTTACATTTGTAGTCTTTGTTTACATTTGTAATCTATCTTTGCATTTAGAGAACTTCTTTACATTTAGAGTCTTTGTTTACATCTGTAGCCTTTGTTTACATTTTTAGACTTTGTTTACATTTTTAGCCTTTGTTTACATATAGAGTCTTTGTTTACATTTGTAGTCTTTGTTTACATTTACGTCTATGTTTACATTTGCAGTCTTTGTTTACATTTAGAGTCTTTGCATATATAGTCTTTGTTTACATTTTTAGTCTGTTTGCATTTAGATTCTGTTTTCATTTATAGTCTGTTTACATTTGTAGACTTTGTTTACATTTAGAGAGTGTGTTTACAGTTTGAGTCACTTAACATTTCTGCTCATTGTTTACATTTGTATTCTTTGCTTACATTTGTATTCTGCTTACATTTAGATACTTTGTTTATATTTACAGGCTTTGTATATATTTGTTGTCTGTTTACACTTAGAGTCTGTTTACGTTTGTAGTTTTTGTTTACGTTTACTGTTTTTGTTTACATTTGTAGTCTTTGTTTACAGTTGTAGACTTTCTTAACATTTATAGTCTTTGTTTACAGTTGTATTCTTTGTTTAAATTTAGAGACTTTGTTTACATTTAGAGTCCGTTTATATTTGTAGTCTTTGTTTATATTTCTAGTATTTGTTTACATTTAGTTTTGTTTACATTTGTTGTCATTGTTTATATTTGTAGCATTTGTTTACTTTTAGTTTTGTTTACATTTCTAGTCTTTCTTTGCATTAAAAGTGTTAGTTTATGTTTGTAGTTTTTGTTTACATTTGTAGTCTGTTTCCGTTTAGAGTCTGTTTATATTTGTAGTCATTGTTTACATTTTTAGTCTTTGTTTTCATTTAGAGTCTGTTTACATTTAAGGTCTTTGTTTACATTTGTAGTCTTTATTTATATTTAAATTATTTGTTTACATATGTAGTCTTTGTTTACATTTAGTCCCTTTGTTTACATTTGTAGTCTTTGTTTACATTTTTAGCCTTTGTTTACATTTAGAGTCTTTGTTTTTATATTTAGACTCTGTTTACATTTAGAGTCTGTTTACATTTGTAGTCCTTGTTTACAACTAGAGTCCAAGTTTATACCCAGAGTTTTTTGTTACATTTAGAGTCTTTGTTTACATTTTTATTATTTGTTTACATTTAGAGACTTTGTTTACGTTTGCAGTCTTTGGTTACATTTAGAGTCCTTGTTTACATTTAGAGTGTTAGTTTACGTTTGTAGTTTTTGTTTCCATTTGTAGTCTGTTTCCATTTAGAGTCTTTGTAGTCTTTGTTTACATTTGTAATCTTTTTTTGCATTTAGAGAACTTCTTTATATTTAGAGTCTTTGTTTACGTTTGTAGTAATTGTTTACATTTTTAGTCTGTGTTTTCATTTAGAGTCTGTTTACATTTAAGGTCTTTGTTTACATTTGTAGTCTTTGTTTACATTTTTATTCTTTGTCTACATTTACAGTTCCATTTAGGGTCTTTGTTTACATTTGTAGTCTTTGTTGACATATAGCGTGTTTGATTACATTTAGAGCCTTTTTTTACATTTGTTGTCTTTGTTTAAATTTTTATCCTTTGTTTACATTTAGAGTCTTTGTTTTTATTTTTAGACTTTGTTTACGTTTAGAGTCTTTGTTTTTATTTTTAGCCTTTGTTTACATTTAGAGTCTGTTTTTATTTTTAGACTTTTTACAACTAGAGTCCTATATTATACCCAGAGTTTTTTATTACATTTAGAGTGTGTTTACATTTGTAGTCCTTGTTTACAACCTGAGTCCTAGTTTATACCCAGAGTTTTTTATTACATTTAGGGTCTTTGTTTACATTTTTATTATTTGTTTACATTTAGAGACTTTGTTTACGTTTGCAGTCTTTGGTTACATTTAGAGTCTTTGTTTATATTTCTAGTATTTGTTTACATTTAGTTTACATTTGTAGTCCTTTATATTTGTAGTATTTGTTTACTTTTAGTTTTGTTTACATTTGTAGTCTTTGTTTACGTTTTGAGTGTTAGTTTATATTTGTTGTTTTTGTTTACATTTGTAATCTTTGTTTGCATATAGAGACCTTCTTTAAATTTAGAGTCTTTGTTTACGTTTGTAGTCTTTGTTTACATTTTTAGTCTTTGTTTTCATTTAGAGTCTGTTTACATTTAAGGTCTTTGTTTTCATTTGTAGGTTTTGTTTACATTTTTATTCTTTGATTACATTTAGAGTTCCATTTTGTGTCTTTGTTTACATTTGTAGTCTTTGTTTACATATAGCGTGTTTGTTTACATTTAGAGCCTTTGTTCACATTTGTAGTCTTTTTTACATTTTTAGCCTTTGTTTACATTTAGAGTCTGTTTTTATATTTAGACTTTTTACAACTAGAGTCCTCTATTATACCCAGAGTTTTTTATTACAATTAGAGTCTTTGTTTACATTTTTATTATTTGTTTACATTTAGAGACTTTGTTTACGTTTGCAGTCTTTGGTTACATTTAGAGTCTTTCTTTATATTTCTAGTATTTGTTTACATTTAGTTTTGTTTACATTTGTAGTCCTTTATAATTGTAGTATTTGTTTACTTTTAGTTTTGTTTACATTTGTAGTCTTTAATTACATTTAGAGTGTTAGTTTACATTTGTAGTTTTTGTTAAAATTTGTAATCTTTGTTTGCATATAGAGACCTTCTTTAAATTTAGAGTCTTTGTTTACGTTTGTAGTCTTTGTTTACATTTTTAGTCTTTGTTTTCATTTAGAGTATGTTTACATTTAAGGTCTTTGTTTATATTTGTAGTCTTTGTTTACATTTTTTTATTCTTTGTTTACATTTAGCGTTCCATTTAGTGTCTTTGTTTACACTTGTAGTCTTTGTTTACATATAGCGTGTTTGTTTACATTTAGAGCCTTTGTTCATATTTGTAGTCTTTGTTTACATATTTAGTTTTTGTTTACATTTAGAGTCTGTTTTTATTTTTAGACTTTGTTTACATTTAGAGTCTGTTTACATTTGCAGTCCTTGTTTACAACTAGAGTCCTAGTTTATACCCAGAGTTTTTTATTACATCTAGAGTCTTTGTTTACATTTTTATTATTTGTTTACATTTAGAGACTTACGTTTGCAGTCTTTGGTTACATTTAGAGTCCTTGTTTACATTTAGAGTGTTAGTTTACGTTTGTAGTTTTGTTTACATTTGTAGTCTGTTTCGATTTAGAGTCTTTGTTTATATTTGTTGTCTTTGTTTACATTTGTAGTCTTTGTTTACATTTGTAATCTTTGTTTGCAATTAGATAACATCTTTATATTTAGAGTCTTTTTTAAGGTTGTAGTCTTTGTTTACATTTTTAGTCTTTGTTTTCATTTAGAGTCTGTTTACATTTAAGGTCTTTGTTTACATTTGTAGTCTTTGTTTACATTTTTATTTTTTGTTTACATTTAGAGTTCCATTTAGTGTCTTTGTTTACATTTGTAGTCTTTGTTTACATATAGCGTGTTTGTTTACATTTAGACCCTTTGTTCACATTTGTAGTCTTTGTCTACATTTTTACCCTTCGTTTGCATTTAAAGTCTGTTTACATTTTTATTATTTGTTTACGTTTAGTTTTGTTTACATTTGTAGTCTTTAATTACATTTAGAGTGTTAGTTTACATTTGTAGTTTTTGTTAAAATTTGTAATCTTTGTTTGCATATAGAGACCTTCTTCAAATTTAGAGCCTTTGTTTACGTTTGTAGTCTTTGTTTTCATTTAGAGTATGTTTACATTTAAGGTCTTTGTTTACATTTGTAGTCTTTGTTTACATTTTTATTCTTTGTTTACATTTAGCGTTCCATTTAGTGTCTTTGTTTACATTTGTAGTCTTTGTTTATATATAGGGTGTTTGTTTACATTTAGGGCCTTTGTTCACATTTATAGTCTTTGTTTACATATTTAGCCTTTGTTTACGTTTATAGTCTGTTTTTATTTTTAGACTTTGTTTACATTTAGAGTCTTTTTTTATTTTTAGACTTTGTTTACATTTAGAGTGTGTTTACATTTGTAGTCCTTGTTTACAACTAGAGTCCTAGTTTATACCCAGAGTTTTTTATTACATCTAGAGTCTTTGTTTACATTTTTATTATTTGTTTACATTTAGAGACTTTGTTTACGTTTGCAGTCTTTCGTTACAATTAGAGTCTTTGTTTTTATTTCTAGTATTTGTTTACATTTAGTTTTGTTTACGTTTGTAGTCGTTGTTTATATTTGTAGTATTTGTTTACTTTCAGTTTTGTTTACATTTGTAGTCTTTGTTTACATTTAGAGTGCTAGTTTACGTTTGTAGTTTTTGTTTACATTTGTAGTCTGTTTCCATTTAGAGTCGTTGTTTATATTTTTAGTCTTTGTTTACATTTGTAGTCTTTGTTTACATTTGTAATCTTTGTTTACATTTAGAGAACATCTTTACATTTAGAGTTTTTGTTTACGTTTGTAGTCTTTGTTTACATTTTTAGTCTTTGTTTTCATCTAGAGTCTCTTTACATTTAAGGTCTTTGTTTACATTTGTAGTCTTTGTTTACATTTGTAGTCTTTGTTTACATATACCGTGTTTGTTTACATTTAGAGCCTTTGTTCACATTTGTAGTCTTTGTTTACATTTTTAGCCTTTGTTTACATTTAGAGTCTTTGTTTTTATTTTTAGACTTTGTTTACATTTAGAGTCTTTGTTTTTATTTTTAGACTTTGTTTACATTTAGAGCCTGTTTACATTTGTAGTCCTTGTTTACAACTAGAGTCCTAGTTTATACCCAGAGTTTTTTATTACATTTAGAGTCTTTGTTTACATTTTTATCATTTGTTTACATTTAGAGACTTTGTTTACGTTTGCAGTCTTTGGTTCCGTTTAGAGTCTTTCTTTATATTTCTAGTATTTGTTTACATTTAGTTTTGTTTACATTTGTAGTCCTTTATATTTGTAGTATTTCTTTACTTTTAGTTTTGTTTACATTTGTAGTCTTTGTTTACATTTAGAGTGTTAGTTTACATTTGTAGTTTTTGTTTACATTTGTAATCTTTGTTTGCATATAGAGACCAAATTTAAATTTAGAGTCTTTGTTTACGTTTGTAGTCTTTGTTTACATTTTTAGTCTTTGTTTACATTTACAGTTCCATTTGGGGTCGTTGTTTACATTTGTAGTCTTTGTTTACATATAGCGTGTTTGTTTACACTTAGAGCCTTTGTTTACATTTGTAGTCTTTGTTTACATTTTTATCCATTGTTTACATTTAGAGTCTGTTTTTATTTTTAGACTTTGTTTACGTTTAGAGTCTGTTTACATTTGTAGTCCTTGTTTATACCCAGAATTTTTTATTACATTTAGAGTCTTTGTTTACATTTTTGTTATTTGTTTACATTTAGAGTTTTTGTTTACGTTTGCAGTCTTTGTTTACATTTGTAGTCTTTGTTTACATTTAGAGTGTTAGTTTACATTTGTAGTTTTTGTTTAAAGTCTTTGTTTTTATTTATAGTCTGTTTACATTTGAAGACTTTGTTTACATTTAGAGAGTTTGTTTACAGTTTGAGTCACTTAATATTTGTGCTCTTTGTTTACATTTGTAATCTTTGTTTACATTTGTAGTCTACATACATTTAGAGTCTTTTTATGTTTGCAGTTTTTGTTTACATTTAGATTCTTTGTTTACATTTGTAGTCTTTGTTTACGTTTAGGTCTATGTTTACATTTGCAGTCTTTGTTTACACTTAGAGTCTGTTTTCATATGTAGTCTTTGTTTACATTTTTAGTCTGTTTGCATTTAGAGTCTTTGTTTTCATTTATAGTCTGTTTACATTTGAAGACTTTGTTTACATTTAGAGAGTTTGTTTACAGTTTGAGTCACTTAATATTTGTGCTCTTTGTTTACATTTGTATTCTTTGTTTACATTTGTAGTCTGCTTACATTTAGATACTTGGTTTATATTAAGAGGCTTTGTTTACATTTGTTTTCCGTTTACACTTAGAGTCTGTTTACGTTTGTAGTTTTTGTCTACGTTTAGTGTCTTTGTTTACATTTGTAATCTTTGTTTACAGTTGTATACTTTCTTAACATTTATAGTCTTTGTTTACATTTGTATTCTTTGTTTAAATTTAGAGACTTTGTTTACATTTAGAGTCCGTTTATATTTGTTGTCTTTGTTTACATTTAGAGAGATTGTTTACATGTGGAGTTTTTGTTTACATTTGTAGTCTTTGTTGACACTTGTAGTCTTTGTTTACATTTAGACTTTGTTTATATTTTGAGACTTTGTTTACATTTATAGTCCTTTTATACACCTAGAGTCCTTGTTTACACCAAGAGTTTTTGGTTACTACTAGAGTCTTTGTTTATATTTCTAGTATTTGTTTACATTTAGTTTTGTTTACATTTGTAGTCGTTGTTTATATTTGTAGTATTTGTATACATTTAGTTTTGTTTACATTTGTAGTCTTTGTTTACATTTTTATTTTTTGTTTACACTTAGAATTCCATTTGGTGTCTTTGTTTACATTTGTAGTCTTTGTTTACATATAGCGTGTTTCTTTACATTTAGAGCCTTTGTTTACATTTGTAGTCTTTGTTTACATTTTTATCCTTTGTTTACAGTTAGAGTCTGTTTACATTTGTAGTCCTTGTTTACACCTAGAGTCATTGTTTATACCCAGAGTTTTTTATTACATTTAGAGTCTTTGTTTACATTTTTATTATTTGTTTACATTTAGAGTCTTTGTTTACGTTTGCAGTCTCTGTTTACATTTGTAGTCTTTGTTTACATTTGTAATCTTTGTTTGCATTTAGAGACCTTCTTTACATTTAGAGTCTTTGTTTACGTTTGTAGTCTTTGTTTACATTTTTAGTCTTTGTTTTCATTTAGAGTCTGTTTACATTTAAGGTCTTTGTTTACATTTGTAGTCTTTATTTACATTTAAATTCTTTGTTTACATATGTAGTCTTTGTTTACATTTAGAGTTTTTGTTTACGTTTGCAGTCTTTAATTACATTTGTAGTCTTTGTCTACATTTAGAGTGTTAGTTTACGTTTGTAGTTTTTGTTTACATTTGTAGTCTCTTTTTGTTTAGAGTTTTTGTTTATATTTGCAGTCTTTGTTTACATTTGTAGTCTTTGTTTACTTTTGTAATCTTTCTTTGCATCTAGAGACCTTCTTTACCTTTAGAGTCTTTGTTTACATTTGTAGCCTTTGTTTACATTTTTAGACTTTGTTTATATATAGAGTCTTTGTTTACATTTGTAATCTTTGTTTACATTTAGAGTCTGTTTCCATTTAGCGTCTTTGTTTACATTTACAGCCTTTGTATACATTTGTAGTGTTTGTTTAAATTTAGAATCTTTGTTTACATGTGTAATCTTTAATTCCATTTAAAGTCTTTTTTTTATATTTGTAGACTTTGTTTACATTTGTAGTCTTTGTATACATTTAGAGCTTTTTTCATTTATAATCTTTGTTTACATTTGTAGTCTTTGATTACTTAAAGAGTCTTTGTTTACATACCGAGTCTGTTTGTTTACATGTCTTTGTTTATATTTAGAGCCTTTGATTACTTTTAGAGTCTTTGTTTTCATTTGTAGTCTTTGTTTACATTTAGACTCTTTGTTTACATTTTGAGTCTCAACATTTGTGCTCTTTATTTACATTTGTAATCTTTGTTTACATTTGTAGTCTACTTACATTAGGTGTCTGTTTATGTTTGTAGCTTTTGTTTACATTTAGAGTCTTTGTTTACATTTGTAGTCTTTGTTTACATTTAGGTCTATGTTTACATTTGCAGTTTTTGTTTACATTTAGAGTCTGTTTACATATGTAGTCTTTGTTTACATTTTTAGTCTGTTTGAATTTAGAGTTTTTGTTTTCATTTATAGTCTGTTTACATTTGAATACTTTGTTTACATTTAGAGAGTTTGTTTACAGTTTTAGTCACTTAATATTTGTGCTCTTTGTTTACATTTGTATTCTTTGTTTACATTTAGAGTGTTAGTTTACGTTTGTAGTTTTTGTTTACATTTGTAGTCTGTTTCCATTTAGAGTTTTTGTTTATACTTGTAGTCTTTGTTTACATTTGTAATCTTTCTTTGCATTTAGAGACCTTCTTTACATTTAGAGTCTTTGTTTACGTTTGTAGTCTTTGTTTACATTTTTAGTCTTTGTTTTCATTTAAAGTCTGTTTACATTTAAGGTCTTTGTTTACATTTGTAGTCTTTGTTTACATTTGTATTCGTCGTTTATATTTGTAGTATTTGTTTAATTTTAGTTTTATTTACATTTGTAGTGTTTGCTTACATTTTTTTTTGTTTACATTTAGAGTTCCATTTAGTGTCTTTGTTTACATTTGTAGTCTTTGTTTACATATAGCGTGTTTGTTTACATTTAGAGCCTTTGTAATCTTTAATCCTTGTTTACACCTAGAGTCCTTGTTTATACCCAGAGTTTTTTATTACATTTAGAGTCTTTGTTTACATTTTTATTTTTTGTTTACATTTAGAGACTGTTTACGTTTGTAGTCTTTGTTTACATTTAGAGTGTTAGTTTATGTTTGTAGTTTTTGTTTACATTTGTAGTCTGTTTCCATTTAGAGTCTGTTTACATTTAAGGTCTTTGTTTACATTTGTAGTCTTTATTTATATTTAAATTATTTGTTTACATATATAGTCTTTGTTTACATTTAGTCCCTTTGTTTACATTTAGAATCTGTTTACATTTGTAGTCCTTGTTTACAAATAGAGTCCTAGTTTATACCCAGAGTTTTTTATTACATCTAGAGTCTTTGTTTACATTGTTATTATTTGTTTACATTTAGAGTTTTTGTTTACGTTTGCAGTCTTTGTTTACATTTGTAGTCTTTGTTTACATTTAGAGTGTTAGTTTACATATGTTGTTTTTGTTTACATTTGTAATCTTTGTTTGCATATAGAGACCTTCTTTAAATTTAGAGTCTTTGTTTACGTTTGTAGTCTTTGTTTACATTTTTAGTCTGTGTTTTCATTTAGAGTCTGTTTACATTTAAGGTCTTTGTTTACATTTGTAGTCTTTGTTTACATTTTTATTTTTTGTTTACATTTAGAGTTCAATTTGGTGTCTCTGTTTACATATAGCGTGTTTGTTTACATTTAGAGCTTTTGTTCACATTTGTAGTTTTTGTTTACATTTTTAGCCTTTGTTTACATTTAGAGTCTTTGTTTACATTTTTATTATTTGTTTACATTTAGAGACTTAGTTTACGTTTGCAGTCTTTGGTTACATTTAGAGTCTTTGTTTATATTTCTCGTATTTGTTTACATTTAGTTTTGTTTACATTTGTAGTCCTTTATAATTGTAGTATTTGTTTACTTTTAGTTTTGTTTACATTTGTAGTCTTTAATTACATTTAGAGTGTTAGTTTACATTTGTAGTTTTTGTTAAAATTTGTAATCTTTGTTTGCATATAGAGACCTTCTTTAAATTTAGAGTCTTTGTTTACGTTTGTAGTCTTTGTTTACATTTGTAGTCTTTGTTTACATATAGCGTGTTTGTTTACATTTAGAGCCTTTGTTCACATTTGTAGTCTTTGTTTACATTTTTAGCCTTTGTTTGCATTTAGAGTCTTTGTTTACATTTTTATTATTTGTTTACTCTTAGAGACTTTGTTTACGTTTGCAGTCTTTGGTTACATTTAGAGTCTTTGTTTATATTTCTAGTATTTGTTTACATTTAGTTTACATTTGTAGTCCTTTATATTTGTAGTATTTGTTTACTTTTAGTTTTGTTTACATTTGTAGTCTTTGTTTACATTTTGAGTGTGAGTTTACATTTGTAGTTTTTGTTTACATTTGTAATCTTTGTTTGCATATAGAGACCTTCTTTAAATTTAGAGTCTTTGTTTACGTTTGTAGTCTTTGTTTACATTTTTAGTCTTTGTTTTCATTTAGAGTCTGTTTACATTTAAGGTCTTTGTTTATATTTGTAGTCTTTGTTTACATTTTTATTCTTTGATTACATTTAGAGTTCCATTTTGTGTCTTTGTTTACATTTGTAGTCTTTGTTTACATATAGCGTGTTTCTTTACATTTAGAGCCTTTGTTCACATTTGTAGTCTTTTTTACATTTTTAGCCTTTGTTTACATTTAGAGTCTGTTTTTATTTTTAGACTTTTTACAACTAGAGTCCTATATTATACCCAGAGTTTTTTATTACATTTAGAGTGTGTTTACATTTGTAGTCCTTGTTTACAACCTGAGTCCTAGTTTATACCCAGAGTTTTTTATTACATTTAGGGTCTTTGTTTACATTTAGAGACTTTGTTTACGTTTGCAGTCTTTGGTTACATTTAGAGTCTTTGTTTATATTTCTAGTATTTGTTTACATTTAGTTTACATTTGTAGTCCTTTATATTTGTAGTATTTGTTTACTTTTAGTTTTGTTTACATTTGTAGTCTTTGTTTACGTTTTGAGTGTTAGTTTATATTTGTTGTTTTTGTGTACATTTGTAATCTTTGTTTGCATATAGAGACCTTCTTTAAATTTAGAGTCTTTGTTTACGTTTGTAGTCTTTGTTTACATTTTTAGTCTTTGTTTTCATTTAGAGTCTGTTTACATTTAAGGTCTTTGTTTTCATTTGTAGGTTTTGTTTACATTTTTATTCTTTGATTACATTTAGAGTTCCATTTTGTGTCTTTGTTTACATTTGTAGTCTTTGTTTACATATAGCGTGTTTGTTTACATTTAGAGCCTTTGTTCACATTTGTAGTCTTTTTTACATTTTTAGCCTTTGTTTACATTTAGAGTCTGTTTTTATATTTAGACTTTTTACAACTAGAGTCCTCTATTATACCCAGAGTTTTTTATTACAATTAGAGTCTTTGTTTACATTTTTATTATTTGTTTACATTTAGAGACTTTGTTTACGTTTGCAGTCTTTGGTTACATTTAGAGTCTTTCTTTATATTTCTAGTATTTGTTTACATTTAGTTTTGTTTACATTTGTAGTCCTTTATAATTGTAGTATTTGTTTACTTTTAGTTTTGTTTACATTTGTAGTCTTTAATTACATTTAGAGTGTTAGTTTACATTTGTAGTTTTTGTTAAAATTTGTAATCTTTGTTTGCATATAGAGACCTTCTTTAAATTTAGAGTCTTTGTTTACGTTTGTAGTCTTTGTTTACATTTTTAGTCTTTGTTTTCATTTAGAGTATGTTTACATTTAAGGTCTTTGTTTATATTTGTAGTCTTTGTTTACATTTTTTTATTCTTTGTTTACATTTAGCGTTCCATTTAGTGTCTTTGTTTACACTTGTAGTCTTTGTTTACATATAGCGTGTTTGTTTACATTTAGAGCCTTTGTTCACATTTGTAGTCTTTGTTTACATATTTAGTTTTTGTTTACATTTAGAGTCTGTTTTTATTTTTAGACTTTGTTTACATTTAGAGTCTGTTTACATTTGCAGTCCTTGTTTACAACTAGAGTCCTAGTTTATACCCAGAGTTTTTTATTACATCTAGAGTCTTTGTTTACATTTTTATTATTTGTTTACATTTAGAGACTTACGTTTGCAGTCTTTGGTTACATTTAGAGTCCTTGTTTACATTTAGAGTGTTAGTTTACGTTTGTAGTTTTGTTTACATTTGTAGTCTGTTTCGATTTAGAGTCTTTGTTTATATTTGTTGTCTTTGTTTACATTTGTAGTCTTTGTTTACATTTGTAATCTTTGTTTGCAATTAGATAACATCTTTATATTTAGAGTCTTTTTTAAGGTTGTAGTCTTTGTTTACATTTTTAGTCTTTGTTTTCATTTAGAGTCTGTTTACATTTAAGGTCTTTGTTTACATTTGTAGTCTTTGTTTACATTTTTATTTTTTGTTTACATTTAGAGTTCCATTTAGTGTCTTTGTTTACATTTGTAGTCTTTGTTTACATATAGCGTGTTTGTTTACATTTAGAGCCTTTGTTCACATTTGTAGTCTTTGTCTACATTTTTACCCTTTGTTTGCATTTAAAGTCTGTTTACATTTTTATTATTTGTTTACGTTTAGTTTTGTTTACATTTGTAGTCTTTAATTACATTTAGAGTGTTAGTTTACATTTGTAGTTTTTGTTAAAATTTGTAATCTTTGTTTGCATATAGAGACCTTCTTCAAATTTAGAGCCTTTGTTTACGTTTGTAGTCTTTGTTTTCATTTAAAGTATGTTTACATTTAAGGTCTTTGTTTACATTTGTAGTCTTTGTTTACATTTTTATTCTTTGTTTACATTTAGCGTTCCATTTAGTGTCTTTGTTTACATTTGTAGTCTTTGTTTACATATAGCGTGTTTCTTTACATTTAGAGCCTTTGTTCACATTTGTAGTCTTTTTTACATTTTTAGCCTTTGTTTACATTTAGAGTCTGTTTTTATTTTTAGACTTTTTACAACTAGAGTCCTATATTATACCCAGAGTTTTTTATTACATTTAGAGTGTGTTTACATTTGTAGTCCTTGTTTACAACCTGAGTCCTAGTTTATACCCAGAGTTTTTTATTACATTTAGGGTCTTTGTTTACATTTTTATTATTTGTTTACATTTAGAGACTTTGTTTACGTTTGCAGTCTTTGGTTACATTTAGAGTCTTTGTTTATATTTCTAGTATTTGTTTACATTTAGTTTACATTTGTAGTCCTTTATATTTGTAGTATTTGTTTACTTTTAGTTTTGTTTACATTTGTAGTCTTTGTTTACGTTTTGAGTGTTAGTTTATATTTGTTGTTTTTGTTTACATTTGTAATCTTTGTTTGCATATAGAGACCTTCTTTAAATTTAGAGTCTTTGTTTACGTTTGTAGTCTTTGTTTACATTTTTAGTCTTTGTTTTCATTTAGAGTCTGTTTACATTTAAGGTCTTTGTTTTCATTTGTAGGTTTTGTTTACATTTTTATTCTTTGATTACATTTAGAGTTCCATTTTGTGTCTTTGTTTACATTTGTAGTCTTTGTTTACATATAGCGTGTTTGTTTACATTTAGAGCCTTTGTTCACATTTGTAGTCTTTTTTACATTTTTAGCCTTTGTTTACATTTAGAGTCTGTTTTTATATTTAGACTTTTTACAACTAGAGTCCTCTATTATACCCAGAGTTTTTTATTACAATTAGAGTCTTTGTTTACATTTTTATTATTTGTTTACATTTAGAGACTTTGTTTACGTTTGCAGTCTTTGGTTACATTTAGAGTCTTTCTTTATATTTTTAGTATTTGTTTACATTTAGTTTTGTTTACATTTGTAGTCCTTTATAATTGTAGTATTTGTTTACTTTTAGTTTTGTTTACATTTGTAGTCTTTAATTACATTTAGAGTGTTAGTTTACATTTGTAGTTTTTGTTAAAATTTGTAATCTTTGTTTGCATATAGAGACCTTCTTTAAATTTAGAGTCTTTGTTTACGTTTGTAGTCTTTGTTTACATTTTTAGTCTTTGTTTTCATTTAGAGTATGTTTACATTTAAGGTCTTTGTTTATATTTGTAGTCTTTGTTTACATTTTTATTCTTTGTTTACATTTAGCGTTCCATTTAGTGTCTTTGTTTACACTTGTAGTCTTTGTTTACATATAGCGTGTTTGTTTACATTTAGAGCCTTTGTTCACATTTGTAGTCTTTGTTTACATATTTAGTTTTTGTTTACATTTAGAGTCTGTTTTTATTTTTAGACTTTGTTTACATTTAGAGTCTGTTTACATTTGCAGTCCTTGTTTACAACTAGAGTCCTAGTTTATACCCAGAGTTTTTTATTACATCTAGAGTCTTTGTTTACATTTTTATTATTTGTTTACATTTAGAGACTTTGTTTACGTTTGCAGTCTTTGGTTACATTTAGAGTCCTTGTTTACATTTAGAGTGTTAGTTTACGTTTGTAGTTTTGTTTACATTTGTAGTCTGTTTCGATTTAGAGTCTTTGTTTATATTTGTTGTCTTTGTTTACATTTGTAGTCTTTGTTTACATTTGTAATCTTTGTTTGCAATTAGATAACATCTTTATATTTAGAGTCTTTTTTAAGGTTGTAGTCTTTGTTTACATTTTTAGTCTTTGTTTTCATTTAGAGTCTGTTTACATTTAAGGTCTTTGTTTACATTTGTAGTCTTTGTTTACATTTTTATTTTTTGTTTACATTTAGAGTTCCATTTAGTGTCTTTGTTTACATTTGTAGTCTTTGTTTACATATAGCGTGTTTGTTTACATTTAGACCCTTTGTTCACATTTGTAGTCTTTGTCTACATTTTTACCCTTTGTTTGCATTTAAAGTCTGTTTACATTTTTATTATTTGTTTACGTTTAGTTTTGTTTACATTTGTAGTCTTTAATTACATTTAGAGTGTTAGTTTACATTTGTAGTTTTTGTTAAAATTTGTAATCTTTGTTTGCATATAGAGACCTTCTTCAAATTTAGAGCCTTTGTTTACGTTTGTAGTCTTTGTTTTCATTTAGAGTATGTTTACATTTAAGGTCTTTGTTTACATTTGTAGTCTTTGTTTACATTTTTATTCTTTGTTTACATTTAGCGTTCCATTTAGTGTCTTTGTTTACATTTGTAGTCTTTGTTTATATATAGCGTGTTTGTTTACATTTAGAGCCTTTGTTCACATTTATAGTCTTTGTTTACATATTTAGCCTTTGTTTACGTTTATAGTCTGTTTTTATTTTTAGACTTTGTTTACATTTAGAGTCTTTTTTTATTTTTAGACTTTGTTTACATTTAGAGTGTGTTTACATTTGTAGTCCTTGTTTACAACTAGAGTCCTAGTTTATACCCAGAGTTTTTTATTACATCTAGAGTCTTTGTTTACATTTTTATTATTTGTTTACATTTAGAGACTTTGTTTACGTTTGCAGTCTTTCGTTACAATTAGAGTCTTTGTTTTTATTTCTAGTATTTGTTTACATTTAGTTTTGTTTACGTTTGTAGTCGTTGTTTATATTTGTAGTATTTGTTTACTTTCAGTTTTGTTTACATTTGTAGCCTTGTTTACATTTAGAGTGCTAGTTTACGTTTGTAGTTTTTGTTTACATTTGTAGTCTGTTTCCATTTAGAGTCGTTGTTTATATTTTTAGTCTTTGTTTACATTTGTAGTCTTTGTTTACATTTGTAATCTTTGTTTACATTTAGAGAACATCTTTACATTTAGAGTTTTTGTTTACGTTTGTAGTCTTTGTTTACATTTTTAGTCTTTGTTTTCATCTAGAGTCTCTTTACATTTAAGGTCTTTGTTTACATTTGTAGTCTTTGTTTACATTTGTAGTCTTTGTTTACATATACCGTGTTTGTTTACATTTAGAGCCTTTGTTCACATTTGTAGTCTTTGTTTACATTTTTAGCCTTTGTTTACATTTAGAGTCTTTGTTTTTATTTTTAGACTTTGTTTACATTTAGAGTCTTTGTTTTTATTTTTAGACTTTGTTTACATTTAGAGCCTGTTTACATTTGTAGTCCTTGTTTACAACTAGAGTCCTAGTTTATACCCAGAGTTTTTTATTACATTTAGAGTCTTTGTTTACATTTTTATCATTTGTTTACATTTAGAGACTTTGTTTACGTTTGCAGTCTTTGGTTCCGTTTAGAGTCTTTCTTTATATTTCTAGTATTTGTTTACATTTAGTTTTGTTTACATTTGTAGTCCTTTATATTTGTAGTATTTCTTTACTTTTAGTTTTGTTTACATTTGTAGTCTTTGTTTACATTTAGAGTGTTAGTTTACATTTGTAGTTTTTGTTTACATTTGTAATCTTTGTTTGCATATAGAGACCAACTTTAAATTTAGAGTCTTTGTTTACGTTTGTAGTCTTTGTTTACATTTTTAGTCTTTGTTTACATTTACAGTTCCATTTGGGGTCGTTGTTTACATTTGTAGTCTTTGTTTACATATAGCGTGTTTGTTTACACTTAGAGCCTTTGTTTACATTTGTAGTCTTTGTTTACATTTTTATCCATTGTTTACATTTAGAGTCTTTGTTTTTATTTTTAGACTTTGTTTACGTTTAGAGTCTGTTTACATTTGTAGTCCTTGTTTATACCCAGAATTTTTTATTACATTTAGAGTCTTTGTTTACATTTTTGTTATTTGTTTACATTTAGAGTTTTTGTTTACGTTTGCAGTCTTTGTTTACATTTGTAGTCTTTGTTTACATTTAGAGTGTTAGTTTACATTTGTAGTTTTTGTTTAAAGTCTTTGTTTTTATTTATAGTCTGTTTACATTTGAAGACTTTGTTTACATTTAGAGAGTTTGTTTACAATTTGAGTCACTTAATATTTGTGCTCTTTGTTTACATTTGTAATCTTTGTTTACATTTGTAGTCTACATACATTTAGAGTCTTTTTATGTTTGTAGTTTTTGTTTACATTTAGATTCTTTGTTTACATTTGTAGTCTTTGTTTACGTTTAGGTCTATGTTTACATTTGCAGTCTTTGTTTACACTTAGAGTCTGTTTTCATATGTAGTCTTTGTTTACATTTTTAGTCTGTTTGCATTTAGAGTCTTTGTTTTCATTTATAGTCTGTTTACATTTGAAGACTTTGTTTACATTTAGAGAGTTTGTTTACAGTTTGAGTCACTTAATATTTGTGCTCTTTGTTTACATTTGTATTCTTTGTTTACATTTGTAGTCTGCTTACATTTAGATACTTGGTTTATATTAAGAGGCTTTGTTTACATTTGTTTTCCGTTTACACTTAGAGTCTGTTTACGTTTGTAGTTTTTGTCTACGTTTAGTGTCTTTGTTTACATTTGTAGTCTTTGTTTACAGTTGTATACTTTCTTAACATTTATAGTCTTTGTTTACATTTGTATTCTTTGTTTAAATTTAGAGACTTTGTTTACATTTAGAGTCCGTTTATATTTGTTGTCTTTGTTTACATTTAGAGAGATTGTTTACATGTAGAGTTTTTGTTTACATTTGTAGTCTTTGTTGACACTTGTAGTCTTTGTTTACATTTAGACTTTGTTTATATTTTGAGACTTTGTTTACATTTATAGTCCTTTTATACACCTAGAGTCCTTGTTTACACCAAGAGTTTTTGGTTACTACTAGAGTCTTTGTTTATATTTCTAGTATTTGTTTACATTTAGTTTTGTTTACATTTGTAGTCGTTGTTTATATTTGTAGTATTTGTATACATTTAGTTTTGTTTACATTTGTAGTCTTTGTTTACATTTTTATTTTTTGTTTACACTTAGAGTTCCATTTGGTGTCTTTGTTTACATTTGTAGTCTTTGTTTACATATAGCGTGTTTCTTTACATTTAGAGCCTTTGTTTACATTTGTAGTCTTTGTTTACATTTTTATCCTTTGTTTACAGTTAGAGTCTGTTTACATTTGTAGTCCTTGTTTACACCTAGAGTCATTGTTTATACCCAGAGTTTTTTATTACATTTAGAGTCTTTGTTTACATTTTTATTATTTGTTTACATTTAGAGTCTTTGTTTACGTTTGCAGTCTTTGTTTACATTTGTAGTCTTTGTTTACATTTGTAATCTTTGTTTGCATTTAGAGACCTTCTTTACATTTAGAGTCTTTGTTTACGTTTGTAGTCTTTGTTTACATTTTTAGTCTTTGTTTTCATTTAGAGTCTGTTTACATTTAAGGTCTTTGTTTACATTTGTAGTCTTTATTTACATTTAAATTCTTTGTTTACATATGTAGTCTTTGTTTACATTTAGAGTTTTTGTTTACGTTTGCAGTCTTTAATTACATTTGTAGTCTTTGTCTACATTTAGAGTGTTAGTTTACGTTTGTAGTTTTTGTTTACATTTGTAGTCTCTTTTTGTTTAGAGTTTTTGTTTATATTTGCAGTCTTTGTTTACATTTGTAGTCTTTGTTTACTTTTGTAATCTTTCTTTGCATCTAGAGACCTTCTTTACCTTTAGAGTCTTTTTTTACATTTGTAGCCTTTGTTTACATTTTTAGACTTTGTTTATATATAGAGTCTTTGTTTACATTTGTAATCTTTGTTTACATTTAGAGTCTGTTTCCATTTAGCGTCTTTGTTTACATTTACAGCCTTTGTATACATTTGTAGTGTTTGTTTAAATTTAGAATCTTTGTTTACATGTGTAATCTTTAATTCCATTTAAAGTCTTTTTTTTATATTTGTAGACTTTGTTTACATTTGTAGTCTTTGTATACATTTAGAGCTTTTTTCATTTATAATCTTTGTTTACATTTGTAGTCTTTGATTACTTAAAGAGTCTTTGTTTACATACCGAGTCTGTTTGTTTACATGTCTTTGTTTATATTTAGAGCCTTTATTTACTTTTAGAGTCTTTGTTTTCATTTGTAGTCTTTGTTTACATTTAGACTCTTTGTTTACATTTTGAGTCTCAACATTTGTGCTCTTTATTTACATTTGTAATCTTTGTTTACATTTGTAGTCTACTTACATTAGGTGTCTGTTTATGTTTGTAGCTTTTGTTTACATTTAGAGTCTTTGTTTACATTTGTAGTCTTTGTTTACATTTAGGTCTATGTTTACATTTGCAGTTTTTGTTTACATTTAGAGTCTGTTTACATATGTAGTCTTTGTTTACATTTTTAGTCTGTTTGAATTTAGAGTCTTTGTTTTCATTTATAGTCTGTTTACATTTGAATACTTTGTTTACATTTAGAGAGTTTGTTTACAGTTTTAGTCACTTAATATTTGTGCTCTTTGTTTACATTTGTATTCTTTGTTTACATTTAGAGTGTTAGTTTACGTTTGTAGTTTTTGTTTACATTTGTAGTCTGTTTCCATTTAGAGTTTTTGTTTATACTTGTAGTCTTTGTTTACATTTGTAATCTTTCTTTGCATTTACAGACCTTCTTTACATTTAGAGTCTTTGTTTACGTTTGTAGTCTTTGTTTACATTTTTAGTCTTTGTTTTCATTTAAAGTCTGTTTACATTTAACCCTTTCAGCGTTAGCTGTTTTTTGGTATATCTGTTTAATGATTCATAAAATTAATATTATGCACAGTATAAATATGAAAATTTAATACAATACTCTATACATGTTTATTAATCTTATTATCTCGAAAAAAGCAACATATATTTCAAAATTTAGCCATACCAACCTTTTGTTTTGACTATGTTTGACGGAAAAAGACGGGCTTAACGCTTATAGGGTTTTAAGGTCTTTGTTTACATTTGTAGTCTTTGTTTACATTTGTATTCGTCGTTTATATTTGTAGTATTTGTTTAATTTTAGTTTTATTTACATTTGTAGTGTTTGCTTACATTTTTTTTTTGTTTACATTTAGAGTTCCATTTAGTGTCTTTGTTTACATTTGTAGTCTTTGTTTACATATAGCGTGTTTGTTTACATTTAGAGCCTTTGTAATCTTTAATCCTTGTTTACACCTAGAGTCCTTGTTTATACCCAGAGTTTTTTATTACATTTAGAGTCTTTGTTTACATTTTTATTTTTTGTTTACATTTAGAGTTCAATTTGGTGTCTCTGTTTACATATAGCGTGTTTGTTTACATTTAGAGCCTTTGTTCACATTTGTAGTTTTTGTTTACATTTTTAGCCTTTGTTTACATTTAGAGTCTTTGTTTACATTTTTATTATTTGTTTACATTTAGAGACTTAGTTTACGTTTGCAGTCTTTGGTTACATTTAGAGTCTTTGTTTATATTTCTAGTATTTGTTTACATTTAGTTTTGTTTACATTTGTAGTCCTTTATAATTGTAGTATTTGTTTACTTTTAGTTTTGTTTACATTTGTAGTCTTTAATTACATTTAGAGTGTTAGTTTACATTTGTAGTTTTTGTTAAAATTTGTAATCTTTGTTTGCATATAGAGACCTTCTTTAAATTTAGAGTCTTTGTTTACGTTTGTAGTCTTTGTTTACATTTGTAGTCTTTGTTTACATATAGCGTGTTTGTTTACATTTAGAGCCTTTGTTCACATTTGTAGTCTTTGTTTACATTTTTAGCCTTTGTTTGCATTTAGAGTCTTTGTTTACATTTTTATTATTTGTTTACTCTTAGAGACTTTGTTTACGTTTGCAGTCTTTGGTTACATTTAGAGTCTTTGTTTATATTTCTAGTATTTGTTTACATTTAGTTTACATTTGTAGTCCTTTATATTTGTAGTATTTGTTTACTTTTAGTTTTGTTTACATTTGTAGTCTTTGTTTACATTTAGAGTGTTAGTTTACATATGTTGTTTTTGTTTACATTTGTAATCTTTGTTTGCATATAGAGACCTTCTTTAAATTTAGAGTCTTTGTTTACGTTTGTAGTCTTTGTTTACATTTTTAGTCTTTGTTTTCATTTAGAGTCTGTTTACATTTAAGGTCTTTGTTTATATTTGTAGTCTTTGTTTACATTTTTATTCTTTGATTACATTTAGAGTTCCATTTTGTGTCTTTGTTTACATTTGTAGTCTTTGTTTACATATAGCGTGTTTCTTTACATTTAGAGCCTTTGTTCACATTTGTAGTCTTTTTTACATTTTTAGCCTTTGTTTACATTTAGAGTCTGTTTTTATTTTTAGACTTTTTACAACTAGAGTCCTATATTATACCCAGAGTTTTTTATTACATTTAGAGTGTGTTTACATTTGTAGTCCTTGTTTACAACCTGAGTCCTAGTTTATACCCAGAGTTTTTTATTACATTTAGGGTCTTTGTTTACATTTTTATTATTTGTTTACATTTAGAGACTTTGTTTACGTTTGCAGTCTTTGGTTACATTTAGAGTCTTTGTTTATATTTCTAGTATTTGTTTACATTTAGTTTACATTTGTAGTCCTTTATATTTGTAGTATTTGTTTACTTTTAGTTTTGTTTACATTTGTAGTCTTTGTTTACGTTTTGAGTGTTAGTTTATATTTGTTGTTTTTGTTTACATTTGTAATCTTTGTTTGCATATAGAGACCTTCTTTAAATTTAGAGTCTTTGTTTACGTTTGTAGTCTTTGTTTACATTTTTAGTCTTTGTTTTCATTTAGAGTCTGTTTACATTTAAGGTCTTTGTTTTCATTTGTAGGTTTTGTTTACATTTTTATTCTTTGATTACATTTAGAGTTCCATTTTGTGTCTTTGTTTACATTTGTAGTCTTTGTTTACATATAGCGTGTTTGTTTACATTTAGAGCCTTTGTTCACATTTGTAGTCTTTTTTACATTTTTAGCCTTTGTTTACATTTAGAGTCTGTTTTTATATTTAGACTTTTTACAACTAGAGTCCTCTATTATACCCAGAGTTTTTTATTACAATTAGAGTCTTTGTTTACATTTTTATTATTTGTTTACATTTAGAGACTTTGTTTACGTTTGCAGTCTTTGGTTACATTTAGAGTCTTTCTTTATATTTCTAGTATTTGTTTACATTTAGTTTTGTTTACATTTGTAGTCTTTAATTACATTTAGAGTGTTAGTTTACATTTGTAGTTTTTGTTAAAATTTGTAATCTTTGTTTGCATATAGAGACCTTCTTTAAATTTAGAGTCTTTGTTTACGTTTGTAGTCTTTGTTTACATTTTTAGTCTTTGTTTTCATTTAGAGTATGTTTACATTTAAGGTCTTTTTTATATTTGTAGTCTTTGTTTACATTTTTATTCTTTGTTTACATTTAGCGTTCCATTTAGTGTCTTTGTTTACACTTGTAGTCTTTGTTTACATATAGCGTGTTTGTTTACATTTAGAGCCTTTGTTCACATTTGTAGTCTTTGTTTACATATTTAGTTTTTGTTTACATTTAGAGTCTGTTTTTATTTTTAGACTTTGTTTACATTTAGAGTCTGTTTACATTTGCAGTCCTTGTTTACAACTAGAGTCCTAGTTTATACCCAGAGTTTTTTATTACATCTAGAGTCTTTGTTTACATTTTTATTATTTGTTTACATTTAGAGACTTTGTTTACGTTTGCAGTCTTTGGTTACATTTAGAGTCCTTGTTTACATTTAGAGTGTTAGTTTACGTTTGTAGTTTTGTTTACATTTGTAGTCTGTTTCGATTTAGAGTCTTTGTTTATATTTGTAATCTTTGTTTACATTTAGAGTCTGTTTCCATTTAGCGTCTTTGTTTACATTTACAGCCTTTGTATACATTTGTAGTGTTTGTTTAAATTTAGAATCTTTGTTTACATGTGTAATCTTTAATTCCATTTAAAGTCTTTTTTTTATATTTGTAGACTTTGTTTACATTTGTAGTCTTTGTATACATTTAGAGCTTTTTTCATTTATAATCTTTGTTTACATTTGTAGTCTTTGATTACTTAAAGAGTCTTTGTTTACATACCGAGTCTGTTTGTTTACATGTCTTTGTTTATATTTAGAGCCTTTATTTACTTTTAGAGTCTTTGTTTTCATTTGTAGTCTTTGTTTACATTTAGACTCTTTGTTTACATTTTGAGTCTCAACATTTGTGCTCTTTATTTACATTTGTAATCTTTGTTTACATTTGTAGTCTACTTACATTAGGTGTCTGTTTATGTTTGTAGCTTTTGTTTACATTTAGAGTCTTTGTTTACATTTGTAGTCTTTGTTTACATTTAGGTCTATGTTTACATTTGCAGTTTTTGTTTACATTTAGAGTCTGTTTACATATGTAGTCTTTGTTTACATTTTTAGTCTGTTTGAATTTAGAGTCTTTGTTTTCATTTATAGTCTGTTTACATTTGAATACTTTGTTTACATTTAGAGAGTTTGTTTACAGTTTTAGTCACTTAATATTTGTGCTCTTTGTTTACATTTGTATTCTTTGTTTACATTTAGAGTGTTAGTTTACGTTTGTAGTTTTTGTTTACATTTGTAGTCTGTTTCCATTTAGAGTTTTTGTTTATACTTGTAGTCTTTGTTTACATTTGTAATCTTTCTTTGCATTTAGAGACCTTCTTTACATTTAGAGTCTTTGTTTACGTTTGTAGTCTTTGTTTACATTTTTAGTCTTTGTTTTCATTTAAAGTCTGTTTACATTTAAGGTCTTTGTTTACATTTGTAGTCTTTGTTTACATTTGTATTCGTCGTTTATATTTGTAGTATTTGTTTAATTTTAGTTTTATTTACATTTGTAGTGTTTGCTTACATTTTTTTTTGTTTACATTTAGAGTTCCATTTAGTGTCTTTGTTTACATTTGTAGTCTTTGTTTACATATAGCGTGTTTGTTTACATTTAGAGCCTTTGTAATCTTTAATCCTTGTTTACACCTAGAGTCCTTGTTTATACCCAGAGTTTTTTATTACATTTAGAGTCTTTGTTTACATTTTTATTTTTTGTTAACATTTAGAGACTGTTTACGTTTGTAGTCTTTGGTTACATTTAGAGTCTTTGTTTATATTTCTAGTATTTGTTTACATTTAGTTTTGTTTACATTTGTTCTCGTTGTTTATATTTGTAGTATTTGTTTACTTTTAGTTTTGTTTACATTTGTAGTCTTTGTTTACATTTAGAGTGTTAGTTTATGTTTGTAGTTTTTGTTTACATTTGTAGTCTGTTTCCATTTAGAGTCTGTTTACATTTAAGGTCTTTGTTTACATTTGTAGTCTTTATTTATATTTAAATTATTTGTTTACATATATAGTCTTTGTTTACATTTAGTCCCTTTGTTTACATTTGTAGTCTTTGTTTACATTTAGAGTCTGTTTTTATATTTAGACTTTGTTTACATTTAGAATCTGTTTACATTTGTAGTCCTTGTTTACAAATAGAGTCCTAGTTTATACCCAGAGTTTTTTATTACATCTAGAGTCTTTGTTTACATTGTTATTATTTGTTTACATTTAGAGTTTTTGTTTACGTTTGCAGTCTTTGTTTACATTTGTAGTCTTTGTTTACATTTAGAGTGTTAGTTTACATATGTTGTTTTTGTTTACATTTGTAATCTTTGTTTGCATATAGAGACCTTCTTTAAATTTAGAGTCTTTGTTTACGTTTGTAGTCTTTGTTTACATTTTTAGTCTGTGTTTTCATTTAGAGTCTGTTTACATTTAAGGTCTTTGTTTACATTTGTAGTCTTTGTTTACATTTTTATTTTTTGTTTACATTTAGAGTTCAATTTGGTGTCTCTGTTTACATATAGCGTGTTTGTTTACATTTAGAGCCTTTGTTCACATTTGTAGTTTTTGTTTACATTTTTAGCCTTTGTTTACATTTAGTGTCTTTGTTTACATTTTTATTATTTGTTTACATTTAGAGACTTTGTTTACGTTTGCAGTCTTTGGTTACATTTAGAGTCTTTGTTTATATTTCTAGTATTTGTTTACATTTAGTTTTGTTTACATTTGTAGTCCTTTATAATTGTAGTATTTGTTTACTTTTAGTTTTGTTTACATTTGTAGTCTTTAATTACATTTAGAGTGTTAGTTTACATTTGTAGTTTTTGTTAAAATTTGTAATCTTTGTTTGCATATAGAGACCTTCTTTAAATTTAGAGTCTTTGTTTACGTTTGTAGTCTTTGTTTACATTTGTAGTCTTTGTTTACATTTTTATTCTTTGTTTACATTTACATTTTTATTCTTTGTTTACATTTAGCGTTCCATTTAGTGTCTTTGTTTACATTTGTAGTCTTTGTTTACATATAGCGTGTTTGTTTACATTTAGAGCCTTTGTTCACATTTGTAGTCTTTGTTTACATTTTTGGCCTTTGTTTGCATTTAGAGTCTTTGTTTACATTTTTATTATTTGTTTACTCTTAGAGACTTTGTTTACGTTTGCAGTCTTTGGTTACATTTAGAGTCTTTGTTTATATTTCTAGTATTTGTTTACATTTAGTTTACATTTGTAGTCCTTTATATTTGTAGTATTTGTTTACTTTTAGTTTTGTTTACATTTGTAGTCTTTGTTTACATTTTGAGTGTGAGTTTACATTTGTAGTTTTTGTTTACATTTGTAATCTTTGTTTGCATATAGAGACCTTCTTTAAATTTAGAGTCTTTGTTTACGTTTGTAGTCTTTGTTTACATTTTTAGTCTTTGTTTTCATTTAGAGTCTGTTTACATTTAAGGTCTTTGTTTATATTTGTAGTCTTTGTTTACATTTTTATTCTTTGATTACATTTAGAGTTCCATTTTGTGTCTTTGTTTACATTTGTAGTCTTTGTTTACATATAGCGTGTTTCTTTACATTTAGAGCCTTTGTTCACATTTGTAGTCTTTTTTACACTTTTAGCCTTTGTTTACATTTAGAGTCTGTTTTTATTTTTAGACTTTTTACAACTAGAGTCCTATATTATACCCAGAGTTTTTTATTACATTTAGAGTGTGTTTACATTTGTAGTCCTTGTTTACAACCTGAGTCCTAGTTTATACCCAGAGTTTTTTAATACATTTAGAGTCTTTGTTTACATTTTTATTATTTGTTTACATTTAGAGACTTTGTTTACGTTTGCAGTCTTTGGTTACATTTGGAGTCTTTGTTTATATTTCTAGTATTTGTTTACATTTAGTTTACATTTGTAGTCCTTTATATTTGTAGTATTTGTTTACTTTTAGTTTTGTTTACATTTGTAGTCTTTGTTTACGTTTTGAGTGTTAGTTTATATTTGTAGTTTTTGTTTACATTTGTAATCTTTGTTTGCATATAGAGACCTTCTTTAAATTTAGAGTCTTTGTTTACGTTTGTAGTCTTTGTTTACATTTTTAGTCTTTGTTTTCATTTAGAGTCTGTTTACATTTAAGGTCTTTGTTTTCATTTGTAGGTTTTGTTTACATTTTTATTCTTTGATTACATTTAGAGTTCCATTTTGTGTCTTTTTTTATATTTGTAGTCTTTGTTTACATATAGCGTGTTTGTTTACATTTAGAGCCTTTGTTCACATTTGTAGTCTTTGTTTACATATTTAGTTTTTGTTTACATTTAGAGTCTGTTTTTATATTTAGACTTTTTACAACTAGAGTCCTCTATTATACCCAGAGTTTTTTATTACAATTAGAGTCTTTGTTTACATTTTTATTATTTGTTTACATTTAGAGACTTTGTTTACGTTTGCAGTCTTTGGTTACATTTAGAGTCTTTCTTTATATTTCTAGTATTTGTTTACATTTAGTTTTGTTTACATTTGTAGTCTTTAATTACATTTAGAGTGTTAGTTTACATTTGTAGTTTTTGTTAAAATTTGTAATCTTTGTTTGCATATAGAGACCTTCTTTAAATTTAGAGTCTTTGTTTACGTTTGTAGTCTTTGTTTACATTTTTAGTCTTTGTTTTCATTTAGAGTATGTTTACATTTAAGGTCTTTTTTATATTTGTAGTCTTTGTTTACATTTTTATTCTTTGTTTACATTTAGCGTTCCATTTAGTGTCTTTGTTTACACTTGTAGTCTTTGTTTACATATAGCGTGTTTGTTTACATTTAGAGCCTTTGTTCACATTTGTAGTCTTTGTTTACATATTTAGTTTTTGTTTACATTTAGAGTCTGTTTTTATTTTTAGACTTTGTTTACATTTAGAGTCTGTTTACATTTGCAGTCCTTGTTTACAACTAGAGTCCTAGTTTATACCCAGAGTTTTTTATTACATCTAGAGTCTTTGTTTACATTTTTATTATTTGTTTACATTTAGAGACTTTGTTTACGTTTGCAGTCTTTGGTTACATTTAGAGTCCTTGTTTACATTTAGAGTGTTAGTTTACGTTTGTAGTTTTGTTTACATTTGTAGTCTGTTTCGATTTAGAGTCTTTGTTTATATTTGTTGTCTTTGTTTACATTTGTAGTCTTTGTTTACATTTGTAATCTTTGTTTGCAATTAGAGAACATCTTTATATTTAGAGTCTTTTTTAAGGTTGTAGTCTTTGTTTACATTTTTAGTCTTTGTTTTCATTTAGAGTCTGTTTACATTTAAGGTCTTTGTTTACATTTGTAGTCTTTGTTTACATTTTTATTTTTTGTTTACATTTAGAGTTCCATTTAGTGTCTTTGTTTACATTTGTAGTCTTTGTTTACATATAGCGTGTTTGTTTACATTTAGAGCCTTTGTTCACATTTGTAGTCTTTGTCTACATTTTTACCCTTTGTTTGCATTTAAAGTCTTTGTTTACATTTTTATTATTTGTTTACGTTTAGTTTTGTTTACATTTGTAGTCTTTAATTACATTTAGAGTGTTAGTTTACATTTGTAGTTTTTGTTAAAATTTGTAATCTTTGTTTGCATATAGAGACCTTCTTCAAATTTAGAGCCTTTGTTTACGTTTGTAGTCTTTGTTTTCATTTAGATTATGTTTACATTTAAGGTCTTTGTTTACATTTGTAGTCTTTGTTTACATTTTTATTCTTTGTTTACATTTAGCGTTCCATTTAGTGTCTTTGTTTACATTTGTAGTCTTTGTTTATATATAGCGTGTTTGTTTACATTTAGAGCCTTTGTTCACATTTATAGTCTTTGTTTACATATTTAGCCTTTGTTTACGTTTATAGTCTGTTTTTATTTTTAGACTTTGTTTACATTTAGAGTCTTTTTTTATTTTTAGACTTTGTTTACATTTAGAGTGTGTTTACATTTGTAGTCCTTGTTTACAACTAGAGTCCTAGTTTATACCCAGAGTTTTTTATTACATCTAGAGTCTTTGTTTACATTTTTATTATTTGTTTACATTTAGAGACTTTGTTTACGTTTGCAGTCTTTCGTTACAATTAGAGTCTTTGTTTTTATTTCTAGTATTTGTTTACATTTAGTTTTGTTTACGTTTGTAGTCGTTGTTTATATTTGTAGTATTTGTTTACTTTCAGTTTTGTTTACATTTGTAGTCTTTGTTTACATTTAGAGTGCTAGTTTACGTTTGTAGTTTTTGTTTACATTTGTAGTCTGTTTCCATTTAGAGTCGTTGTTTATATTTTTAGTCTTTGTTTACATTTGTAGTCTTTGTTTACATTTGTAATCTTTGTTTACATTTAGAGAACATCTTTACATTTAGAGTTTTTGTTTACGTTTGTAGTCTTTGTTTACATTTTTAGTCTTTGTTTTCATCTAGAGTCTCTTTACATTTAAGGTCTTTGTTTACATTTGTAGTCTTTGTTTACATTTGTAGTCTTTGTTTACATATACCGTGTTTGTTTACATTTAGAGCCTTTGTTCACATTTGTAGTCTTTGTTTACATTTTTAGCCTTTGTTTACATTTAGAGTCTTTGTTTTTATTTTTAGACTTTGTTTACATTTAGAGTCTTTGTTTTTATTTTTAGACTTTGTTTACATTTAGAGCCTGTTTACATTTGTAGTCCTTGTTTACAACTAGAGTCCTAGTTTATACCCAGAGTTTTTTATTACATTTAGAGTCTTTGTTTACATTTTTATCATTTGTTTACATTTAGAGACTTTGTTTACGTTTGCAGTCTTTGGTTCCGTTTAGAGTCTTTCTTTATATTTCTAGTATTTGTTTACATTTAGTTTTGTTTACATTTGTAGTCCTTTATATTTGTAGTATTTCTTTACTTTTAGTTTTGTTTACATTTGTAGTCTTTGTTTACATTTAGAGTGTTAGTTTACATTTGTAGTTTTTGTTTACATTTGTAATCTTTGTTTGCATATAGAGACCAAATTTAAATTTAGAGTCTTTGTTTACGTTTGTAGTCTTTGTTTACATTTTTAGTCTTTGTTTACATTTACAGTTCCATTTGGGGTCGTTGTTTACATTTGTAGTCTTTGTTTACATATAGCGTGTTTGTTTACACTTAGAGCCTTTGTTTACATTTGTAGTCTTTGTTTACATTTTTATCCATTGTTTACATTTAGAGTCTTTGTTTTTATTTTTAGACTTTGTTTACGTTTAGAGTCTGTTTACATTTGTAGTCCTTGTTTATACCCAGAATTTTTTATTACATTTAGAGTCTTTGTTTACATTTTTGTTATTTGTTTACATTTAGAGTTTTTGTTTACGTTTGCAGTCTTTGTTTACATTTGTAGTCTTTGTTTACATTTAGAGTGTTAGTTTACATTTGTAGTTTTTGTTTAAAGTCTTTGTTTTTATTTATAGTCTGTTTACATTTGAAGACTTTGTTTACATTTAGAGAGTTTGTTTACAGTTTGAGTCACTTAATATTTGTGCTCTTTGTTTACATTTGTAATCTTTGTTTACATTTGTAGTCTACATACATTTAGAGTCTTTTTATGTTTGCAGTTTTTGTTTACATTTAGATTCTTTGTTTACATTTGTAGTCTTTGTTTACGTTTAGGTCTATGTTTACATTTGCAGTCTTTGTTTACACTTAGAGTCTGTTTTCATATGTAGTCTTTGTTTACATTTTTAGTCTGTTTGCATTTAGAGTCTTTGTTTTCATTTATAGTCTGTTTACATTTGAAGACTTTGTTTACATTTAGAGAGTTTGTTTACAGTTTGAGTCACTTAATATTTGTGCTCTTTGTTTACATTTGTATTCTTTGTTTACATTTGTAGTCTGCTTACATTTAGATACTTGGTTTATATTAAGAGGCTTTGTTTACATTTGTTTTCCGTTTACACTTAGAGTCTGTTTACGTTTGTAGTTTTTGTCTACGTTTAGTGTCTTTGTTTACATTTGTAATCTTTGTTTACAGTTGTATACTTTCTTAACATTTATAGTCTTTGTTTACATTTGTATTCTTTGTTTAAATTTAGAGACTTTGTTTACATTTAGAGTCCGTTTATATTTGTTGTCTTTGTTTACATTTAGAGAGATTGTTTACATGTGGAGTTTTTGTTTACATTTGTAGTCTTTGTTGACACTTGTAGTCTTTGTTTACATTTAGACTTTGTTTATATTTTGAGACTTTGTTTACATTTATAGTCCTTTTATACACCTAGAGTCCTTGTTTACACCAAGAGTTTTTGGTTACTACTAGAGTCTTTGTTTATATTTCTAGTATTTGTTTACATTTAGTTTTGTTTACATTTGTAGTCGTTGTTTATATTTGTAGTATTTGTATACATTTAGTTTTGTTTACATTTGTAGTCTTTGTTTACATTTTTATTTTTTGTTTACACTTAGAATTCCATTTGGTGTCTTTGTTTACATTTGTAGTCTTTGTTTACATATAGCGTGTTTCTTTACATTTAGAGCCTTTGTTTACATTTGTAGTCTTTGTTTACATTTTTATCCTTTGTTTACAGTTAGAGTCTGTTTACATTTGTAGTCCTTGTTTACACCTAGAGTCATTGTTTATACCCAGAGTTTTTTATTACATTTAGAGTCTTTGTTTACATTTTTATTATTTGTTTACATTTAGAGTCTTTGTTTACGTTTGCAGTCTCTGTTTACATTTGTAGTCTTTGTTTACATTTGTAATCTTTGTTTGCATTTAGAGACCTTCTTTACATTTAGAGTCTTTGTTTACGTTTGTAGTCTTTGTTTACATTTTTAGTCTTTGTTTTCATTTAGAGTCTGTTTACATTTAAGGTCTTTGTTTACATTTGTAGTCTTTATTTACATTTAAATTCTTTGTTTACATATGTAGTCTTTGTTTACATTTAGAGTTTTTGTTTACGTTTGCAGTCTTTAATTACATTTGTAGTCTTTGTCTACATTTAGAGTGTTAGTTTACGTTTGTAGTTTTTGTTTACATTTGTAGTCTCTTTTTGTTTAGAGTTTTTGTTTATATTTGCAGTCTTTGTTTACATTTGTAGTCTTTGTTTACTTTTGTAATCTTTCTTTGCATCTAGAGACCTTCTTTACCTTTAGAGTCTTTGTTTACATTTGTAGCCTTTGTTTACATTTTTAGACTTTGTTTATATATAGAGTCTTTGTTTACATTTGTAATCTTTGTTTACATTTAGAGTCTGTTTCCATTTAGCGTCTTTGTTTACATTTACAGCCTTTGTATACATTTGTAGTGTTTGTTTAAATTTAGAATCTTTGTTTACATGTGTAATCTTTAATTCCATTTAAAGTCTTTTTTTTATATTTGTAGACTTTGTTTACATTTGTAGTCTTTGTATACATTTAGAGCTTTTTTCATTTATAATCTTTGTTTACATTTGTAGTCTTTGATTACTTAAAGAGTCTTTGTTTACATACCGAGTCTGTTTGTTTACATGTCTTTGTTTATATTTAGAGCCTTTGATTACTTTTAGAGTCTTTGTTTTCATTTGTAGTCTTTGTTTACATTTAGACTCTTTGTTTACATTTTGAGTCTCAACATTTGTGCTCTTTATTTACATTTGTAATCTTTGTTTACATTTGTAGTCTACTTACATTAGGTGTCTGTTTATGTTTGTAGCTTTTGTTTACATTTAGAGTCTTTGTTTACATTTGTAGTCTTTGTTTACATTTAGGTCTATGTTTACATTTGCAGTTTTTGTTTACATTTAGAGTCTGTTTACATATGTAGTCTTTGTTTACATTTTTAGTCTGTTTGAATTTAGAGTTTTTGTTTTCATTTATAGTCTGTTTACATTTGAATACTTTGTTTACATTTAGAGAGTTTGTTTACAGTTTTAGTCACTTAATATTTGTGCTCTTTGTTTACATTTGTATTCTTTGTTTACATTTAGAGTGTTAGTTTACGTTTGTAGTTTTTGTTTACATTTGTAGTCTGTTTCCATTTAGAGTTTTTGTTTATACTTGTAGTCTTTGTTTACATTTGTAATCTTTCTTTGCATTTAGAGACCTTCTTTACATTTAGAGTCTTTGTTTACGTTTGTAGTCTTTGTTTACATTTTTAGTCTTTGTTTTCATTTAAAGTCTGTTTACATTTAAGGTCTTTGTTTACATTTGTAGTCTTTGTTTACATTTGTATTCGTCGTTTATATTTGTAGTATTTGTTTAATTTTAGTTTTATTTACATTTGTAGTGTTTGCTTACATTTTTTTTTGTTTACATTTAGAGTTCCATTTAGTGTCTTTGTTTACATTTGTAGTCTTTGTTTACATATAGCGTGTTTGTTTACATTTAGAGCCTTTGTAATCTTTAATCCTTGTTTACACCTAGAGTCCTTGTTTATACCCAGAGTTTTTTATTACATTTAGAGTCTTTGTTTACATTTTTATTTTTTGTTTACATTTAGAGACTGTTTACGTTTGTAGTCTTTGTTTACATTTAGAGTGTTAGTTTATGTTTGTAGTTTTTGTTTACATTTGTAGTCTGTTTCCATTTAGAGTCTGTTTACATTTAAGGTCTTTGTTTACATTTGTAGTCTTTATTTATATTTAAATTATTTGTTTACATATATAGTCTTTGTTTACATTTAGTCCCTTTGTTTACATTTAGAATCTGTTTACATTTGTAGTCCTTGTTTACAAATAGAGTCCTAGTTTATACCCAGAGTTTTTTATTACATCTAGAGTCTTTGTTTACATTGTTATTATTTGTTTACATTTAGAGTTTTTGTTTACGTTTGCAGTCTTTGTTTACATTTGTAGTCTTTGTTTACATTTAGAGTGTTAGTTTACATATGTTGTTTTTGTTTACATTTGTAATCTTTGTTTGCATATAGAGACCTTCTTTAAATTTAGAGTCTTTGTTTACGTTTGTAGTCTTTGTTTACATTTTTAGTCTGTGTTTTCATTTAGAGTCTGTTTACATTTAAGGTCTTTGTTTACATTTGTAGTCTTTGTTTACATTTTTATTTTTTGTTTACATTTAGAGTTCAATTTGGTGTCTCTGTTTACATATAGCGTGTTTGTTTACATTTAGAGCTTTTGTTCACATTTGTAGTTTTTGTTTACATTTTTAGCCTTTGTTTACATTTAGAGTCTTTGTTTACATTTTTATTATTTGTTTACATTTAGAGACTTAGTTTACGTTTGCAGTCTTTGGTTACATTTAGAGTCTTTGTTTATATTTCTCGTATTTGTTTACATTTAGTTTTGTTTACATTTGTAGTCCTTTATAATTGTAGTATTTGTTTACTTTTAGTTTTGTTTACATTTGTAGTCTTTAATTACATTTAGAGTGTTAGTTTACATTTGTAGTTTTTGTTAAAATTTGTAATCTTTGTTTGCATATAGAGACCTTCTTTAAATTTAGAGTCTTTGTTTACGTTTGTAGTCTTTGTTTACATTTGTAGTCTTTGTTTACATATAGCGTGTTTGTTTACATTTAGAGCCTTTGTTCACATTTGTAGTCTTTGTTTACATTTTTAGCCTTTGTTTGCATTTAGAGTCTTTGTTTACATTTTTATTATTTGTTTACTCTTAGAGACTTTGTTTACGTTTGCAGTCTTTGGTTACATTTAGAGTCTTTGTTTATATTTCTAGTATTTGTTTACATTTAGTTTACATTTGTAGTCCTTTATATTTGTAGTATTTGTTTACTTTTAGTTTTGTTTACATTTGTAGTCTTTGTTTACATTTTGAGTGTGAGTTTACATTTGTAGTTTTTGTTTACATTTGTAATCTTTGTTTGCATATAGAGACCTTCTTTAAATTTAGAGTCTTTGTTTACGTTTGTAGTCTTTGTTTACATTTTTAGTCTTTGTTTTCATTTAGAGTCTGTTTACATTTAAGGTCTTTGTTTATATTTGTAGTCTTTGTTTACATTTTTATTCTTTGATTACATTTAGAGTTCCATTTTGTGTCTTTGTTTACATTTGTAGTCTTTGTTTACATATAGCGTGTTTCTTTACATTTAGAGCCTTTGTTCACATTTGTAGTCTTTTTTACATTTTTAGCCTTTGTTTACATTTAGAGTCTGTTTTTATTTTTAGACTTTTTACAACTAGAGTCCTATATTATACCCAGAGTTTTTTATTACATTTAGAGTGTGTTTACATTTGTAGTCCTTGTTTACAACCTGAGTCCTAGTTTATACCCAGAGTTTTTTATTACATTTAGGGTCTTTGTTTACATTTAGAGACTTTGTTTACGTTTGCAGTCTTTGGTTACATTTAGAGTCTTTGTTTATATTTCTAGTATTTGTTTACATTTAGTTTACATTTGTAGTCCTTTATATTTGTAGTATTTGTTTACTTTTAGTTTTGTTTACATTTGTAGTCTTTGTTTACGTTTTGAGTGTTAGTTTATATTTGTTGTTTTTGTGTACATTTGTAATCTTTGTTTGCATATAGAGACCTTCTTTAAATTTAGAGTCTTTGTTTACGTTTGTAGTCTTTGTTTACATTTTTAGTCTTTGTTTTCATTTAGAGTCTGTTTACATTTAAGGTCTTTGTTTTCATTTGTAGGTTTTGTTTACATTTTTATTCTTTGATTACATTTAGAGTTCCATTTTGTGTCTTTGTTTACATATAGCGTGTTTGTTTACATTTAGAGCCTTTGTTCACATTTGTAGTCTTTTTTACATTTTTAGCCTTTGTTTACATTTAGAGTCTGTTTTTATATTTAGACTTTTTACAACTAGAGTCCTCTATTATACCCAGAGTTTTTTATTACAATTAGAGTCTTTGTTTACATTTTTATTATTTGTTTACATTTAGAGACTTTGTTTACGTTTGCAGTCTTTGGTTACATTTAGAGTCTTTCTTTATATTTCTAGTATTTGTTTACATTTAGTTTTGTTTACATTTGTAGTCCTTTATAATTGTAGTATTTGTTTACTTTTAGTTTTGTTTACATTTGTAGTCTTTAATTACATTTAGAGTGTTAGTTTACATTTGTAGTTTTTGTTAAAATTTGTAATCTTTGTTTGCATATAGAGACCTTCTTTAAATTTAGAGTCTTTGTTTACGTTTGTAGTCTTTGTTTACATTTTTAGTCTTTGTTTTCATTTAGAGTATGTTTACATTTAAGGTCTTTGTTTATATTTGTAGTCTTTGTTTACATTTTTTTATTCTTTGTTTACATTTAGCGTTCCATTTAGTGTCTTTGTTTACACTTGTAGTCTTTGTTTACATATAGCGTGTTTGTTTACATTTAGAGCCTTTGTTCACATTTGTAGTCTTTGTTTACATATTTAGTTTTTGTTTACATTTAGAGTCTGTTTTTATTTTTAGACTTTGTTTACATTTAGAGTCTGTTTACATTTGCAGTCCTTGTTTACAACTAGAGTCCTAGTTTATACCCAGAGTTTTTTATTACATCTAGAGTCTTTGTTTACATTTTTATTATTTGTTTACATTTAGAGACTTACGTTTGCAGTCTTTGGTTACATTTAGAGTCCTTGTTTACATTTAGAGTGTTAGTTTACGTTTGTAGTTTTGTTTACATTTGTAGTCTGTTTCGATTTAGAGTCTTTGTTTATATTTGTTGTCTTTGTTTACATTTGTAGTCTTTGTTTACATTTGTAATCTTTGTTTGCAATTAGATAACATCTTTATATTTAGAGTCTTTTTTAAGGTTGTAGTCTTTGTTTACATTTTTAGTCTTTGTTTTCATTTAGAGTCTGTTTACATTTAAGGTCTTTGTTTACATTTGTAGTCTTTGTTTACATTTTTATTTTTTGTTTACATTTAGAGTTCCATTTAGTGTCTTTGTTTACATTTGTAGTCTTTGTTTACATATAGCGTGTTTGTTTACATTTAGAGCCTTTGTTCACATTTGTAGTCTTTGTCTACATTTTTACCCTTTGTTTGCATTTAAAGTCTGTTTACATTTTTATTATTTGTTTACGTTTAGTTTTGTTTACATTTGTAGTCTTTAATTACATTTAGAGTGTTAGTTTACATTTGTAGTTTTTGTTAAAATTTGTAATCTTTGTTTGCATATAGAGACCTTCTTCAAATTTAGAGCCTTTGTTTACGTTTGTAGTCTTTGTTTTCATTTAAAGTATGTTTACATTTAAGGTCTTTGTTTACATTTGTAGTCTTTGTTTACATTTTTATTCTTTGTTTACATTTAGCGTTCCATTTAGTGTCTTTGTTTACATTTGTAGTCTTTGTTTACATATAGCGTGTTTCTTTACATTTAGAGCCTTTGTTCACATTTGTAGTCTTTTTTACATTTTTAGCCTTTGTTTACATTTAGAGTCTGTTTTTATTTTTAGACTTTTTACAACTAGAGTCCTATATTATACCCAGAGTTTTTTATTACATTTAGAGTGTGTTTACATTTGTAGTCCTTGTTTACAACCTGAGTCCTAGTTTATACCCAGAGTTTTTTATTACATTTAGGGTCTTTGTTTACATTTTTATTATTTGTTTACATTTAGAGACTTTGTTTACGTTTGCAGTCTTTGGTTACATTTAGAGTCTTTGTTTATATTTCTAGTATTTGTTTACATTTAGTTTACATTTGTAGTCCTTTATATTTGTAGTATTTGTTTACTTTTAGTTTTGTTTACATTTGTAGTCTTTGTTTACGTTTTGAGTGTTAGTTTATATTTGTTGTTTTTGTTTACATTTGTAATCTTTGTTTGCATATAGAGACCTTCTTTAAATTTAGAGTCTTTGTTTACGTTTGTAGTCTTTGTTTACATTTTTAGTCTTTGTTTTCATTTAGAGTCTGTTTACATTTAAGGTCTTTGTTTTCATTTGTAGGTTTTGTTTACATTTTTATTCTTTGATTACATTTAGAGTTCCATTTTGTGTCTTTGTTTACATTTGTAGTCTTTGTTTACATATAGCGTGTTTGTTTACATTTAGAGCCTTTGTTCACATTTGTAGTCTTTTTTACATTTTTAGCCTTTGTTTACATTTAGAGTCTGTTTTTATATTTAGACTTTTTACAACTAGAGTCCTCTATTATACCCAGAGTTTTTTATTACAATTAGAGTCTTTGTTTACATTTTTATTATTTGTTTACATTTAGAGACTTTGTTTACGTTTGCAGTCTTTGGTTACATTTAGAGTCTTTCTTTATATTTTTAGTATTTGTTTACATTTAGTTTTGTTTACATTTGTAGTCCTTTATAATTGTAGTATTTGTTTACTTTTAGTTTTGTTTACATTTGTAGTCTTTAATTACATTTAGAGTGTTAGTTTACATTTGTAGTTTTTGTTAAAATTTGTAATCTTTGTTTGCATATAGAGACCTTCTTTAAATTTAGAGTCTTTGTTTACGTTTGTAGTCTTTGTTTACATTTTTAGTCTTTGTTTTCATTTAGAGTATGTTTACATTTAAGGTCTTTGTTTATATTTGTAGTCTTTGTTTACATTTTTATTCTTTGTTTACATTTAGCGTTCCATTTAGTGTCTTTGTTTACACTTGTAGTCTTTGTTTACATATAGCGTGTTTGTTTACATTTAGAGCCTTTGTTCACATTTGTAGTCTTTGTTTACATATTTAGTTTTTGTTTACATTTAGAGTCTGTTTTTATTTTTAGACTTTGTTTACATTTAGAGTCTGTTTACATTTGCAGTCCTTGTTTACAACTAGAGTCCTAGTTTATACCCAGAGTTTTTTATTACATCTAGAGTCTTTGTTTACATTTTTATTATTTGTTTACATTTAGAGACTTTGTTTACGTTTGCAGTCTTTGGTTACATTTAGAGTCCTTGTTTACATTTAGAGTGTTAGTTTACGTTTGTAGTTTTGTTTACATTTGTAGTCTGTTTCGATTTAGAGTCTTTGTTTATATTTGTTGTCTTTGTTTACATTTGTAGTCTTTGTTTACATTTGTAATCTTTGTTTGCAATTAGATAACATCTTTATATTTAGAGTCTTTTTTAAGGTTGTAGTCTTTGTTTACATTTTTAGTCTTTGTTTTCATTTAGAGTCTGTTTACATTTAAGGTCTTTGTTTACATTTGTAGTCTTTGTTTACATTTTTATTTTTTGTTTACATTTAGAGTTCCATTTAGTGTCTTTGTTTACATTTGTAGTCTTTGTTTACATATAGCGTGTTTGTTTACATTTAGACCCTTTGTTCACATTTGTAGTCTTTGTCTACATTTTTACCCTTTGTTTGCATTTAAAGTCTGTTTACATTTTTATTATTTGTTTACGTTTAGTTTTGTTTACATTTGTAGTCTTTAATTACATTTAGAGTGTTAGTTTACATTTGTAGTTTTTGTTAAAATTTGTAATCTTTGTTTGCATATAGAGACCTTCTTCAAATTTAGAGCCTTTGTTTACGTTTGTAGTCTTTGTTTTCATTTAGAGTATGTTTACATTTAAGGTCTTTGTTTACATTTGTAGTCTTTGTTTACATTTTTATTCTTTGTTTACATTTAGCGTTCCATTTAGTGTCTTTGTTTACATTTGTAGTCTTTGTTTATATATAGCGTGTTTGTTTACATTTAGAGCCTTTGTTCACATTTATAGTCTTTGTTTACATATTTAGCCTTTGTTTACGTTTATAGTCTGTTTTTATTTTTAGACTTTGTTTACATTTAGAGTCTTTTTTTATTTTTAGACTTTGTTTACATTTAGAGTGTGTTTACATTTGTAGTCCTTGTTTACAACTAGAGTCCTAGTTTATACCCAGAGTTTTTTATTACATCTAGAGTCTTTGTTTACATTTTTATTATTTGTTTACATTTAGAGACTTTGTTTACGTTTGCAGTCTTTCGTTACAATTAGAGTCTTTGTTTTTATTTCTAGTATTTGTTTACATTTAGTTTTGTTTACGTTTGTAGTCGTTGTTTATATTTGTAGTATTTGTTTACTTTCAGTTTTGTTTACATTTGTAGTCTTTGTTTACATTTAGAGTGCTAGTTTACGTTTGTAGTTTTTGTTTACATTTGTAGTCTGTTTCCATTTAGAGTCGTTGTTTATATTTTTAGTCTTTGTTTACATTTGTAGTCTTTGTTTACATTTGTAATCTTTGTTTACATTTAGAGAACATCTTTACATTTAGAGTTTTTGTTTACGTTTGTAGTCTTTGTTTACATTTTTAGTCTTTGTTTTCATCTAGAGTCTCTTTACATTTAAGGTCTTTGTTTACATTTGTAGTCTTTGTTTACATTTGTAGTCTTTGTTTACATATACCGTGTTTGTTTACATTTAGAGCCTTTGTTCACATTTGTAGTCTTTGTTTACATTTTTAGCCTTTGTTTACATTTAGAGTCTTTGTTTTTATTTTTAGACTTTGTTTACATTTAGAGTCTTTGTTTTTATTTTTAGACTTTGTTTACATTTAGAGCCTGTTTACATTTGTAGTCCTTGTTTACAACTAGAGTCCTAGTTTATACCCAGAGTTTTTTATTACATTTAGAGTCTTTGTTTACATTTTTATCATTTGTTTACATTTAGAGACTTTGTTTACGTTTGCAGTCTTTGGTTCCGTTTAGAGTCTTTCTTTATATTTCTAGTATTTGTTTACATTTAGTTTTGTTTACATTTGTAGTCCTTTATATTTGTAGTATTTCTTTACTTTTAGTTTTGTTTACATTTGTAGTCTTTGTTTACATTTAGAGTGTTAGTTTACATTTGTAGTTTTTGTTTACATTTGTAATCTTTGTTTGCATATAGAGACCAACTTTAAATTTAGAGTCTTTGTTTACGTTTGTAGTCTTTGTTTACATTTTTAGTCTTTGTTTACATTTACAGTTCCATTTGGGGTCGTTGTTTACATTTGTAGTCTTTGTTTACATATAGCGTGTTTGTTTACACTTAGAGCCTTTGTTTACATTTGTAGTCTTTGTTTACATTTTTATCCATTGTTTACATTTAGAGTCTTTGTTTTTATTTTTAGACTTTGTTTACGTTTAGAGTCTGTTTACATTTGTAGTCCTTGTTTATACCCAGAATTTTTTATTACATTTAGAGTCTTTGTTTACATTTTTGTTATTTGTTTACATTTAGAGTTTTTGTTTACGTTTGCAGTCTTTGTTTACATTTGTAGTCTTTGTTTACATTTAGAGTGTTAGTTTACATTTGTAGTTTTTGTTTAAAGTCTTTGTTTTTATTTATAGTCTGTTTACATTTGAAGACTTTGTTTACATTTAGAGAGTTTGTTTACAGTTTGAGTCACTTAATATTTGTGCTCTTTGTTTACATTTGTAATCTTTGTTTACATTTGTAGTCTACATACATTTAGAGTCTTTTTATGTTTGTAGTTTTTGTTTACATTTAGATTCTTTGTTTACATTTGTAGTCTTTGTTTACGTTTAGGTCTATGTTTACATTTGCAGTCTTTGTTTACACTTAGAGTCTGTTTTCATATGTAGTCTTTGTTTACATTTTTAGTCTGTTTGCATTTAGAGTCTTTGTTTTCATTTATAGTCTGTTTACATTTGAAGACTTTGTTTACATTTAGAGAGTTTGTTTACAGTTTGAGTCACTTAATATTTGTGCTCTTTGTTTACATTTGTATTCTTTGTTTACATTTGTAGTCTGCTTACATTTAGATACTTGGTTTATATTAAGAGGCTTTGTTTACATTTGTTTTCCGTTTACACTTAGAGTCTGTTTACGTTTGTAGTTTTTGTCTACGTTTAGTGTCTTTGTTTACATTTGTAGTCTTTGTTTACAGTTGTATACTTTCTTAACATTTATAGTCTTTGTTTACATTTGTATTCTTTGTTTAAATTTAGAGACTTTGTTTACATTTAGAGTCCGTTTATATTTGTTGTCTTTGTTTACATTTAGAGAGATTGTTTACATGTAGAGTTTTTGTTTACATTTGTAGTCTTTGTTGACACTTGTAGTCTTTGTTTACATTTAGACTTTGTTTATATTTTGAGACTTTGTTTACATTTATAGTCCTTTTATACACCTAGAGTCCTTGTTTACACCAAGAGTTTTTGGTTACTACTAGAGTCTTTGTTTATATTTCTAGTATTTGTTTACATTTAGTTTTGTTTACATTTGTAGTCGTTGTTTATATTTGTAGTATTTGTATACATTTAGTTTTGTTTACATTTGTAGTCTTTGTTTACATTTTTATTTTTTGTTTACACTTAGAGTTCCATTTGGTGTCTTTGTTTACATTTGTAGTCTTTGTTTACATATAGCGTGTTTCTTTACATTTAGAGCCTTTGTTTACATTTGTAGTCTTTGTTTACATTTTTATCCTTTGTTTACAGTTAGAGTCTGTTTACATTTGTAGTCCTTGTTTACACCTAGAGTCATTGTTTATACCCAGAGTTTTTTATTACATTTAGAGTCTTTGTTTACATTTTTATTATTTGTTTACATTTAGAGTCTTTGTTTACGTTTGCAGTCTTTGTTTACATTTGTAGTCTTTGTTTACATTTGTAATCTTTGTTTGCATTTAGAGACCTTCTTTACATTTAGAGTCTTTGTTTACGTTTGTAGTCTTTGTTTACATTTTTAGTCTTTGTTTTCATTTAGAGTCTGTTTACATTTAAGGTCTTTGTTTACATTTGTAGTCTTTATTTACATTTAAATTCTTTGTTTACATATGTAGTCTTTGTTTACATTTAGAGTTTTTGTTTACGTTTGCAGTCTTTAATTACATTTGTAGTCTTTGTCTACATTTAGAGTGTTAGTTTACGTTTGTAGTTTTTGTTTACATTTGTAGTCTCTTTTTGTTTAGAGTTTTTGTTTATATTTGCAGTCTTTGTTTACATTTGTAGTCTTTGTTTACTTTTGTAATCTTTCTTTGCATCTAGAGACCTTCTTTACCTTTAGAGTCTTTTTTTACATTTGTAGCCTTTGTTTACATTTTTAGACTTTGTTTATATATAGAGTCTTTGTTTACATTTGTAATCTTTGTTTACATTTAGAGTCTGTTTCCATTTAGCGTCTTTGTTTACATTTACAGCCTTTGTATACATTTGTAGTGTTTGTTTAAATTTAGAATCTTTGTTTACATGTGTAATCTTTAATTCCATTTAAAGTCTTTTTTTTATATTTGTAGACTTTGTTTACATTTGTAGTCTTTGTATACATTTAGAGCTTTTTTCATTTATAATCTTTGTTTACATTTGTAGTCTTTGATTACTTAAAGAGTCTTTGTTTACATACCGAGTCTGTTTGTTTACATGTCTTTGTTTATATTTAGAGCCTTTATTTACTTTTAGAGTCTTTGTTTTCATTTGTAGTCTTTGTTTACATTTAGACTCTTTGTTTACATTTTGAGTCTCAACATTTGTGCTCTTTATTTACATTTGTAATCTTTGTTTACATTTGTAGTCTACTTACATTAGGTGTCTGTTTATGTTTGTAGCTTTTGTTTACATTTAGAGTCTTTGTTTACATTTGTAGTCTTTGTTTACATTTAGGTCTATGTTTACATTTGCAGTTTTTGTTTACATTTAGAGTCTGTTTACATATGTAGTCTTTGTTTACATTTTTAGTCTGTTTGAATTTAGAGTCTTTGTTTTCATTTATAGTCTGTTTACATTTGAATACTTTGTTTACATTTAGAGAGTTTGTTTACAGTTTTAGTCACTTAATATTTGTGCTCTTTGTTTACATTTGTATTCTTTGTTTACATTTAGAGTGTTAGTTTACGTTTGTAGTTTTTGTTTACATTTGTAGTCTGTTTCCATTTAGAGTTTTTGTTTATACTTGTAGTCTTTGTTTACATTTGTAATCTTTCTTTGCATTTACAGACCTTCTTTACATTTAGAGTCTTTGTTTACGTTTGTAGTCTTTGTTTACATTTTTAGTCTTTGTTTTCATTTAAAGTCTGTTTACATTTAACCCTTTCAGCGTTAGCTGTTTTTTGGTATATCTGTTTAATGATTCATAAAATTAATATTATGCACAGTATAAATATGAAAATTTAATACAATACTCTATACATGTTTATTAATCTTATTATCTCGAAAAAAGCAACATATATTTCAAAATTTAGCCATACCAACCTTTTGTTTTGACTATGTTTGACGGAAAAAGACGGGCTTAACGCTTATAGGGTTTTAAGGTCTTTGTTTACATTTGTAGTCTTTGTTTACATTTGTATTCGTCGTTTATATTTGTAGTATTTGTTTAATTTTAGTTTTATTTACATTTGTAGTGTTTGCTTACATTTTTTTTTTGTTTACATTTAGAGTTCCATTTAGTGTCTTTGTTTACATTTGTAGTCTTTGTTTACATATAGCGTGTTTGTTTACATTTAGAGCCTTTGTAATCTTTAATCCTTGTTTACACCTAGAGTCCTTGTTTATACCCAGAGTTTTTTATTACATTTAGAGTCTTTGTTTACATTTTTATTTTTTGTTTACATTTAGAGTTCAATTTGGTGTCTCTGTTTACATATAGCGTGTTTGTTTACATTTAGAGCCTTTGTTCACATTTGTAGTTTTTGTTTACATTTTTAGCCTTTGTTTACATTTAGAGTCTTTGTTTACATTTTTATTATTTGTTTACATTTAGAGACTTAGTTTACGTTTGCAGTCTTTGGTTACATTTAGAGTCTTTGTTTATATTTCTGGTATTTGTTTACATTTAGTTTTGTTTACATTTGTAGTCCTTTATAATTGTAGTATTTGTTTACTTTTAGTTTTGTTTACATTTGTAGTCTTTAATTACATTTAGAGTGTTAGTTTACATTTGTAGTTTTTGTTAAAATTTGTAATCTTTGTTTGCATATAGAGACCTTCTTTAAATTTAGAGTCTTTGTTTACGTTTGTAGTCTTTGTTTACATTTGTAGTCTTTGTTTACATATAGCGTGTTTGTTTACATTTAGAGCCTTTGTTCACATTTGTAGTCTTTGTTTACATTTTTAGCCTTTGTTTGCATTTAGAGTCTTTGTTTACATTTTTATTATTTGTTTACTCTTAGAGACTTTGTTTACGTTTGCAGTCTTTGGTTACATTTAGAGTCTTTGTTTATATTTCTAGTATTTGTTTACATTTAGTTTACATTTGTAGTCCTTTATATTTGTAGTATTTGTTTACTTTTAGTTTTGTTTACATTTGTAGTCTTTGTTTACATTTAGAGTGTTAGTTTACATATGTTGTTTTTGTTTACATTTGTAATCTTTGTTTGCATATAGAGACCTTCTTTAAATTTAGAGTCTTTGTTTACGTTTGTAGTCTTTGTTTACATTTTTAGTCTTTGTTTTCATTTAGAGTCTGTTTACATTTAAGGTCTTTGTTTATATTTGTAGTCTTTGTTTACATTTTTATTCTTTGATTACATTTAGAGTTCCATTTTGTGTCTTTGTTTACATTTGTAGTCTTTGTTTACATATAGCGTGTTTCTTTACATTTAGAGCCTTTGTTCACATTTGTAGTCTTTTTTACATTTTTAGCCTTTGTTTACATTTAGAGTCTGTTTTTATTTTTAGACTTTTTACAACTAGAGTCCTATATTATACCCAGAGTTTTTTATTACATTTAGAGTGTGTTTACATTTGTAGTCCTTGTTTACAACCTGAGTCCTAGTTTATACCCAGAGTTTTTTATTACATTTAGGGTCTTTGTTTACATTTTTATTATTTGTTTACATTTAGAGACTTTGTTTACGTTTGCAGTCTTTGGTTACATTTAGAGTCTTTGTTTATATTTCTAGTATTTGTTTACATTTAGTTTACATTTGTAGTCCTTTATATTTGTAGTATTTGTTTACTTTTAGTTTTGTTTACATTTGTAGTCTTTGTTTACGTTTTGAGTGTTAGTTTATATTTGTTGTTTTTGTTTACATTTGTAATCTTTGTTTGCATATAGAGACCTTCTTTAAATTTAGAGTCTTTGTTTACGTTTGTAGTCTTTGTTTACATTTTTAGTCTTTGTTTTCATTTAGAGTCTGTTTACATTTAAGGTCTTTGTTTTCATTTGTAGGTTTTGTTTACATTTTTATTCTTTGATTACATTTAGAGTTCCATTTTGTGTCTTTGTTTACATTTGTAGTCTTTGTTTACATATAGCGTGTTTGTTTACATTTAGAGCCTTTGTTCACATTTGTAGTCTTTTTTACATTTTTAGCCTTTGTTTACATTTAGAGTCTGTTTTTATATTTAGACTTTTTACAACTAGAGTCCTCTATTATACCCAGAGTTTTTTATTACAATTAGAGTCTTTGTTTACATTTTTATTATTTGTTTACATTTAGAGACTTTGTTTACGTTTGCAGTCTTTGGTTACATTTAGAGTCTTTCTTTATATTTCTAGTATTTGTTTACATTTAGTTTTGTTTACATTTGTAGTCTTTAATTACATTTAGAGTGTTAGTTTACATTTGTAGTTTTTGTTAAAATTTGTAATCTTTGTTTGCATATAGAGACCTTCTTTAAATTTAGAGTCTTTGTTTACGTTTGTAGTCTTTGTTTACATTTTTAGTCTTTGTTTTCATTTAGAGTATGTTTACATTTAAGGTCTTTTTTATATTTGTAGTCTTTGTTTACATTTTTATTCTTTGTTTACATTTAGCGTTCCATTTAGTGTCTTTGTTTACACTTGTAGTCTTTGTTTACATATAGCGTGTTTGTTTACATTTAGAGCCTTTGTTCACATTTGTAGTCTTTGTTTACATATTTAGTTTTTGTTTACATTTAGAGTCTGTTTTTATTTTTAGACTTTGTTTACATTTAGAGTCTGTTTACATTTGCAGTCCTTGTTTACAACTAGAGTCCTAGTTTATACCCAGAGTTTTTTATTACATCTAGAGTCTTTGTTTACATTTTTATTATTTGTTTACATTTAGAGACTTTGTTTACGTTTGCAGTCTTTGGTTACATTTAGAGTCCTTGTTTACATTTAGAGTGTTAGTTTACGTTTGTAGTTTTGTTTACATTTGTAGTCTGTTTCGATTTAGAGTCTTTGTTTATATTTGTAATCTTTGTTTACATTTAGAGTCTGTTTCCATTTAGCGTCTTTGTTTACATTTACAGCCTTTGTATACATTTGTAGTGTTTGTTTAAATTTAGAATCTTTGTTTACATGTGTAATCTTTAATTCCATTTAAAGTCTTTTTTTTATATTTGTAGACTTTGTTTACATTTGTAGTCTTTGTATACATTTAGAGCTTTTTTCATTTATAATCTTTGTTTACATTTGTAGTCTTTGATTACTTAAAGAGTCTTTGTTTACATACCGAGTCTGTTTGTTTACATGTCTTTGTTTATATTTAGAGCCTTTATTTACTTTTAGAGTCTTTGTTTTCATTTGTAGTCTTTGTTTACATTTAGACTCTTTGTTTACATTTTGAGTCTCAACATTTGTGCTCTTTATTTACATTTGTAATCTTTGTTTACATTTGTAGTCTACTTACATTAGGTGTCTGTTTATGTTTGTAGCTTTTGTTTACATTTAGAGTCTTTGTTTACATTTGTAGTCTTTGTTTACATTTAGGTCTATGTTTACATTTGCAGTTTTTGTTTACATTTAGAGTCTGTTTACATATGTAGTCTTTGTTTACATTTTTAGTCTGTTTGAATTTAGAGTCTTTGTTTTCATTTATAGTCTGTTTACATTTGAATACTTTGTTTACATTTAGAGAGTTTGTTTACAGTTTTAGTCACTTAATATTTGTGCTCTTTGTTTACATTTGTATTCTTTGTTTACATTTAGAGTGTTAGTTTACGTTTGTAGTTTTTGTTTACATTTGTAGTCTGTTTCCATTTAGAGTTTTTGTTTATACTTGTAGTCTTTGTTTACATTTGTAATCTTTCTTTGCATTTAGAGACCTTCTTTACATTTAGAGTCTTTGTTTACGTTTGTAGTCTTTGTTTACATTTTTAGTCTTTGTTTTCATTTAAAGTCTGTTTACATTTAAGGTCTTTGTTTACATTTGTAGTCTTTGTTTACATTTGTATTCGTCGTTTATATTTGTAGTATTTGTTTAATTTTAGTTTTATTTACATTTGTAGTGTTTGCTTACATTTTTTTTTGTTTACATTTAGAGTTCCATTTAGTGTCTTTGTTTACATTTGTAGTCTTTGTTTACATATAGCGTGTTTGTTTACATTTAGAGCCTTTGTAATCTTTAATCCTTGTTTACACCTAGAGTCCTTGTTTATACCCAGAGTTTTTTATTACATTTAGAGTCTTTGTTTACATTTTTATTTTTTGTTAACATTTAGAGACTGTTTACGTTTGTAGTCTTTGGTTACATTTAGAGTCTTTGTTTATATTTCTAGTATTTGTTTACATTTAGTTTTGTTTACATTTGTTCTCGTTGTTTATATTTGTAGTATTTGTTTACTTTTAGTTTTGTTTACATTTGTAGTCTTTGTTTACATTTAGAGTGTTAGTTTATGTTTGTAGTTTTTGTTTACATTTGTAGTCTGTTTCCATTTAGAGTCTGTTTACATTTAAGGTCTTTGTTTACATTTGTAGTCTTTATTTATATTTAAATTATTTGTTTACATATATAGTCTTTGTTTACATTTAGTCCCTTTGTTTACATTTGTAGTCTTTGTTTACATTTAGAGTCTGTTTTTATATTTAGACTTTGTTTACATTTAGAATCTGTTTACATTTGTAGTCCTTGTTTACAAATAGAGTCCTAGTTTATACCCAGAGTTTTTTATTACATCTAGAGTCTTTGTTTACATTGTTATTATTTGTTTACATTTAGAGTTTTTGTTTACGTTTGCAGTCTTTGTTTACATTTGTAGTCTTTGTTTACATTTAGAGTGTTAGTTTACATATGTTGTTTTTGTTTACATTTGTAATCTTTGTTTGCATATAGAGACCTTCTTTAAATTTAGAGTCTTTGTTTACGTTTGTAGTCTTTGTTTACATTTTTAGTCTGTGTTTTCATTTAGAGTCTGTTTACATTTAAGGTCTTTGTTTACATTTGTAGTCTTTGTTTACATTTTTATTTTTTGTTTACATTTAGAGTTCAATTTGGTGTCTCTGTTTACATATAGCGTGTTTGTTTACATTTAGAGCCTTTGTTCACATTTGTAGTTTTTGTTTACATTTTTAGCCTTTGTTTACATTTAGTGTCTTTGTTTACATTTTTATTATTTGTTTACATTTAGAGACTTTGTTTACGTTTGCAGTCTTTGGTTACATTTAGAGTCTTTGTTTATATTTCTAGTATTTGTTTACATTTAGTTTTGTTTACATTTGTAGTCCTTTATAATTGTAGTATTTGTTTACTTTTAGTTTTGTTTACATTTGTAGTCTTTAATTACATTTAGAGTGTTAGTTTACATTTGTAGTTTTTGTTAAAATTTGTAATCTTTGTTTGCATATAGAGACCTTCTTTAAATTTAGAGTCTTTGTTTACGTTTGTAGTCTTTGTTTACATTTGTAGTCTTTGTTTACATTTTTATTCTTTGTTTACATTTACATTTTTATTCTTTGTTTACATTTAGCGTTCCATTTAGTGTCTTTGTTTACATTTGTAGTCTTTGTTTACATATAGCGTGTTTGTTTACATTTAGAGCCTTTGTTCACATTTGTAGTCTTTGTTTACATTTTTGGCCTTTGTTTGCATTTAGAGTCTTTGTTTACATTTTTATTATTTGTTTACTCTTAGAGACTTTGTTTACGTTTGCAGTCTTTGGTTACATTTAGAGTCTTTGTTTATATTTCTAGTATTTGTTTACATTTAGTTTACATTTGTAGTCCTTTATATTTGTAGTATTTGTTTACTTTTAGTTTTGTTTACATTTGTAGTCTTTGTTTACATTTTGAGTGTGAGTTTACATTTGTAGTTTTTGTTTACATTTGTAATCTTTGTTTGCATATAGAGACCTTCTTTAAATTTAGAGTCTTTGTTTACGTTTGTAGTCTTTGTTTACATTTTTAGTCTTTGTTTTCATTTAGAGTCTGTTTACATTTAAGGTCTTTGTTTATATTTGTAGTCTTTGTTTACATTTTTATTCTTTGATTACATTTAGAGTTCCATTTTGTGTCTTTGTTTACATTTGTAGTCTTTGTTTACATATAGCGTGTTTCTTTACATTTAGAGCCTTTGTTCACATTTGTAGTCTTTTTTACACTTTTAGCCTTTGTTTACATTTAGAGTCTGTTTTTATTTTTAGACTTTTTACAACTAGAGTCCTATATTATACCCAGAGTTTTTTATTACATTTAGAGTGTGTTTACATTTGTAGTCCTTGTTTACAACCTGAGTCCTAGTTTATACCCAGAGTTTTTTAATACATTTAGAGTCTTTGTTTACATTTTTATTATTTGTTTACATTTAGAGACTTTGTTTACGTTTGCAGTCTTTGGTTACATTTGGAGTCTTTGTTTATATTTCTAGTATTTGTTTACATTTAGTTTACATTTGTAGTCCTTTATATTTGTAGTATTTGTTTACTTTTAGTTTTGTTTACATTTGTAGTCTTTGTTTACGTTTTGAGTGTTAGTTTATATTTGTAGTTTTTGTTTACATTTGTAATCTTTGTTTGCATATAGAGACCTTCTTTAAATTTAGAGTCTTTGTTTACGTTTGTAGTCTTTGTTTACATTTTTAGTCTTTGTTTTCATTTAGAGTCTGTTTACATTTAAGGTCTTTGTTTTCATTTGTAGGTTTTGTTTACATTTTTATTCTTTGATTACATTTAGAGTTCCATTTTGTGTCTTTTTTTATATTTGTAGTCTTTGTTTACATATAGCGTGTTTGTTTACATTTAGAGCCTTTGTTCACATTTGTAGTCTTTGTTTACATATTTAGTTTTTGTTTACATTTAGAGTCTGTTTTTATATTTAGACTTTTTACAACTAGAGTCCTCTATTATACCCAGAGTTTTTTATTACAATTAGAGTCTTTGTTTACATTTTTATTATTTGTTTACATTTAGAGACTTTGTTTACGTTTGCAGTCTTTGGTTACATTTAGAGTCTTTCTTTATATTTCTAGTATTTGTTTACATTTAGTTTTGTTTACATTTGTAGTCTTTAATTACATTTAGAGTGTTAGTTTACATTTGTAGTTTTTGTTAAAATTTGTAATCTTTGTTTGCATATAGAGACCTTCTTTAAATTTAGAGTCTTTGTTTACGTTTGTAGTCTTTGTTTACATTTTTAGTCTTTGTTTTCATTTAGAGTATGTTTACATTTAAGGTCTTTTTTATATTTGTAGTCTTTGTTTACATTTTTATTCTTTGTTTACATTTAGCGTTCCATTTAGTGTCTTTGTTTACACTTGTAGTCTTTGTTTACATATAGCGTGTTTGTTTACATTTAGAGCCTTTGTTCACATTTGTAGTCTTTGTTTACATATTTAGTTTTTGTTTACATTTAGAGTCTGTTTTTATTTTTAGACTTTGTTTACATTTAGAGTCTGTTTACATTTGCAGTCCTTGTTTACAACTAGAGTCCTAGTTTATACCCAGAGTTTTTTATTACATCTAGAGTCTTTGTTTACATTTTTATTATTTGTTTACATTTAGAGACTTTGTTTACGTTTGCAGTCTTTGGTTACATTTAGAGTCCTTGTTTACATTTAGAGTGTTAGTTTACGTTTGTAGTTTTGTTTACATTTGTAGTCTGTTTCGATTTAGAGTCTTTGTTTATATTTGTTGTCTTTGTTTACATTTGTAGTCTTTGTTTACATTTGTAATCTTTGTTTGCAATTAGAGAACATCTTTATATTTAGAGTCTTTTTTAAGGTTGTAGTCTTTGTTTACATTTTTAGTCTTTGTTTTCATTTAGAGTCTGTTTACATTTAAGGTCTTTGTTTACATTTGTAGTCTTTGTTTACATTTTTATTTTTTGTTTACATTTAGAGTTCCATTTAGTGTCTTTGTTTACATTTGTAGTCTTTGTTTACATATAGCGTGTTTGTTTACATTTAGAGCCTTTGTTCACATTTGTAGTCTTTGTCTACATTTTTACCCTTTGTTTGCATTTAAAGTCTTTGTTTACATTTTTATTATTTGTTTACGTTTAGTTTTGTTTACATTTGTAGTCTTTAATTACATTTAGAGTGTTAGTTTACATTTGTAGTTTTTGTTAAAATTTGTAATCTTTGTTTGCATATAGAGACCTTCTTCAAATTTAGAGCCTTTGTTTACGTTTGTAGTCTTTGTTTTCATTTAGATTATGTTTACATTTAAGGTCTTTGTTTACATTTGTAGTCTTTGTTTACATTTTTATTCTTTGTTTACATTTAGCGTTCCATTTAGTGTCTTTGTTTACATTTGTAGTCTTTGTTTATATATAGCGTGTTTGTTTACATTTAGAGCCTTTGTTCACATTTATAGTCTTTGTTTACATATTTAGCCTTTGTTTACGTTTATAGTCTGTTTTTATTTTTAGACTTTGTTTACATTTAGAGTCTTTTTTTATTTTTAGACTTTGTTTACATTTAGAGTGTGTTTACATTTGTAGTCCTTGTTTACAACTAGAGTCCTAGTTTATACCCAGAGTTTTTTATTACATCTAGAGTCTTTGTTTACATTTTTATTATTTGTTTACATTTAGAGACTTTGTTTACGTTTGCAGTCTTTCGTTACAATTAGAGTCTTTGTTTTTATTTCTAGTATTTGTTTACATTTAGTTTTGTTTACGTTTGTAGTCGTTGTTTATATTTGTAGTATTTGTTTACTTTCAGTTTTGTTTACATTTGTAGTCTTTGTTTACATTTAGAGTGCTAGTTTACGTTTGTAGTTTTTGTTTACATTTGTAGTCTGTTTCCATTTAGAGTCATTGTTTATATTTTTAGTCTTTGTTTACATTTGTAGTCTTTGTTTACATTTGTAATCTTTGTTTACATTTAGAGAACATCTTTACATTTAGAGTTTTTGTTTACGTTTGTAGTCTTTGTTTACATTTTTAGTCTTTGTTTTCATCTAGAGTCTCTTTACATTTAAGGTCTTTGTTTACATTTGTAGTCTTTGTTTACATTTGTAGTATTTGTTTACATATACCGTGTTTGTTTACATTTAGAGCCTTTGTTCACATTTGTAGTCTTTGTTTACATTTTTAGCCTTTGTTTACATTTAGAGTCTTTGTTTTTATTTTTAGACTTTGTTTACATTTAGAGTCTTTGTTTTTATTTTTAGACTTTGTTTACATTTAGAGCCTGTTTACATTTGTAGTCCTTGTTTACAACTAGAGTCCTAGTTTATACCCAGAGTTTTTTATTACATTTAGAGTCTTTGTTTACATTTTTATCATTTGTTTACATTTAGAGACTTTGTTCCAGTCTTTGGTTCCGTTTAGAGTCTTTCTTTATATTTGTAGTATTTCTTTACTTTTAGTTTTGTTTACATTTGTAGTCTTTGTTTACATTTAGAGTGTTAGTTTACATTTGTAGTTTTTGTTTACATTTGTAATCTTTGTTTGCATATAGAGACCAACTTTAAATTTAGAGTCTTTGTTTAGGTTTGTAGTCTTTGTTTACATTTTTAGTCTTTGTTTACATTTACAGTTCCATTTGGGGTCGTTGTTTACATTTGTAGTCTTTGTTTACATATAGCGTGTTTGTTTACATTTAGAGCCTTTGTTTACATTTGTAGTCTTTGTTTACATTTTTATCCATTGTTTACATTTAGAGTCTTTGTTTTTATTTTTAGACTTTGTTTACGTTTAGAGTCTGTTTACATTTGTAGTCCTTGTTTATACCCAGTATTTTTTATTACATTTAGAGTCTTTGTTTACATTTTTGTTATTTGTTTACATTTAGAGTTTTTATTTACGTTTGCAGTCTTTGTTTACATTTGTAGTCTTTGTTTACATTTAGAGTGTTAGTTTACATTTGTAGTTTTTGTTTAAAGTCTTTGTTTTTATTTATAGTCTGTTTACATTTGAAGACTTTGTTTACATTTAGAGAGTTTGTTTACAGTTTGAGTCACTTAATATTTGTGCTCTTTGTTTACATTTGTAATTTTTGTTTACATTTGTAGTCTACATACATTTAGAGTCTTTTTATGTTTGTAGTTTTTGTTTACATTTAGATTCTTTGTTTACATTTGTAGTCTTTGTTTACGTTTAGGTCTATGTTTACATTTGCAGTCTTTGTTTACACTTAGAGTTTGTTTTCATATGTAGTCTTTGTTTACATTTTTAGTCTGTTTGCATTTAGAGTCTTTGTTTTCATTTATAGTCTGTTTACATTTGAAGACTTTGTTTACATTTAGAGAGTTTGTTTACAGTTTGAGTCACTTAATATTTGTGCTCTTTGTTTACATTTGTATTCTTTGTTTACATTTGTAGTCTGCTTACATTTAGATACTTGGTTTATATTAAGAGGCTTTGTTTACATTTGTTTTCCGTTTACACTTAGAGTCTGTTTACGTTTGTAGTTTTTGTCTACGTTTAGTGTCTTTGTTTACATTTGTAGTCTTTGTTTACAGTTGTATACTTTCTTAACATTTATAGTCTTTGTTTACATTTGTATTCTTTGTTTAAATTTAGAGACTTTGTTTACATTTAGAGTCCGTTTATATTTGTAGTCTTTGTTTACATTTAGAGAGATTGTTTACATGTAGAGTTTTTGTTTACATTTGTAGTCTTTGTTGACACTTGTAGTCTTTGTTTACATTTAGACTTTGTTTATATTTTGAGACTTTGTTTACATTTATAGTCCTTTTATACACCTAGAGTCCTTGTTTACACCAAGAGTTTTTGGTTACTACTAGAGTCTTTGTTTATATTTCTAGTATTTGTTTACATTTAGTTTTGTTTACATTTGTAGTCGTTGTTTATATTTGTAGTATTTGTATACATTTAGTTTTGTTTACATTTGTAGTCTTTGTTTACATTTTTATTTTTTGTTTACATTTAGAGTTCCATTTGGTGTCTTTGTTTACATTTGTAGTCTTTGTTTACATATAGCGTATTTCTTTACATTTAGAGCCTTTGTTTACATTTGTAGTCTTTGTTTACATTTTTATCCTTTGTTTACATTTAGAGTCTGTTTTCATTTGTAGTCCTTGTTTACACCTAGAGTCATTGTTTATACCCAGAGTTTTTTATTACATTTAGAGTCTTTGTTTACATTTTTATTATTTGTTTACATCTAGAGTCTTTGTTTACGTTTGCAGTCTTTGTTTACATTTGTAGTGTTTGTTTACATTTGTAATCTTTGTTTGCATTTAGAGACCTTCTTTACATTTAGAGTCTTTGTTTACGTTTGTAGTCTTTGTTTAAATTTTTAGTCTTTGTTTTCATTTAGAGTCTGTTTACATTTAAGGTCTTTGTTTACATTTGTAGTCTTTGTTTACATTTTTATTCTTCTTTAACATTTAGAGTTCCATTTAGTGTCTTTGTTTACATTTGTAGTCCTTGTTTACACCTAGAGTCCTTGTTTATACCCAGAGTTTTTTATTACATTTAGAGTCTTTGTTTACATTTTTATTATTTTTTTAATTTTAGAGACTTTTTTTACGTTTTGTTTACATTTTTAGTCTGTGTTTTCATTTAGAGTCTGTTTACATTTAAGGTCTTTGTTTAGATTTGCATTCTTTGTTTACATTTTTATTTTTTGTTTACATTTAGAGTTCAATTTGGTGTCTTTGTTTACATGTGTAGTCTTTGTTTACATATAGCGTGTTTGTTTACATTTAGAGCCTTTGTTCACATTTGTAGTCTTTGTTTACATTTTTAGCCTTTGTTTACATTTAGAGTCTTTCTTTACATTTTTATTATTTGTTTACATTTAGAGACTTTGTTTACGTTTGCAGTCTTTGGTTACATTTAGAGTCTTTGTTTATATTTCTATTATTTGTTTACATTTAGTTTTGTTTACATTTGTAGTCCTTTATAATTGTAGTATTTGTTTACTTTTAGTTTTGTTTTTATTTGTAATCTTTGTTTACATTTGTAGTCTACTTTCATTTAGAGTCTGTTTATGTTTGTAGTTTTTGTTTACATTTAGAGTCTTTGTTTACATTTGTAGTCTTTGTTTACATTTAAGTCTATGTTTACATTTGCAGTCTTTGTTTACATTTAGAGTCTGTTTACATATGTAGTCTTTGTTTACTTTTTAGTTTGTTTGCATTTAGAGTCTTTGTTTTCATTTATAGTCTGTTTACATTTGAAGACTTTGTTTACATTTAGAGAGTTTGTTTACAGTTTGAGTCACTTATTATTTGTGCCCTTTGTTTACATTTGTATTCTTTGTTTATATTTGTAGTCTGCTTACATTTAGATACTTTGTTTATATTTAGAGGCTTGGTTTACTATTGTTTTCTGATTACACTTAGAGTCTGTTTACGTTTGTAGTTTTTGTTTACGTTTAGTGTGTTTGTTTACATTTGTAGTCTTTGTTTACAGTTGTAGACTTTCTTAACATTTATAGTCTTTGTTTACATTTGTATTCTTTGTTTAAATTTAGAGACTTTGTTTACATTTAGAGTCCGTTTATATTTGTAGTCTTTGTTTACATTTAGAGAGATTGCTTACATGTACAGTTTTTGTTTACATTTGTAGTCTTTGTTTACACTTGTAGTCTTTGTTTACATTTAGACTTTGTTTATATTTAGAGACTTTGTTTACATTTGTAGTCCATTTTTACACCTAGAATCCTTGTTAAAACGAAGAGTTTTTGGTTACTACTAGAGTCTTTGTTTATATTTCTAGTATTTGTTTACATTTAGTTTTGTTTACATTTGTAGTCGTTGTTTATATTTGTAGTATTTGTTTACTTTTAGTTTTGTTTTCATTTGTAGTCTTTGTTTACATTTAGAGTTCCAATTGGTGTCTTTGTTTACATTTGTAGTCTTTGTTTACATATAGCGTGTTTGTTTTTATTTAGAGCCTTTGTTTACATTTGTAGTTTTTGTTTACATTTGTAATCTTTCTTTGCATTTAGAGACCTTCTTTACATTTAGAGTCTTTGTTTACGTTTGTAGTCTTTGTTTACATTTTTAATCTTTGTTTTCATTCAGAGTCTAATTACATTTAAGGTCTTTGTTTACATTTGTAGTCCTTGTTTACATTTTTAGCCTTTGTTTACATTTAGAGTGTTTTATTTTCAGACTTTGTTTACATTTAGAGTCTGTTTACAATTGTAGTCCTTGTTTCCACCTTGAGTCATTTTTTATACCCTGAGTTTTTTATTTCATTTAGAGTCTTTGTTTACATTTTTATTATTTGTTTACATTTAGAGTGTTAGTTTACGTTTGTAGTTTTTGTTTACATTTGTAGTCTGTTTCCATTTATAGTTTTTGTTTATACTTGTAGTCTTTGTTTACATTTTTATTCTTCTTTAACATTTTGAGTTCCATTTAGTGTCTTTGTTTACATTTGTAGTCCTTGTTTACACCTAGAGTCCTTGTTTATACCCAGAGTTTTTTATTACATTTAGAGTCTTTGTTTACATTTTTATTATTTGTTTACTTTTAGAGACTTTTTTTACGTTTGCAGTCTTTGGTTACAATTAGAGTCTTTGTTTTTATTTCTAGTATTTGTTTACATTTAGTTTTGTTTACGTTAGTAGTCGTTGTTTATATTTGTAGTATTTGTTTAATTTTAGTTTTGTTTACATTTGTAGTCTTTGTTTACATTTAAAGTGTTAGTTTACGTTTGTAGTTTTTGTTTACATTTGTAGTCTGTTTCCATTTAGAGTCTTTGTTTATATTTGTAGTCTTTGTTTACATTTAAAGTCTTTGTTTACAGTTGTAATCTTTGTTTGCATTTAGAGACCTTCTTTACATTTAGAGTGTTTGTTTACGTTTGTAGTCTTTGTTTACATTTTTAGTCTTTGTTTTCATTTAGAGTCTGTTTACATTTAAGGTCTTTGTTTACATTTGTAGTCTTTATTTACATTTAAATTCTTTGTTTACATCTGTAGTCTTTGTTTACATTTAGAGTCTTTGTTTACGTTTGCAGTCTTTAATTACATTTGTAGTCTTTGTCTACATTTAGAGTGTTAGTTTACGTTTGTAGTTTTTGTTTACATTTGTAGTCTGTTTTTATTTAGTCTTTGTTTATATTTGTAGTCTTTGTTTACATTTGTAGTCTTTGTTTACATTTGTAATCTTTCTTTGCATCTAGAGACCTTCTTTACCCTTAGAGTCTTTGTTTACATTTGTAGCCTTTGTTTACATTTTTAGACTTTGCTTACATATTTAGACTTTTTTTACATATAGAGTCTTTGTTTACATTTGTAATCTTTGTTTACATTTAGAGTCTGTTCCTATTTAGCGTCTTTGTTTAAATTTAGAGCTTTTGTATACATTTGTAGTGTTTGTTTAAATTTAGAATCTTTGTTTACATGTGTAATCTTTAATTCCATTTAGAGTCTTTTTTTATATTTGTAGATTTTGTTTACATTTGTAGTCTTTGTATACATTTAGAGCTTTTTTCATTTATAATCTTTGTTTACATTTGTAGTCTTTGATTACTTAAAAAGTCTTTGTTTACATACCGAGTCTGTTTGTTTACATGTCTTTGTTTATATTTAGAGCCTTTATTTACTTTTAGATTCTTTGTTTTCATTTGTAGTCTTTGTTTACATTTACACTCTTTGTTTACATTTAGACTCTTTGTTTACATTTAGACTTTTGTTTACATTTTGAGTCTCAACCATTTGTGCTCTTTATTTACATTTGTAATCTTTGTTTACATTTGTAGTCTACTTACATTAGGTGTCTGTTTATGTTTGTAGCTTTTGTTTACATTTAGAAACTTTGTTTACATTTGTAGTCTTTGTTTACATTTAGGTCTATGTTTACATTTGCAGTCTTTGTTTACATTTAGAGTCTGTTTACATATGTAGTCTTTGTTTACATTTTTAGTCTGTTTGCATTTAGAGTCTCTTTGTTTTCATTTATAGTCTGTTTACATTTGAAGCCTTTTTTACATTTAGAGAGTTTGTTTACAGTTTGAGTCACTTAATATTTGTGCTCTTTGTTTACATTTGTATTCTTTGTTTACATTTGTAGTATGCTTACATTTAGATACTTTGTTTATATTTAGAGGCTTTGTTTACATTTGTTTTCTGTTTACACTTAGAGTCTGTTTACGTTTGTAGTTTTTGTTTACGTTTAGTGTCTGTTTACATTTGTAGTCTTTCTTTACAGTTGTAGACTTTCTTAAAATTTGTAGTTTTGGTTTACATTTGTAATCTTTGTTTGCATATAGAGACCTTCTTTACATTTAGAGTCTTTGTTTACGTTTGTAGTCTTTGTTTACATTTTTAATCTTTGTTTTCATTCAGAGTCTAATTACATTTAAGGTCTTTGTTTACATTTGTAGTCTTTGTTTACATATAGCGTGTTTGTTTACATTTAGAGCCTTTGTAATCTTTAATCCTTGTTTACACCTAGAGTCCTTGTTTATACCCAGAGTTTTTTATTACATTTAGACTCTTTATTTACGTTTCATTTTTTGTTTACATTTAGAGACTGTTTACGTTTGCAGTCTCTGGTTACATTTAGAGTCTTTGTTTATTTCTAGTATTTGTTTACATTTAGTTTTGTTTACATTTGTTGTCGTTGTTTATATTTGTAGTATTTGTTTACTTTTAGTTTTGTTTACATTTGTAGTCTTTGTTTACATTTAGAGTGTTAGTTTATGTTTGTAGTTTTTGTTTACATTTGTAGTCTGTTTCCATTTAGAGTCTGTTTATATTTGTAGTCTTTGTTTACATTTGTAGTCAATGTTTAGATTTTTAATCTTTGTTTGCATTTAGAGACCTTCTTTATATTTAGAGTCTTTGTTTACGTTTGTAGTCTTTGTTTACATTTTTAGTCTGTTTTCATTTAGAGACTGTTTACATTTAAGGTCTTTGTTTACGTTTGTAGTCTTTATTTATATTTAAATTCTTTGTTTACATATGTAGTCTTAGTTTACATTTAGTCCCTTTGTTTACATTTGTAGTCTTTGTTTACATTTTGAGTCTGTTTTTATTTTTAGACTTTGTTTATATTTAGAGTCTCTTTACATTTGTAGTCCTTGTTTATACCCAGAGTTTTTTATTACATTTAGAGTCTTTGTTTACATTTTTATTATTTGTTTACATTTAGAGTTTTTGTTTACGTTTGCAGTCTTTGTTTACATTTGTAGTCTTTGTTTAAATTTAGAGTGTAAGTTTACATTTGTAGTTTTTGTTTACATTTGTAATCTTTGTTTGCATATAGAGACCTTCTTTAAATTTAGAGTCTTTGTTTACGTTTGTAGTCTTTGTTTACATTTTTAGTCTGTGTTTTCATTTAGAGTCTGTTTACATTTAAGGTCTTTGTTTAGATTTGCAGTCTTTGTTTACATTTTTATTTTTTGTTTACATTTAGAGTTCAATTTGGTGTCTTTGTTTACATTTGTAGTCTTTGTTTACATATAGCGTGTTTGTTTACATTTAGAGCCTTTGTTCACATTTGTAGTCTTTGTTTACATTTTTAGCCTTTGTTTACATTTAGAGTCTTTGTTTACATTATTTTTATTTGTTTACATTTAGAGACTTTGTTTACATTTGCAGTCTTTGGTTACATTTAGAGTCTTTGTTTATATTTCTAGTATTTGTTTACATTTAGTTCTGTTTACATTTGTAGTCCTTTATAATTGTAGTATTTGTTTACTTTTAGTTTTGTTTTTATTTGTAATCTTTGTTTACATTTGTAGTCTACTTTCATTTAGAGTCTGTTTATGTTTGTAGATTTTGTTTACATTTAGAGTCTTTGTTTACATTTGTAGTCTTTGTTTACATTTAGGTCTATGTTTACATTTGCAGTCTTTGTTTACATTTAGAGTCTGTTTACATATGTAGTCCTTGTTTACATTTTTAGTCTGTTTGCATTTAGAGTCTTTGTTTTCATTTATAGTCTGTTTACATTTGAAGACTTTCTTTACATTTAGAGAGTTTGTTTACAGTTTGAGTCACTTATTATTTGTGCCCTTTGTTTACATTTGTATTCTTTGTTTATATTTGTAGTCTGCTTACATTTAGATACTTTGTTTATATTTAGAGGCTTTGTTTACTATTGTTTTCTGATTACACTTAGAGTCTGTTTACGTTTGTAGTTTTTGTTTACGTTTAGTGTCTTTGTTTACATTTGTAGTCTTTGTTTACAGTTGTAGACTTTCTTTACATTTATAGTCTTTGTTTACATTTGTATTATTTGTTTAAATTTAGAGACTTTGTTTACATTTAGAGTCCGTTTATATTTGTAGTCTTTGTTTACATTTATAGAGATTGCTTACATGTACAGTTTTTGTTTACATTTGTAGTCTTTGTTTACACTTGTAGTCTTTGTTTACATTTAGACTTTGTTTATATTTAGATACTTTGTTTACATTTGTAGTCCATTTTTACACCTAGAGTCCTTGTTAAAACGAAGAGTTTTTGGTTACTACTAGAGGCTTTGTTTATATTTCTAGTATTTGTTTACATTTAGTTTTGTTTTCATTTGTAGTCTTTGTTTACATTTAGAGTTCCATTTGGTGTCTTTGTTTACATTTGTAGTCTTTGTTTACATATAGCGTGTTTGTTTTTATTTAGAGCCTTTGTTTACATTTGTAGTCTTTGTTTACGTTTTTAGCCTTTGTTTACATTTAGAGTCTGTTTACAAATGTAGTCCTCTTTTCCACCTTGAGTCATTGTTTATACCCTGAGTTTTTTATTACATTTAGAGTCTTTGTTTACATTTTTATTATTTGTTTACATTTAGAGTGTTAGTTTACGTTTGTAGTTTTTGTTTACATTTGTAGTCTGTTTCCATTTATAGTTTTTGTTTATACTTGTAGTCTTTGTTTACATTTGTAATCTTTGTTTGCATTTAGAGACCTTCTTTACATTTAGAGCCTTTGTTTACGTTTGTAGTCTTTGTTTACATTTTTAGTCTTTGTTTTCATTTAAAGCCTGTTTACATTTAAGGTCTTTGTTTACATTTGTAGTCTTTGTTTACATTTTTATTCTTCTTTAACATTTAGAGTTCCATTTAGTGTCTTTGTTTACATTTGTAGTCCTTGTTTACACCTAGAGTCCTTGTTTATACCCAGAGTTTTTTATTACATTTAGAGTCTTTGTTTACATTTTTATTATTTGTTTACTTTTAGAGACTTTTTTTACGTTTGCAGTCTTTGGTTACAATTAGAGTCTTTGTTTTTATTTCTAGTATTTGTTTACATTTAGTTTTGTTTACGTTAGTAGTCGTTGTTTATATTTGTAGTATTTGTTTACTTTTAGTTTTGTTTACATTTGTAGTCTTTGTTTACATTTAAAGTGTTAGTTTACCTTTTTAGTTTTTGTTTACATTTGTAGTCTGTTTCCATTTAGAGTCTTTGTTTATATTTGTAGTCTTTGTTTACATTTAAAGTCTTTGTTTACAGTTGTAATCTTTGTTTGCATTTAGAGACCTTCTTTACATTTAGAGTGTTTGTTTACGTTTGTAGTCTTTGTTTACATTTTTAGTCTTTGTTTTCATTTAGAGTCTGTTTACATATAAGGTCTTTGTTTACATTTGTAGTCTTTATTTACATTTATATTCTTTGTTTACATCTGTAGTCTTTGTTTACATTTAGAGTCTTTGTTTACGTTTGCAGTCTTTAATTACATTTGTAGTCTTTGTCTACATTTAGAGTGTTAGTTTACGTTTGTAGTTTTTGTTTACATTTGTAGTCTGTTTTTATTTAGTATTTGTTTATATTTGTAGTCTTTGTTTACATTTGTAGTCTTTGTTTACATTTGTAATCTTTCTTTGCATCTAGAGACCTTCTTTACCTTTAGAGTCTTTGTTTACATTTGTAGCCTTTGTTTACATTTTTAGACTTTGCTTACATATTTAGACTTTTTTTACATATAGAGTCTTTGTTTACATTTGTAATCTTTGTTTACATTTAGAGTCTGTTTCCATTTAGCGTCTTTGTTTACATTTAGAGCTTTTGTATACATTTGTAGTGTTTGTTTAAATTTAGAATCTTTGTTTACATGTGTAATCTTTAATTCCATTTAGAGTCTTTTTTTTATATTTGTAGACTTTGTTTACATTTGTAGTCTTTGTATACATTTAGAGCTTTTTTCATTTATAATCTTTGTTTACATTTGTAGTCTTTGATTACTTAAAAAGTCTTTGTTTACATACCGAGTCTGTTTGTTTACATGTCTTTGTTTATATTTAGAGCCTTTATTTACTTTTAGATTCTTTGTTTTCATTTGTAGTCTTTGTTTACATTTACACTCTTTGTTTACATTTAGACTCTTTGTTTACATTTAGACTTTTGTTTACATTTTGAGTCTCAACCATTTGTGCTCTTTATTTACATTTGTAATCTTTGTTTACATTTGTAGTCTACTTACATTAGGTGTCTGTTTATGTTTGTAGCTTTTGTTTACATTTAGAGTCTTTGTTTACATTTGTAGACTTTGTTTACATTTAGGTCTATGTTTACATTTGCAGTCTTTGTTTACATTTAGAGTCTGTTTACATATGTAGTCTTTGTTTACATTTTTAGTCTGTTTGCATTTAGAGTCTGTTTTCATTTATAGTCTGTTTACATTTGAAGCCTTTTTTACATTTAGAGAGTTTGTTTACAGTTTGAGTCACTTAATATTTGTGCTCTTTGTTTACATTTGTATTCTTTGTTTACATTTGTAGTCTGCTTACATTTAGATACTTTGTTTATATTTAAAGGCTTTGTTTACATTTGTTTTCTGTTTACACTTAGAGTCCGTTTACGTTTGTAGTTTTTGTTTACGTTTAGTGTCTTTGTTTACATTTGTAGTCTTTCTTTACAGTTGTAGACTTTCTTAACATTTGTAGTTTTTGTTTACATTTGTAATCTTTGTTTGCATATAGAGACCTTCTTTACATTTAGAGTCTTTGTTTACGTTTGTAGTCTTTGTTTACATTTTTAATCTTTGTTTTCATTCAGAGTCTAATTACATTTAAGGTCTTTGTTTACATTTGTAGTCCTTGTTTACATTTTTAGCCTTTGTTTACATTTAGAGTGTTTTATTTTCAGACTTTGTTTACATTTAGAGTCTGTTTACAATTGTAGTCCTTGTTTCCACCTTGAGTCATTTTTTATACCCTGAGTTTTTTATTTCATTTAGAGTCTTTGTTTACATTTTTATTATTTGTTTACATTTAGAGTGTTAGTTTACGTTTGTAGTTTTTGTTTACATTTGTAGTCTGTTTCCATTTATAGTTTTTGTTTATACTTGTAGTCTTTGTTTACATTTTTATTCTTCTTTAACATTTTGAGTTCCATTTAGTGTCTTTGTTTACATTTGTAGTCCTTGTTTACACCTAGAGTCCTTGTTTATACCCAGAGTTTTTTATTACATTTAGAGTCTTTGTTTACATTTTTATTATTTGTTTACTTTTAGAGACTTTTTTTATGTTTGCAGTCTTTGGTTACAATTAGAGTCTTTGTTTTTATTTCTAGTATTTGTTTACATTTAGTTTTGTTTACGTTAGTAGTCGTTGTTTATATTTGTAGTATTTGTTTAATTTTAGTTTTGTTTACATTTGTAGTCTTTGTTTACATTTAAAGTGTTAGTTTACGTTTGTAGTTTTTGTTTACATTTGTAGTCTGTTTCCATTTAGAGTCTTTGTTTATATTTGTAGTCTTTGTTTACATTTAAAGTCTTTGTTTACAGTTGTAATCTTTGTTTGCATTTAGAGACCTTCTTTACATTTAGAGTGTTTGTTTACGTTTGTAGTCTTTGTTTACATTTTTAGTCTTTGTTTTCATTTAGAGTCTGTTTACATTTAAGGTCTTTGTTTACATTTGTAGTCTTTATTTACATTTAAATTCTTTGTTTACATCTGTAGTCTTTGTTTACATTTAGAGTCTTTGTTTACGTTTGCAGTCTTTAATTACATTTGTAGTCTTTGTCTACATTTAGAGTGTTAGTTTACGTTTGTAGTTTTTGTTTACATTTGTAGTCTGTTTTTATTTAGTCTTTGTTTATATTTGTAGTCTTTGTTTACATTTGTAGTCTTTGTTTACATTTGTAATCTTTCTTTGCATCTAGAGACCTTCTTTACCCTTAGAGTCTTTGTTTACATTTGTAGCCTTTGTTTACATTTTTAGACTTTGCTTACATATTTAGACTTTTTTTACATATAGAGTCTTTGTTTACATTTGTAATCTTTGTTTACATTTAGAGTCTGTTCCTATTTAGCGTCTTTGTTTAAATTTAGAGCTTTTGTATACATTTGTAGTGTTTGTTTAAATTTAGAATCTTTGTTTACATGTGTAATCTTTAATTCCATTTAGAGTCTTTTTTTATATTTGTAGATTTTGTTTACATTTGTAGTCTTTGTATACATTTAGAGCTTTTTTCATTTATAATCTTTGTTTACATTTGTAGTCTTTGATTACTTAAAAAGTCTTTGTTTACATACCGAGTCTGTTTGTTTACATGTCTTTGTTTATATTTAGAGCCTTTATTTACTTTTAGATTCTTTGTTTTCATTTGTAGTCTTTGTTTACATTTACACTCTTTGTTTACATTTAGACTCTTTGTTTACATTTAGACTTTTGTTTACATTTTGAGTCTCAACCATTTGTGCTCTTTATTTACATTTGTAATCTTTGTTTACATTTGTAGTCTACTTACATTAGGTGTCTGTTTATGTTTGTAGCTTTTGTTTACATTTAGAAACTTTGTTTACATTTGTAGTCTTTGTTTACATTTAGGTCTATGTTTACATTTGCAGTCTTTGTTTACATTTAGAGTCTGTTTACATATGTAGTCTTTGTTTACATTTTTAGTCTGTTTGCATTTAGAGTCTCTTTGTTTTCATTTATAGTCTGTTTACATTTGAAGCCTTTTTTACATTTAGAGAGTTTGTTTACAGTTTGAGTCACTTAATATTTGTGCTCTTTGTTTACATTTGTATTCTTTGTTTACATTTGTAGTATGCTTACATTTAGATACTTTGTTTATATTTAGAGGCTTTGTTTACATTTGTTTTCTGTTTACACTTAGAGTCTGTTTACGTTTGTAGTTTTTGTTTACGTTTAGTGTCTGTTTACATTTGTAGTCTTTCTTTACAGTTGTAGACTTTCTTAAAATTTGTAGTTTTTGTTTACATTTGTAATCTTTGTTTGCATATAGAGACCTTCTTTACATTTAGAGTCTTTGTTTACGTTTGTAGTCTTTGTTTACATTTTTAATCTTTGTTTTCATTCAGAGTCTAATTACATTTAAGGTCTTTGTTTACATTTGTAGTCTTTGTTTACATATAGCGTGTTTGTTTACATTTAGAGCCTTTGTAATCTTTAATCCTTGTTTACACCTAGAGTCCTTGTTTATACCCAGAGTTTTTTATTACATTTAGACTCTTTATTTACGTTTCATTTTTTGTTTACATTTAGAGACTGTTTACGTTTGCAGTCTCTGGTTACATTTAGAGTCTTTGTTTATATTTCTAGTATTTGTTTACATTTAGTTTTGTTTACATTTGTTGTCGTTGTTTATATTTGTAGTATTTGTTTACTTTTAGTTTTGTTTACATTTGTAGTCTTTGTTTACATTTAGAGTGTTAGTTTATGTTTGTAGTTTTTGTTTACATTTGTAGTCTGTTTCCATTTAGAGTCTGTTTATATTTGTGGTCTTTGTTTACATTTGTAGTCAATGTTTACATTTTTAATCTTTGTTTGCATTTAGAGACCTTCTTTACATTTAGAGTCTTTGTTTACGTTTGTAGTCTTTGTTTACATTTTTAGTCTGTTTTCATTTAGAGACTGTTTACATTTAAGGTCTTTGTTTACGTTTGTAGTCTTTATTTATATTTAAATTCTTTGTTTACATATGTAGTCTTAGTTTACATTTAGTCCCTTTGTTTACATTTGTAGTCTTTGTTTACATTTTGAGTCTGTTTTTATTTTTAGACTTTGTTTATATTTAGAGTCTCTTTACATTTGTAGTCCTTGTTTATACCCAGAGTTTTTTATTACATTTAGAGTCTTTGTTTACATTTTTATTATTTGTTTACATTTAGAGTTTTTGTTTACGTTTGCAGTCTTTCTTTACATTTGTAGTCTTTGTTTACATTTAGAGTGTAAGTTTACATTTGTAGTTTTTGTTTACATTTGTAATCTTTGTTTGCATATAGAGACCTTCTTTAAATTTAGAGTCTTTGTTTACGTTTGTAGTCTTTGTTTACATTTTTAGTCTGTGTTTTCATTTAGAGTCTGTTTACATTTAAGGTCTTTGTTTAGATTTGCAGTCTTTGTTTACATTTTTATTTTTTGTTTACATTTAGAGTTCAATTTGGTGTCTTTGTTTACATTTGTAGTCTTTGTTTACATATAGCGTGTTTGTTTACATTTAGAGCCTTTGTTCACATTTGTAGTCTTTGTTTACATTTTTAGCCTTTGTTTACATTTAGAGTCTTTGTTTACATTTTTTTTATTTGTTTACATTTAGAGACTTTGTTTACATTTGCAGTCTTTGGTTACATTTAGAGTCTTTGTTTATATTTCTAGTATTTGTTTACATTTAGTTCTGTTTACATTTGTAGTCCTTTATAATTGTAGTATTTGTTTACTTTTAGTTTTGTTTTTATTTGTAATCTTTGTTTACATTTGTAGTCTACTTTCATTTAGAGTCTGTTTATGTTTGTAGATTTTGTTTACATTTAGAGTCTTTGTTTACATTTGTAGTCTTTGTTTACATTTAGGTCTATGTTTACATTTGCAGTCTTTGTTTACATTTAGAGTCTGTTTACATATGTAGTCCTTGTTTACATTTTTAGTCTGTTTGCATTTAGAGTCTTTGTTTTCATTTATAGTCTGTTTACATTTGAAGACTTTCTTTACATTTAGAGAGTTTGTTTACAGTTTGAGTCACTTATTATTTGTGCCCTTTGTTTACATTTGTATTCTTTGTTTATATTTGTAGTCTGCTTACATTTAGATACTTTGTTTATATTTAGAGGCTTTGTTTACTATTGTTTTCTGATTACACTTAGAGTCTGTTTACGTTTGTAGTTTTTGTTTACGTTTAGTGTCTTTGTTTACATTTGTAGTCTTTGTTTACAGTTGTAGACTTTCTTTACATTTATAGTCTTTGTTTACATTTGTATTATCTGTTTAAATTTAGAGACTTTGTTTACATTTAGAGTCCGTTTATATTTGTAGTCTTTGTTTACATTTATAGAGATTGCTTACATGTACAGTTTTTGTTTACATTTGTAGTCTTTGTTTACACTTGTAGTCTTTGTTTACATTTAGACTTTGTTTATATTTAGAGACTTTGTTTACATTTGTAGTCCATTTTTACACCTAGAGTCCTTGTTAAAACGAAGAGTTTTTGGTTACTACTGGAGGCTTTGTTTATATTTCTAGTATTTGTTTACATTTAGTTTTGTTTTCATTTGTAGTCTTTGTTTACATTTAGAGTTCCATTTGGTGTCTTTGTTTACATTTGTAGTCTTTGTTTACATATAGCGTGTTTGTTTTTATTTAGAGCCTTTGTTTACATTTGTAGTCTTTGTTTACGTTTTTAGCCTTTGTTTACATTTAGAGTCTGTTTACAATTGTAGTCCTTGTTTACACCTTGAGTCATTGTTTATACCCAGAGTTTTTTATTACATTTATAGTCTTTGTTTACATTTTTATTATTTGTTTACATTTAGAGTGTTAGTTTATATTTGTAGTTTTTGTTTACATTTGTAGTCTGTTTCCATTTATAGTTTCTGTTTATACTTGTAGTCTTTGTTTACATTTGTAATCTTTGTTTGCATTTAGAGACCTTCTTTACATTTAGAGCCTTTGTTTACGTTTGTAGCCTTTGTTTACATTTTTAGTCTTTGTTTTCATTTAGAGTCTGTTTACATTTAAGGTCTTTGTTTACATTTGTAGTCTTTGTATACATTTTTATTCTTCTTTTACATTTAGAGTTCCATTTAGTGTCTTTGTTTACATTTGTAGTCCTTGTTTACACCTAGAGTCCTTGTTTATACCCAGAGTTTTTTATTACATTTAGAGTCTTTTTTTACATTTTTATTATTTGTTTACATTTAGAGACTTTTTTTACGTTTGCAGTCTTTGGTTACAATTAGAGTCTTTGTTTTTACTTTTAGTATTTGTTTACATTTAGTTTTGTTTACGTTAGTAGTCGTTGTTTATATTTGTAGTATTTGTTTACTTTTAGTTTTGTTTACATTTGTAGTCTTTGTTTACATTTAAAGTGTTAGTTTACGTTTGTAGTTTTTGTTTACATTTGTAGTCTGTTTCCATTTAGAGTCTTTGTTTATATTTGTAGTCTTTGTTTACATTTAAACTCTTTGTTTACAGTTGTAATCTTTGTTTGCATTTAAAGACCTTCTTTACATTTAGAGTGTTTGTTTACGTTTGTAGTCTTTGTTTACATATTTAGTCTTTGTTTTCATTTAGATACTGTTTACATTTAAGGTCTTTGTTTACATTTGTAGTCTTTATTTACATTTAAATTCTTTGTTTACATATGTAGTCTTTGTTTACATTTAGAGTCTTTGTTTACGTTTGCAGTCTTTAATTACATTTGTAGTCTTTGTCTACATTTAGAGTGTTAGTTTACGTTTGTAGTTTTTGTTTACATTTGTAGTCTGTTTTTATTTAGTTTTTGTTTATATTTGTAGTCTTTGTTTACATTTGTAGTCTTTGTTTACATTTGTAATCTTTCTTTGCATCTAGAGACCTTCTTTACCCTTAGAGTCTTAGTTTACATTTGTAGCCTTTGTCTACATTTTTAGACTTTGCTTACATATTTAGACTTTTTTTACATATAGAGTCTTTGTTTACATTTGTAATCTTTGTTTACATTTAGATTCTGTTTCCATTTAGCGTCTTTGTTTACATTTAGAGCTTTTGTATACATTTGTAGTGTTTGTTTAAATTTAGAATCTTTGTTTACATGTGTAATCTTTAATTCCATTTAGAGTCTTTTTTTATATTTGTAGACTTTGTTTACATTTGTAGTCTTTGTATACATTTAGAGCTTTTTTCATTTATAATCTTTGTTTACATTTGTAGTCTTTGATTACTTAAAAAGTCTTTGTTTACATACCGAGTCTGTTTGTTTACATGTCTTTGTTTATATTTAGAGCCTTTATTTACTTTTAGATTCTTTGTTTTCATTTGTAGTCTTTGTTTATATTTACACTCATTGTTTACATTTAGACTCTTTGTTTACATTTAGACTTTTGTTTACATTTTGAGTCTCAACCATTTGTGCTCTTTATTTACATTTGTAATCTTTGTTTACATTTGTAGTCTACTTACATTAGGTGTCTGTTTATGTTTGTAGCTTTTGTTTACATTTAGAGTCTTTGTTTACATTTAGGTCTATGTTTACATTTGCAGTCTTTGTTTACATTTAGAGTCTGTTTACATATGTAGTCTTTGTTTACATTTTTAGTCTGTTTACATTTGAAGCCTTTTTTACATTTAGAGAGTCTGTTTACAGTTTGAGTCACTTAATATTTGTGCTCTTTGTTTACATTTGTATTCTTTGTTTACATTTGGAGTCTGCTTACATTTAGATACTTTGTTTATATTTAGAGGCTTTGTTTACATTTGTTTTCTGTTTACACTTAGAGTCTGTTTACGTTTGTAGTTTTTGTTTACGTTTAGTGTCTTTGTTTACATTTGTAGTCTTTGTTTACAGTTGCAGACTTTCTTAACATTTGTAGTTTTTGTTTGCATTTGTAATCTTTGTTTGCATATAGAGACCTTCTTTACATTTAGAGTCTTTGTTTACGTTTTAAGTCTTTGTTTACATTTTTAATCTTTGTTTTCATTCAGAGTCTAATTACATTTAAGGTCTTTGTTTACATTTGTAGTCCTTGTTTACATTTTTATTCTTTGTTTACATTTAGAGTTCCATTTAGTGTCTTTGTTTACATTTGTAGTCTTTGTTTACATATAGCGCGTTTGTTTACATTTAGAGCCTTTGTAATCTTTAATCCTTGTTTACACCTAGAGTCCTTGTTTATACCCAGAGTTTTTTATTACATTTAGAGTCTTTGTTTACGTTTTATTTTTTGTTTACATTTAGAGACTGTTTACGTTTGCAGTCTTTGGTTACATTTAGAGTCTTTGTTTATATTTCTAGTATTTGTTTACATTTAGTTTTGTTTACATTTGTTGTCGTTGTTTATATTTGTAGTATTTGTTTACTTTTAGTTTTGTTTACATTTGTAGTCTTTGTTTACATTTAGAGTGTTAGTTTATGTTTGTAGTTTTCGTTTACATTTGTAGTCTGTTTCCATTTAGAGTCTGTTTATATTTGTAGTCTTTGTTTACATTTGTAGTCATTGTTTACATTTTTAATCTTTGTTTGCATTTAGAGACCTTCTTTACATTTAGAGTCTTTGTTTACGTTTGTAGTCTTTGTTTACATTTTTAGTCTGTTTTCATTTAGAGACTGTTTACATTTAAGGTCTTTGTTTACGTTTGTAGTCTTTATTTATATTTAAATTCTTTGTTTACATATGTAGTCTTAGTTTACATTTAGTCCCTTTTTTTACATTTGTAGTCTTTGTTTACATTTTAAGCCTTTGTTTACATTTAGAGTCTGTTTTTATTTTTAGACTTTGTTTATATTTAGAGTCTGTTCACATTTGTAGTCCTTGTTTATACCCAGAGTTTTTTATTACATTTAGAGTCTTTGTTTACATTTTTATTATTTGTTTACATTTAGAGTTTTTGTTTACGTTTGCAGTCTTTGTTTACATTTGTAGTCTTTGTTTACATTTAGAGTGTTAGTTTACATTTGTAGTTTTTGTTTACATTTGTAATCTTTGTTTGCATATAGAGACCTTCTTTAAATTTAGAGTCTTTGTTTACGTTTGTAGTCTTTGTTTACATTTTTAGTCTGTGTTTTCATTTAGAGTCTGTTTACATTTAAGGTCTTTGTTTAGATTTGCAGTCTTTGTTTATATTTATTTTTTGTTTACATTTAGAGTTATATTTGGTGTCTTTGTTTACATTTGTAGTCTTTGTTTACATATAGCGTGTTTGTTTACATTTAGAGCCTTTGTTCACATTTGTAGTCTTTGTTTACATTTTTAGCCTTTGTTTACATTTAGAGTCTTTGTTTAAATTTTTATTATTTGTTTACATTTAGAGACTTTGTTTACGTTTGCAGTCTTTGGTTACATTTAGAGTCTTTGTTTATATTTCTAGTATTTGTTTACATTTAGTTTTGTTTACATTTGTAGTCCTTTATAATTGTAGTATTTGTTTACTTTTAGTTTTGTTTACATTTGTAATCTTTGTTTACATTTGTAGTCTACTTTCATTTAGAGTCTGTTTATGTTTGTAGTTTTTGTTTACATTTAGAGTCTTTGTTTACATTTGTAGTCTTTGTTTACATTTAGGTCTATGTTTACATTTGCAGTCTTCGTTTACATTTAGAGTCTGTTTACATATCTAGTCTTTGTTTACATTTTTAGTCTGTTTGCATTTAGAGTCTTTGTTTTCATTTATAGTCTGTTTACATTTGTAGACTTTGTTTACATTTAGAGAGTTTGTTTACAGTTTGAGTCACTTAATATTTGTGCCCTTTGTTTACATTTGTATTCTTTGTTTACATTTGTAGTCTGCTTACATTTAGATACTTTGTTTATATTTAGAGGCTTTGTTTACTATTGTTTTCTGTTTACACTTAGAGTCTGTTTACGTTTGTAGTTTTTGTTTACGTTTAGTGTCTTTGTTTACATTTGTAGTCTTTGTTTACAGTTGTAGACTTTCTTAACATTTATAGTCTTTGTTTATATTTGTATTCTTTGTTTAAATTTAGAGACTTTGTTTACATTTAGAGTCCGTTTATATTTGTAGTCTTTGTTTACATTTAGAGAGATTGCTTACATGTAGAGTTTTTGTTTACATTTGTAGTCTTTGTTTACACTTGTAGTCTTTGTTTACATTTAGACTTTGTTTATATTTAGAGACTTTGTTTACATTTGTAGTCCATTTTTACACCTAGAGTCCTTGTTAAACAAAAAGAGTTTTTGGTTACTACTAGAGTCTTTGTTTATATTTCTAGTATTTGTTTACATTTAGTTTTGTTTACATTTGTAGTCGTTGTTTATATTTGTAGTATTTGTTTACTTTTAGTTTTGTTTTCATTTGTAGTCTTTGTTTACATTTAGAGTTCCATTTGGTGTCTTTGTTTACATTTGTAGTCTTTGTTTACGTATAGCGTGTTTGTTTTTATTAAGAGCCTTTGTTTACATTTGTAGTCTTTGTTTACATTTTTAGCCTTTGTTTACATTTAGAGTCTGTTTTATTTTTACACTTTGTTTACGTTTAGAATCTGTTTACAATTGTAGTCCTTGTTTACACCTTGAGTCATTGTTTATACCCAGAGTTTTTTATTACATTTAGAGTCTTTGTTTACATTTTTATTTTTTGTTTACATTTAGAGTGTTAGTTTACGTTTGTAGTTTTTGTTTACATTTGTAGTCTGTTTCCATTTATAGTTTTTGTTTATACTTGTAGTCTTTGTTTACATTTGTAGTCTTTGTTTACATTTGTAATCGTTGTTTGCATTTAGAGACCTTCTTTACATTTAGAGTCTTTGTTTACGTTTTTATTTTTTGTTTACATTTAGAGTTCCATTTAGTGTCTTTGTTTACATTTGTAGTCTTTGTTTACATATAGCGTGTTTGTTTACATTTAGAGCCTTTGTTCACATTTGTAGTCTTTGTTTACATTTTTAGCCTTTGTTTACATTTAGAGTCTTTGTTTTTATTTTTAGACTTTGTTTACATTTAGAGTCTGTTTACATTTGTAGTCCTTGTTTACAACTAGAGTCCTAGTTTATACCCAGAGTTTTTTATTACATTTAGAGTCTTTGTTTACATTTTTATTATTTGTTTACATTTAGAGACTTTGTTTACGTTTGCAGTCTTTGGTTACATTTAGAGTCTTTGTTTATATTTCTAGTATTTGTTTACATTTAGTTTTGTTTACATTTGTAGTCTTTGTTTACATTTAGAGTGTTAGTTTACGTTTCCAGTTTTTCTTTCTATTTGTAGTCTGTTTCCATTTAGAGTCTTTGTTATATTTGTAGTCTTTGTTTACATTTGTAATCTTTGTTTGCATTTAGAAAACTTCTTTTCATTTAGAGTCTTTGTTTACGTTTGTAGTCTTTGTTTACATTTTTAGTCTTTGTTTTCATTTAGAGTCTGTTTACATTTAAGGTCTTTGTTTACATTTGTAGTCTTTATTTACATTTAAATTCTTTGTTTACATATGTAGTCTTTGTTTACATTTAGAGTCTTTGTTTACGTTTGCAGTCTTTGTTTACATTTGTAGTCTTTGTTTACATTTAGAGTGTTAGTTTACGTTTGTAGTTTTTGTTTACATTTGTAGTCTGTTTTTATTTAGAGTCTGTATATATTTGTAGTCTTTGTTTACATTTGTAATCGTTCTTTGCATTTAGAGACCTTCTTTACATTTAGAGTCTTAGTTTACATATGTAGCCTTTGTTTACATTTTTAGACTTTGTTTACATTTTTAGATTTTGTTTACATATAGAGTCTTTGTTTACATTTGTAATCTTTGTTTACATTTAGAGTGTGTTTCCGTTTAGCGTCTTTGTTTACATTTAGAGCCTTTTATACATTTGTAGTGTTTGTTTAAATTTAGAATCTTTGTTTACATGTGTAATCTTTAATTCCATTTAGAGTCTTTTTTATATTTGAAATTTGTTTACAATTGTAATCTTTGTATACATTTAGAGCTTTTTTTATTTATAATCTTTGTTTACATTTGTAGTCTTTGATTACATTAAGAGTCCTTGTTTACATACCGAGTCTGTTTAAGTTTGTACTCTTTGTTTACATGTCTTTGTTTATATTTAGAGCCTTTATTTACTTTTAGAGTCTTTGTTTTCATTTGTAGTCTTTGTTTACATTTAGACACTTTGTTTACATTTAGACTTTTTGTTTATATTTTGAGTCTCTTAACATTTGTGCTCTTTATTTACATTTGTAATCTTTGTTTACATTTGTAGACTACTTACATTTAGAGTCTGTTTATGTGTGTAGTTTTTGTTTACATTTAGAATCTTTGTTTACATTTGTAGTCTTTGTTTACAGTTAGGTCTATGTTTACATTTGCAGTCTTTGTTTACATTTAGAGTCTGTTTACATATGTAGTCTTTGTTTACATTTTTAGTCTGTTTGCATTTAGAGTCTTTGTTTTCATTTATAGTCTGTTTACATTTGTAAACTTTGTTTACATTTAGAGAGTTTGTTTACAGTTTGAGTCACTTAACATTTGTGCTCTTAGTTTACATTTGTATTCTTTGTTTACATTTGTAGTCTGCTTACATTTAGATACTTTGTTTATATTTAGAGGCTTTGTTTACATTTGTTTTCTGTTTACACTTAGAGTCTGTTTACGTTAGTAGTTTTTGTTTACGTTTAGTATCTTTGTTTACATTTGTAGTCTTTGTTTACAGTTGTAGACTTTCTTAACATTTATAGTCTTTGTTTACATTTGTATTCTTTGTTTAAATTTAGAGACTTTGTTTACATTTAGAGTCCGTTTATATTTGTAGTCTTTGTTTATATTTAGAGGGATTGTTTACATGTAGAGTTTTTGTTTACATTTGTAGTCCTTTTTTACACCTAGAGTCCTTTTTCACACCTAGAGTCCTTGTTTACACCAAGAGTTTTTGGTTACTTATAGAGTCTTTGTTTATATTTCTAGTATTTGTTTACATTTTGTTTTGTTTACATTTGTAGTCGTTGTTTATATTTGTAGTATTTGTTTACTTTTAGTTTTATTTACATTTGTAGTGTTTCTTTACATTTTTAGTCTTTGTTTTCATCTAGAATCTGTTTACATTTAAGGTCTTTGTTTACATTTGTAGTCTTTATTTACATTTAAATTCTTTGTTTACATATGTAGTTTTTGTATACATTTAGAGTGTTAGTTTACGTTTGTAGTCTTTGTTTACATTTGTAGTCTTTGTTTACATTTGTAATCTATCTTTGCATTTAGAGAACTTCTTTACATTTAGAGTCTTTCTTTACATCTGTAGCCTTTGTTTACATTTTTAGACTTTGTTTACATTTTTAGACTTTGTTTACATATAGAGTCTTTGTTTACATTTGTAGTCTTTGTTTACATTTAGGTCTATGTTTACATTTGCAGTCTTTGTTTACATTTAGAGTCTTTACATATTTAGTCTTTGTTTACATTTTTAGTCTGTTTGCATTTAGATTCTGTTTTCATTTATAGTCTGTTTACATTTGTAGACTTTGTTTACATTTAGAGAGTGTGTTTACAGTTTGAGTCACTTAACATTTCTGCTCTTTGTTTACATTTGTATTCTTTGCTTACATTTGTATTCTGCTTACATTTAGATACTTTGTTTATATTTACAGGCTTTGTATATATTTGTTTACATTTGTAGTCTTTGTTTACATTTAGAGTGTTAGTTTATGTTTGTAGTTTTCGTTTACATTTGTAGTCTGTTTCCATTTAGAGTCTGTTTATATTTGTAGTCTTTGTTTACATTTGTAGTCATTGTTTACATTTTTAATCTTTGTTTGCATTTAGAGACCTTCTTTACATTTAGAGTCTTTGTTTACGTTTGTAGTGTTTGTTTACATTTTTAGTCTGTTTTCATTTAGAGACTGTTTACATTTAAGGTCTTTGTTTACGTTTGTATTCTTTATTTATATTTAAATTCTTTGTTTACATATGTAGTCTTAGTTTACATTTAGTCCCTTTGTTTACATTTGTAGTCTTTGTTTACATTTTTAGCCTTTGTTTACATTTAGAGTCTGTTTTTATTTTTAGACTTTGTTTATATTTAGAGTCTGTTTACATTTGTAGTCCTTGTTTATACCCAGAGTTTTTTATTACATTTAGAGTCTTTGTTTACATTTTTATTATTTGTTTACATTTAGAGTTTTTGTTTACGTTTGCAGTCTTTGTTTACATTTGTAGTCTTTGTTTACATTTAGAGTGTTAGTTTACATTTGTAGTTTTTGTTTACATTTGTAATCTTTGTTTGCATATAGAGACCATCTTTAAATTTAGAGTCTTTGTTTACGTTTGTAGTCTTTGCTTACATTTTTAGTCTTTGTTTTCATTTAGAGTCTGTTTACATTTAAGGTCTTTGTTTATATTTGCAGTCTTTGTTTACATTTTTATTTTTTGTTTACATTTAGAGTTCAATTTGGTGTCTTTGTTTACATCTGTAGTCAGTTTACATATAGCGTGTTTGTTTACATTTAGAGCCTTTGTTCACATTTGTAGTCTTTGTTTACATTTTTAGCCTTTGTTTACATTTAGAGTCTTTGTTTACATTTTTATTATTTGTTTACATTTAGAGACTTTGTTTACGTTTGCAGTCTTTGGTTACATTTAGAGTCTTTGTTTATATTTCTAGTATTTGTTTACATTTAGTTTTGTTTACATTTGTAGTCCTTTATAATTGTAGTATTTGTTTACTTTTTGTTTTGTTTACATTTGTAATCTTTGTTTACATTTGTAGTCTACTTTCATTTAGAGTCTGTTTATGTTTGTAGTTTTTGTTTACATTTAGAGTCTTTGTTTACATTTGTAGTCTTTGTTTACATTTAGGTCTATGTTTACATTTGCAGTCTTTGTTTACATTTAGAGTCTGTTTACATATCTAGTCTTTGTTTACATTTTTAGTCTGTTTGCATTTAGAGTCTTTGTTTTCATTTATAGTCTGTTTACATTTGAAGACTTTGTTTACATTTAGAGAGTTTGTTTACAGTTTGAGTCACTTAATATTTGTGCCCTTTGTTTACATTTGTATTCTTTGTTTACATTTGTAGTCTGCTTACATTTAGATACTTTGTTTATATTTAGAGGCTTTGTTTACTATTGTTTTCTGTTTACACTTAGAGTCTGTTTACGTTTGTAGTTTTTGTTTACGTTTAGTGTCTTTGTTTACATTTGTAGTCTTTGTTTACAGTTGTAGACTTTCTTAACATTTATAGTCTTTGTTTATATTTGTATTCTTTGTTTAAATTTAGAGACTTTGTTTACATTTAGAGTCCGTTTATATTTGTAGTCTTTGTTTACATTTAGAGAGATTGCTTACATGTAGAGTTTTTGTTTATATTTAGAGACTTTGTTTACATTTGTAGTCCATTTTTACACCTAGAGTCCTTGTTAAAACGAAGAGTTTTTGGTTACTACTAGATTCTTTGTTTATATTTTTCTAGTATTTGTTTACATTTAGTTTTGTTTACATTTGTTGTCGTTGTTTATATTTGTAGTATTTGTTTACTTTTAGTTTTGTTTTCATTTGTAGTCTTTGTTTACATTTAGAGTTCCATTTGGTGTCTTTGTTTACTTTTAGTTTTGTTTTCATTTGTAGTCTTTGTTTACATTTAGAGTTCCATTTGGTGTCTTTGTTTACATTTGTAGTCTTTGTTTACGTATAGCGTGTTTGTTTTTATTTAGAGCCTTTGTTTACATTTGTAGTCTTTGTTTACATTTTTAGCCTTTGTTTACATTTAGAGTCTGTTTTATTTTTACACTTTGTTTACGTTTAGAATCTGTTTACAACTGTAGTCCTTGTTTTCACCTTGAGTCATTGTTTATACCCAGAGTTTTTTATTACATTTAGAGTCTTTGCTTACATTTTTATTATTTGTTTACATTTAGAGTGTTAGTTTACGTTTGTAGTTTTTGTTTACATTTGTAGTCTGTTTCCATTTATAGTTTTTGTTTATACTTGTAGTCTTTGTTTACTTTTGTAGTCTTTGTTTACATTTGTAATCTTTTTTTGCATTTAGAGACCTTCTTTACATTTAGAGTCTTTGTTTACGTTTTTATTTTTTGTTTACATTTAGAGTTCCATTTAGTGTCTTTGTTTACATTTGTAGTCTTTGTTTACATATAGCGTGTTTGTTTACATTTAGAGCCTTTGTTCACATTTGTAGTCTTTGTTTACATTTTTAGCCTTTGTTTACATTTAGAGTCTTTGTTTTTATTATTAGACTTTGTTTACATTTAGAGTCTGTTTACATTTGTAGTCCTTGTTTACAACTAGAGTCCTAGTTTATACCCAGAGTTTTTTATTACGTTTAGAGTCTTTGTTTACATTTTTATTATTTGTTTACATTTAGAGACTTTGTTTACGTTTGCAGTCTTTGGTTACATTTAGAGTCTTTGTTTATATTTCTAGTATTTGTTTACATTTAGTTTTGTTTACATTTGTAGTCTTTGTTTACATTTAGAGTGTTAGTTTACGTTTCTAGTTTTTTTTTCTATTTGTAGTCTGTTTCCATTTAGAGTCTTTGTTATATTTGTAGTCTTTGTTTACATTTGTAATCTTTGTTTGCATTTAGAGAACTTCTTTTCATTTAGAGTCTTTGTTTACTTTTGTAGTCTTTGTTTACATTTTTAATCTTTGTTTTCATTTAGAGTCTGTTTACATTTAAGGTCTTTGTTTACATTTGTAGACTTTATTTACATTTAAATTCTTTGTTTACATATGTAGTCTTTGTTTACATTTAGAGTCTTTGTTTACGTTTGCAGTCTTTGTTTACATTTGTAGTCTTTGTTTACATTTAGAGTGTTAGTTTACGTTTGTAGTTTTTGTTTACATTTGTAGTCTGTTTTTATTTAGAGTCTGTATATATTTGTAGTCTTTGTTTACATTTGTAATCGTTCTTTGCATTTAGAGACCTTCTTTACATTTAGAGTCTTTGTTTACATATGTAGCCTTTGTTTACATTTTTAGACTTTGTTTACATTTTTAGATTTTGTTTACATATAGATTCTTTGTTTACATTTGTAATCTTTGTTTACATTTAGAGTTTGTTTCCGTTTAGCGTCTTTGTTTACATTTAGAGCCTTTTATACATTTGTAGTGTTTGTTTAAATTTAGAATCTTTGTTTACATGTGTAATCTTTAATTCCATTTAGAGTCTTTTTTATATTTGTAGAATTTGTTTACAATTGTAATCTTTGTATACATTTAGAGCTTTTTTCATTTATAGTCTTTGTTTACATTTGTAGTCTTTGATTACTTTAAGAGTCCTTGTTTACATACCGAGTCTGTTTAAGTTTGTACTCTTTGTTTACATGTCTTTGTTTATATTTAGAGCCTTTATTTACTTTTAGAGTCTTTGTTTTCATTTGTAGTCTTTGTTTACATTTAGACACTTTGTTTACATTTAGACTTTTTGTTTATATTTTGAGTCTCTTAACATTTGTGCTCTTTATTTACATTTGTAATCTTTGTTTACATTTGTAGACTACTTACATTTAGAGTCTGTTTATGTGTGTAGTTTTTGTTTACATTTAGAATCTTTGTTTACATTTGTAGTCTTTGTTTACAGTTAGGTCTATGTTTACATTTGCAGTCTTTGTTTACATTTAGAGTCTGTTTACATATGTAGTCTTTGTTTACATTTTTAGTCTGTTTGCATTTAGAGTCTTTGTTTTCATTTATAGTCTGTTTACATATGTAGACTTTGTTTACATTTACAGAGTTTGTTTTGAATCACTTAACATTTGTGCTCTTAGTTTACATTTGTATTCTTTGTTTACATTTGTAGTCTGCTTACATTTAGATACTTTGTTTATATTTAGAGGCTTTGTTTACATTTGTTTTCTGTTTACACTTAGAGTCTGTTTACGTTAGTAGTTTTTGTTTACGTTTAGTATCTTTGTTTACATTTGTAGTCTTTGTTTACAGTTGTAGACTTTCTTAACATTTATAGTCTTTGTTTACATTTGTATTCTTTGTTTAAATTTAGAGACTTTGTTTACATTTAGAGTCCGTTTATATTTGTAGTCTTTGTTTATATTTAGAGGGATTGTTTACATGTAGAGTTTTTGTTTACATTTGTAGTCCTTTTTTATACCTAGAGTCCTTGTTTACACCAAGAGTTTTTGGTTACTTATAGAGTCTTTGTTTATATTTCTAGTATTTGTTTACATTTTGTTTTGTTTACATTTGTAGTCGTTGTTTATATTTGTAGTATTTGTTTACTTTTAGTTTTATTTACATTTGTAGTGTTTCTTTACATTTTTACTCTTTGTTTTCATTTAGAATCTGTTTACATTTAAGGTCTTTGTTTACATTTGTAGTCTTTATTTACATTTAAATTCTTTGTTTACATATGTAGTTTTTGTATACATTTAGAGTGTTAGTTTACGTTTGTAGTCTTTGTTTACATTTGTAGTCTTTGTTTACATTTGTAATCTATCTTTGCATTTAGAGAACATCTTTACATTTAGAGTCTTTGTTTACATCTGTAGCCTTTGTTTACATTTTTAGACTTTGTTTACATTTTTAGCCTTTGTTTACATATAGAGTCTTTGTTTACATTTGTAGTCTTTGTTTACATTTACGTCTATGTTTACATTTGCAGTCTTTGTTTACATTTAGAGTCTTTGCATATATAGTCTTTGTTTACATTTTTAGTCTGTTTGCATTTAGATTCTGTTTTCATTTATAGTCTGTTTACATTTGTAGACTATGTTTACATTTAGAGAGTGTGTTTACAGTTTGAGTCACTTAACATTTCTGCTCTTTGTTTACATTTGTATTCTTTGCTTACATTTGTATTCTGCTTACATTTAGATACTCTGTTTATATTTACATTCTTTGTATATATTTGTTGTCTGTTTACACTTAGAGTCTGTTTACGTTTGTAGTTTTTGTTTACGTTTAGTGTTTTTGTTTACATTTGTAGTCTTTGTTTACAGTTGTAGACTTTCTTAACATTTATAGTCTTTGTTTACAGTTGTATTCTTTGTTTAAATTTAGAGACTTTGTTTACATTTAGAGTCCGTTTATATTTGTAGTCTTTGTTTATATTTCTAGTATTTGTTTACATTTAGTTTTGTTTACATTTGTTGTCATTGTTTATATTTGTAGCATTTGTTTACATTTAGTTTTGTTTACATTTCTAGTCTTTGTTTGCATTTAGATTGTTAGTTTATGTTTGTAGTTTTTGTTTACATTTGTAGTCTGTTTCCGTTTAGAGTCTGTTTATATTTGTAGTCATTGTTTACATTTTTAGTCTTTGTTTTCATTTAGAGTCTGTTTACATTTAAGGTCTTTGTTTACATTTGTAGTCTTTATTTATATTTAAATTATTTGTTTACATATGTAGTCTTTGTTTACATTTAGTCCCTTTGTTTACATTTGTAGTCTTTGTTTACATTTTTAGCCTTTGTTTACATTTAGAATCTTTGTTTTTATATTTAGACTCTGTTTACATTTAGAGTCTGTTTACATTTGTAGTCCTTGTTTACAACTAGAGTCCTAGTTTATACCTAGAGTTTTTTATTACATCTAGAGACTTTGTTTACATTTTTATTATTTGTTTACATTTAGAGTTTTTGTTTACGTTTGCAGTCTTTGTTTACATTTGTAGTCTTTGTTTACATTTAGAGTGTTAGTTTACATTTGTAGTTTTTGTTTACATTTGTAATCTTTGTTTGCATATAGAGACCATCTTTAAATTTAGAGTCTTTGTTTACGTTTGTAGTCTTTGTTTACATTTTTATTTTTTGTTTACATTTAGAGTTCAATTTGGTGTCTTTGTTTACATATAGCGTGTTTGTTTACATTTAGAGCCTTTGTTCACATTTGTAGTTTTTGTTTACATTTTTAGCCTTTGTTTACATTTAGAGTCTTTATTTATATTTTTATTATTTGTTTACATTTAGAGACTTTGTTTACTTTTGCAGTCTTTGGTTACATTTAGAGTCTTTGTTTATATTTCTAGTATTTGTTTACATTTAGTTTTGTTTACATTTGTAGTCCTTTATAATTGTAGTATTTGTTTACTTTTAGTTTTGTTTACATTTGTAGTCTTTAATTACATTTAGAGTGTTAGTTTACATTTGTAGTTTTTGTTAACATTTGTAATCTTTGTTTGCATATAGAGACCTTCTTTAAATTTAGAGTCTTTCTTTACGTTTGTAGTCTTTGTTTACATTTTTAGTCTTTGTTTTCATTTAGAGTATGTTTACATTTAAGGTCTTTGTTTACATTTGTAGTCTTTGTTTCCATTTTTATTCTTTGTTTACATTTAGCGTTCCATTTAGTGTCTTGTTTACATTTGTAGTTTTTTTTACATATAGCGTGTTTGTTTACATTTAGAGCCTTTGTTCACATTTGTAGTCTTTGTTTACATATTTAGCCTTTGTTTACATTTAGAGTCAGTTTTTATTTTCAGACTTTGTTTACATTTAGAGTCTGTTTACATTTGTAGTCCTTGTTTACAACTAGAGTCCAAGTTTATACCCAGAGTTTTTTATTACATTTAGAGTCTTTGTTTACATTTTTATTATTTGTTTACATTTAGAGACTTTGTTTACGTTTGCAGTCTTTGGTTACATTTAGAGTCCTTGTTTACATTTAGAGTGTTAGTTTACGTTTGTAGTTTTTGTTTCCATTTGTAGTCTGTTTCCATTTAGAGTCTTTGTTTATATTTGTAGTCTTTGTTTACGTTTGTAGTCTTTGTTTACATTTTTAGTCTTTGTTTTCATTTAGAGTCTGTTTACATTTAAGGTCTTTGTTTACATTTGTAGTCTTTATTTACATTTAAATTCTTTGTTTACATATGTAGTCTTTGTTTACATTTAGAGTCTTTGTTTACGTTTGCAGTCTTTAATTACATTTGTAGTCTTTGTCTACATTTAGATTGTTAGTTTACGTTTGTAGTTTTTGTTTACATTTGTAGTCTCTTTTTGTTTAGAGTTTTTGTTTATATTTGTAGTCTTTGTTTACATTTGTAGTCTTTGTTTACATTTGTAATCTTTCTTTGCATCTAGAGACCTTCTTTACCTTTAGAGTCTTTGTTTACATTTGTAGCCTTTGTTTACATTTTTAGACTTAGTTTACATAGAGAGTCTTTGTTTATATTTGTAATCTTTGTTTACATTTAGAGTCTGTTTCCATTTAGCGTCTTTGTTTACATTTACAGCCTTTGTATACATTTGTAGTTTTTGTTTAAATTTAGAATCTTTGTTTACATGTGTAATCTTTAATTCCATTTAAAGTCTTTTTTTTATATTTGTAGACTTTGTTTACATTTGTAGTCTTTGTATACATTTAGAGCTTTTTTCATTTATAATCTTTGTTTGCATTTGTAGTCTTTGATTCCTTAAAGAGTCTTTGTTTACATACCGAGTCTGTTTGTTTACATGTCTTTGTTTATATTTAGAGCCTTTATTTACTTTTAGAGTCTTTGTTTTCATTTGTAGTCTTTGTTTACATTTAGACTCTTTGTTTACATTTTGAGTCTCAACATTTGTGCTCTTTATTTACATTTGTAATCTTTGTTTACATTTGTAGTCTACTTACATTAGGTGTCTGTTTATGTTTGTAGCTTTTGTTTACATTTAGAGTCTTTGTTTACATTTGTAGTCTTTGTTTACATTTAGGTAGGTCTATGTTTACATTTGCAGTCTTTGTTTACATTTAGAGTCTGTTTACATATTGTTTGTTTTCGTTAGCTGTGACCCTGCTCACCTATGCGCATGCGTGAGGTCTGCATTGATTTTGTTAAAATAGGGTAGAAGCGTAGAAGATGAGAGAATGTTTACATTTTACGAGTGAGAGATAAGTTGCGGTTTCTTTTTTCTTTTTTTTTCTTTTCAGGACATTATTGAATTTTGAGGCGATACTTCTTCGTTATATTCGTATAAAGGCAAAATGCTGATTTTTCCCCCTTGTAATTTTTAAATAAGTGTAGAAGATCAGTTTTATTCTTCGATGCAAAATAAAATCCGTAAACTTAAAAGTAAATGCCTGTTTTCTTTCTTCTTCTTTTTTTTTTTCAGTTAAAATTATTTTTATTTGCTTACTTGATCTCTAAATTGTACTATATCTGTCATACCTGAACACTTGTTTCATGCACTGATTATAGTAGTAAATTAATTAAAAATGACTTAAATTAGGTAAAATTTACATAATTCATTAATAAAAGAAGAGAAAAAGAACAACGTTTACAGTAGACTTTACCTGTAGTAAAAGTAATATATTTTTTTCTTTTAAATTATACTGCTAAAATAAAAATACCATATTTTTGGATCTCTATTTTACAGAAATTTACAGAAAATCGTATTTAAATCAAATCATTAGATTTTTTTATCATGATTATTTTACACCTTTTATTTTTCGCGCATATTGTCATATAAATTACATTAAATAAAATATTGTTAATTAAAATTAAAAATTAAACTTTAAATTCGCGTAAAAAGGTAAAATTAATATTGAAGACTCATAAAAAGAAAACGAACACGTGTAGAACGAAAAGCGCATTTGGCTAAGTGCCCATCTCATTCAACGCATCACCCCTTTTCCGAGTAGGATCGTTCCTCGAGAGGTAGACATGGTTTACGAAAACGGACAGTATGTAGTCTTTGTTTACATTTTTAGTCTGTTTACATTTGAATACTTTGTTTACATTTAGAGTCCGTTTATATTTGTAGTCTTTGTTTACATTTAGAGAGATTGTTTACATGTAGAGTTTTTGTTTACATTTGTAGTCTTTGTTTACACTTGTAGTCTTTGTTTACATTTAGACTTTGTTTATATTTAGAGACTTTGTTTACATTTGTAGTCCTTTTTTACACCTAGAGTCCTTGTTTACACGAAGATTTTTTGGTTACTACTAGAGTCTTTGTTTATATTTCTAGTATTTGATTACATTTAGTTTTGTTTACATTTGTAGTCGTTGTTTATATTTGTAGTATTTGTTTACTTTTAGTTTTGTTTTCATTTGTAGTCTTTGTTTACATTTGTAGTCCTTGTTTATACCCAGAGTTTTTTATTACATTTAGAGTCTTTGTTTACATTTTTATTATTTGTTTACATTTAGAGACTTCTTTTACGTTTGCAGTCTTTGGTTACAATTAGAGTCTTTGTTTTTATTTCTAGTATTTGTTTACATTTAGTTTTGTTTACGTTAGTAGTCGTTGTTTATATTTGTAGTATTTGTTTACTTTTAATTTTGTTTACATTTGTAGTCTTTGTTTACATTTAAAGTGTTAGTTTACGCAGTGTCTACGCTGCCGGCTGCCAGCCGTAAACGTAGTCTTCCAGGATAACCTGCCGGCTGGTTTGTTTATGTTTTGTACGTCCGTCTTGTTGGCGAATAATATTCTGGCGATGTTGGCTTGGCGTGAATTTGCTCTGTTTTTTGCTTTCTCCCTCCCCCTATCCCGTTTCCCGCGCTTATGCCGTTTGGTTTGGATTTTAAGTAAGGTAAGTGATTGAATTTTTTTCTAGCAATTATTTATTATAATTAATATGATTTTCTTTTTCTGTAATGTACAAATTCGGTTTATTTTGAATGTACTTAAATTTTCTTGCGTTTTGTTTTGAAAATAAATTAATATTTGGTTTTTTTTAATCTGCATGTGGTTGTTGATTTTTGAATTATTGTTTGAGCATTTTAGTTAGATTCTTTTCCTTAACAGTTTTTTCTTTATTATTATTATTATTGTATAACTTATTACATATGTTTGATAATGTAAATGTTTTTAAAATAGTTTTAAATAAACCGGGTGGCTGTCTTGTCTTTTGAAATATACCGGCTGGGTAGCTTTTTTTCCTTCTAGTAGTTTATATTTAAAAAATATTTTTTGTTACATATTAATTTTATTTATAATAATTAGATAAGAATCTTATATCTTATTTTAATTAGTAATGTGTACTAAGTAATTTAATTGTTGAATCCAGCCGGCCGGACGCATAAAAGCATGATATGTTTTATTCATTATGGTTTGGAATAATTCCGCTGTCTGTTTCTCGTTATTTGCATTTAAATAAATTAATAATGTGCTCATTTTCTAAACCGGCCGGTTCGGTTATGTATACTCTTATTTCTGATTTGCATGCAGGATATTTTTTTTTATATACAAGATTTTGTTCATTTCACTTAAAATGTGTTTATTTATTTGTTTCTCATGCTTCTACATAGTATTATTTGAATTCTCTGTGCAGTTTTATTTAAATTTGTTCTTGTCCGTTACCAATTAGTTCCTATTTGCTAAATAATATGTGTTAAATTTTACATGCAAACATCCTCAAAGCAGAATATGTCACAGTTTAGAACGTATGTTGCAGAACAAACAGCTTTACTGCATAACAATTGCAGATATTTAGAAATTAGGTAGAAAAAAAAATTTGTCTTATAGCCTTAAGAGTGGACATTTATTAAAAATCTAGTATTAATCACTGAAACAATTTCTCAAAAATATTTCTAAAGTTGTCAGTTGATTGCATAGAGAATTTTCTATTCAGCCTTGGTTTATTTATTCTTTTTTTTTCAACAAAAATATCTTTGAATGCTATTTTACTATTATTGTTTTCTTATTATATACACATATATTATAGCACATCAAATTCTAAGATTTGTATTTTTATGAGTGTGTCAATAATATATTGTCAAAGTAAATTTGTAAAATGCATGTGTGTCCTGTGGAACATGTTGATTATCTGAAAACTTGTTGCAAAACATTTAAAAGTATTCTGCTTTAGAGGCAAACATAATCCTATTGTGCTTCACTTTTTAACACAGTCAACACAACTCCTATCATAGTTTGTTGAGGGTCTTTTTGGAATATACAATCAATATTTGCACAAAAATTATATATGTTCATATTTGAAACAGTGCGCTTGATGGATAGAAAGTGCCTGGTTCAATCTTAAATAGGTCATGCTCATTGTCCTAGTCGTGTGGAGTTTTCTATGTTTGGGGGTAAAAACAAGCTAGGACTTCTTAGAAACACTTTTGCTTTTCATAGCAAAAATAAAATAACGTATAATATGGATATCTCTATATTCATTTGAAATAGCCAAATAACTTATATTTTCATGACATGTTTTCATAGACTTCAGGCTAAAACAACCAAAAAAGAAATATAGAGATTCTTCATTTCATAAAAAGAAAAAAAAAACTGTCAGAAGCTAAAAAATTCCTTTTTTTTTTTTTTTTTTTTTTTTCCTTTTTAAGTACTAAAAATAAATGTGAGTGTTACATGTAATGTTATGTGTCTTTATCGTTATTTTACATTCATAATCTGTGAAAATACAATTAGAAAAAAAAAAAAAATGCATATGTTCACTTTGAGATTTTACATATTCAGAAAAATTTGAAATATTTTCTGCTTGTGAACTTTTATGATTTGTATTATTTCACATTCAAAATTTGGACTCTAAAATATATTTTATCTTTATATATTTTTATCTTTCTAGTTTAAACTTGATGATTATGAACTTTTCATGAAAATCCCTGCACGTGTCAATTTTTATATTTCATGCCAGTTGGATTGCATCTTCAGATATAAATTTTATTTTCTGTCTGTTGATGCAATCTTGCTAGCAAATCAAGTATTGCATTATATGGTGGAGCTGGATTGGATGATGAATCAATATTCTGTACCCCAGAAAGTCAATCAGCTTAAATAAAAATCGAGGCAGGCAGTGTAAGAAGCCAGAGATAGTAGATGAAGTAAAAGTATTTCATATACATCCTGTAAATCAAGATACCAAGAGGATGACCGTAAATAGTAAGTTGGAAAGTTAGAAAAGTAACATTCTTTATTTTAAAAATACTCAATAAAAATTCATTCTCTCTCTCTAACATAATCCATTTTAAATGTATATTTATGTATTTATTTCATCAGTTTAATAAAGCTCAGTATGAAGACTTGTATAAACAATTTATCAATTTTATATACATAACTCCAAAAGATGTCTAGAGGTGTATTATAAGAGTCTCTCTTTGCTATATTACTTATGAAGAGAGCATTCATGAACAAAACAATTAATTTAATATTTATTTTACATTTACAGTTTGAACTCTTTAATCTTAATGCATTTATGTTTTATAGTTTAAATTATAAAGAATATGAACTTTACATGAAAATTCCTGCACATGTGAATTTTTATATTTCATGCCAGTTGGATTACATCTTCAGGCATAAAATTTATTTTTCTGTCTATTGATGTAATCTTGCTAGCAAATCAAGTATTGCATTATATGGTGGAGCTGGATTGGATGATGAATCAACATTTGGTATTGAAAAAATCAGTCTGCTTAAATAAAAATGTGAGCAGACAGTGTAAGAAGATGATGAAGCAGAAGCACACCTCATATATCCCATAAATGAAAATACCAAGAGAATAACCTTAAATGGTAAGTGGCAAATTTGGAGAAATAAATTTTTTTAAATTTAAAATAGCACAATTAAAATTAATTCATTTTATCCCTCTCTCTTTCTAATTTATATATATATATAACTAAGTCTTCAAAAGTTAATCTAAAGCAAATTTAGTGCACTTTTACGAAAACAACACACTGTTATCACAACATAGTTTGCTAAGGGTCATTTTAGAATACATTCAAATCTCGTTAACATGAATCTCAAGGGGGATAAAAAAAAAAATTTCATGCTATCAGTAACTTATCTTCATTTTCACGAGGATTGTGGAAGCGGTTCATGTTAAAAGTAATTCAGATTAACAAGGTTAAACTGTATATTATACAGGGTTGGCAGGTTTTTGATGTGTGACAGTTTTTGACAGTTAAAGCCGTCATGTCAAAAACCTATATTTATAATTTAATTGTCATATAAAAACTTAATTTAACGAAGTATAGTTTATAAAGATTTTTTGAAAAGTAAATAGATCGATGTTCTTTGAAAAACACATTGTTACAACATTTTGATTAATATAAAAACGAAACTTTACGCTTTTAAAATTTTATTATGAATTATTTCTATGTTCATTCAAAATATGCTGTGATACTTTTATATATTACGAAATTTATTTACAACTATGCTTAATATAGTATATGTTAAACTTAGTTATGTGATACTTTAAAAATATAGTTGTTTTTAATAAGATATTGTTTATGAGTATGTTTTAAAAGATAAACATATTAATGTTTTTGGAGAAACATTATTATAACATTTTGATTAATATAAAAACAAAATTTTAGGCTTCTAAAAATTCATGATTTATAAATCATTGATAGATCATTTTGATTGATAAATCATTTTATTTGCAATACAACATTATATGTTTCAATTTTTTTAGTATTATGTATTTAATCAGTAAAATAAAAATGCAAGGCCTAATATTTTGTATTTAAATATTTTATAGAGAAATATATCTTGTTCTTCTTTTAATGACTGTTGATATTGCAAGTTTTTAAGAAAAAAGAATAATTCTGAATGTTAAACGAGCTTGAATTGCATCTGAAATTCTTATAATTATTGCGAGACAAGAGAAATATGAATGCTTTCTGGACGTGTATAAATTGTTATAAATTTAATATTTACTCGTACAGATTTAAAAAAAATTTATTAGTCTAAGCTGTAGGGCCCACCAGCAGCCAAGCAGTTCGACGCTCAAAGCTGGTAAACGTGAGGTGCCGGGTTCGATCCCAGGGTGCACTCGTCGGCCTAGCCGTTCAGAGTTTTTCATAGTTTTCTCCAAAACTTGTATAAATACTGGCTAGGACCCTTTAGAAAGACCCCCACGGAGGGCACACTCTTTTAGGCCTAAGATCCTAGATTAGTCAATCAGCCTTACTCCCAAAATACCAAACACCAATAGTCCAAGCAATAAACAGGTACAAATATTTATACAATCAATAATAACAATAAATAGATAAAAAATTATTAATAAATAAGTGTAATAAATATAGATTATAAATATAATTATTTTCAAATCCATATTAATTTACTGCCTACACATGTTTTACTGAAAGAAAAAAAAAACCAGTATTCCTGTGTTTTCATGGATTATGTGAAAAAATTCATAAGTAACTTTGGAATTTCAGAATTTCATAAATATTAATATAAATAAACATACAAAATATGTCTGAACATACTTTTTACATATTTCTTAGGTCATAAAACAGCATATCTACCTAAATTTTAATTATCTACAAATTGTTTTAAGATTTTTTAATTTATAAACTGCATAATATTTAGATATTCACTTGTATATGGCAACTAATTCTTACTTCTAACCAGATTCTAGCTCATTTATAGATTTTCATTTTGAAAATGCAGGTTTGTGACGGTAAGAGGTTTCTGACGGTTTAAACCCTTGTCATGTCAAAAAACCCTTTTTGACGTCTAAAACCCAACCCTGATATTATATATGACCAATATTTACCTAAAAATTGATTTATATATATTCCTGTCTGAAACATAATCCATTTTTATGTAGATTTTTAAATATTTATTTATTTTGTTATTTAATAATCCTCAATAAGAAGACTTAAAAAACTTTATTAATTTTGTATATTTCCTCCTGCTAGAACCCAAAGAATTACTAAAAAAAATCAAGTAGAAATATGAATGTTAGATATCATGTTACTTTGCTGTTATGTCTAATATACAATTAATAATTTATTTTTATTATTGCACATGTTCACTCCTTGTTCTGAGATAATTTTTTACAGAGATATATGAATATATATAGAAAAGGGTTGTGTAATTGTTTTGTTTGTACATATAGTTTAGTAATTAATTCCAAAAGATTTCTAGTAGTATTTTCTAAAACACTGTCTCTTTGATGTTTTAGTTATGAAAAGAGCTTTCATAAAGAAAAAATATATTAATTTAATGTTTATTTTACACTTAAAATTTGAACTCTCAAAACTTAATGCATTTTTATTTCCTGTTTTATAGTTTAAATTATGATGAATATGAATTTTGAAAAAAAAAAGTTCTCCATTTGTGAATTTTCATTCCAGTTCGATTACATTTTTCAGGCATAAAATTAATTTTCTTTAAATATAACATTATATGAGACAGATGGATTGAATGAATCAACAATGCTTGTTATCTTAAAAATCTAATCAATTGAAATAAAAATATGTATGTTGAGGGCAGACAGTGTGTGAAGACAAAGATGGTACATGATGTAGATGCATTTATCATTGCACATTGCATATTCATTAACCCATAGGTATCAAAATACTAATAAAATGACCTTAAATTAGATGGTAAGTGACAAATTAAAAAAAAAAAAATAGCTGGACTGACTGAAGAAGACTTGTATCCTTGATAATTTATTGTGTTTTACCCTACATCGTTTAACTTTAAAATTAATTGTAATTTTATCCCTGAAATAAAATACTTTCAAAATTCAAGTTCAGTTTTTATTAAAATAAATAATTAAAAAGTATCTGCTTTAAATCAAGGACTATTAAGGCAATATGTTCTTTATCCTTAATTTGAAATATTTTTTAAAGGACTGTGTTTGTACTTGAGTTATAAATCAATAAAAGGTGTATGCTACTGGAAAATTCAAAGCTATTTTTTTTTTCCTTTTACTTTTAGTAGTAATTTCTGTCTATGGATGGCAGTACCAACCATTTGTTTAGCTTAGGGACCTTGGGGGGGGGGGGAATCTTATTTCATTTTGTAAATGAAGCTTGTTATATTCTTAACTTTTATTGTTCACATCTAACTTTTTTTTCCTCCGTAAATTGCAATGATAAATTAAAAATATTTTGAAATTTGAAGATGAATTATTATTTAAAATATGCAAAATAAAAGAAATGTAAAATAAAAGTCAAGGTTTAGTGCTTATTTGTAAGCATAGAGGGCGACACTAGACAATTTTCTTTTGATATTCTTCCACAAATTCATTTTTGTATTTAAAATTTTTATTTATTAGTACAGTCGGTAACAAAAGTCTCCGAACACTAGCAAAAATTCCTATCTGAAAAAAGTATACTTAATACAATTTTGTCAAATAAATCCTTGTTGAATCCTGTTTTTAGACTAACTAAGAACAAGATTCGACAAGGATTTATTTAACAAAACTGTATTAAGTGTACTTTTTTTATATAGGAATTTTTGTTAGTGTTCGGAGACTTTTGTTACCGACTGTAATAATAAAATCACTTCGGACTATTCATTTTTCTTAAATCAAAACATAATAATACATCGTAATGGTTAAATTATTTAAAAAAACGAACTAGGTTTTGTTTTAGATGGTGTTAGGATTGAGGACAATTGACTGCACTGGAATCCTACGCCTGGAAGGAGTGCTCTACACTGGTTTCTTTCTAAGGGGCTCTAGCCCGTATTTACGCAAGTTTCAGTGAAAACCGCGGTAAACTCCGTACGCCTCAGCCGACGAACGTGACCTGGGATCGAACCTGGTATCTCACATCTACCAAGTTTTTGACGTTTAAAACTAGGTTTTAGAAGCTTGAAACAACTTTAATTAGGTGTGTGTATCTGTATTTGGTAATAAAGACCAACTGACTATACGAAGGTCCTAGTTCTAGGACTATTAGGGTTATTCTAAATTGTTAGTTGTAGTTACGCATGTTTCGGAGAAAGTGACAAAAAACTTAGGACGACTAGGTCTAAGATCGAACCAGGTTCCCCCCCCCCCCCCTTCCTGCTTCTACAGCAGAATCTGTCAACCACTCGTGAAGCCATCTTAAATTAAAATTTCATTTTAAAATGTTGAAAATTGCATAGTTGTTAAGCATAATACAGAAATACCTCACAATTTTAGTTGAATGCTAATAATTCATAAAAAATGAAAAAAAAAAAAAAAGGTTTGAATAAGCAAAATGTAAAACACCAAAATTCTTCAAAAAGTTTTGCTTTAAAAATATCACAAGTAAATAAAACAAGATGGTGTTTTGCATTTTTTATCAGTTTTATTATAATGCTTTTATTACTGACTTCCTAAAAATTTTCGACTTCCGGTTTTCAACGGATTTACATATTTTGATAGGTCTAGAACACGATTTGACAATTTTTAGAAAATGTTTGTCTGTCTATGTGTGTGTGTCTGTGAGACAAAAATTTTATGGCAAATGTATCTCCGGAACTACAGTTCAGAATTATATATAAATTTATAAGTAAATGCATGTTTACCTAAATTAGTGTCTATCAACTTTTGTTGTCAATTGTTCGACAGGTGGCGCTGCTATACAGAAATTTCCGCAATTTAAGAGGATACTATATCTTAGACTCTATTACGTGTAACCAATCAAATCTTGATGTGTGAGAAGGCCATTATGAGACATGCTGACTTAATTTGAATGCTTATAGGCCACCAGATGGCGCTGTTATACAGCGATTTCCGAAGTTTAAGGGAAGGCTGTATCTCAGAAACTACTGCCCATAACTCCATATAAATTCGTATGTAGATGCACTTTGACATAAATTAGTGCCTATCAACTTTTGGTGTCAACTTCTCAGCAGGTAGAGCTGCTATACAGCGATTTCTGTAATTAAAAGGGAAGCTATATCTCAGGTTCTTCTGCGTATAATCAATCAAAACTTGATACGTGACAAGACCATTATGAAACATTATGCTGATTCAATTTGAATATTTTTCGGCTAACAGGTGGCGCTGCTATACAGCAATTTCCGCAGTTTAAGGGAAGGCTGTATGCTGTATCTCAGTAACTACTGCCCATAATTCCATATAAATTCGTATGTAGATGCACTTTGACATAAATTAGTGCCTATCAACTTTTGATGGCAACCGCTCAATAGGTGGCGCTGCCTCAAACGATTTCCGCACTTTAAGGGAAGGCTATATTTCAGGTTCTATTTCGCGTATCACCAAACTATATGGGAGAAGGCCATTATGAGTCATTTTGCTGATTCAATGTGGATGCTTATAGCCCAATAGATGGCGCTTCTATACTGCAAATTTCATCGATAACGGGAAGGCTATATCTCAACTTCTATGGAATATAACTGTACGAAACTTGATATGTGAGATAACCATTATAAAAACGAATATTTTAAGATTTTATTTATAGACAAACTGTCTGTCTTTGGATATTTCGTATTAGTTTTCACTAAGATGAAGAGCATTTGCATTCACCATGTTAGATAATTTTAATAAATCATTTGCACTTAGTGAATTTGTATAGGAAAATATAGAATAAAGTCTTGTGGTGGCCACAACATACTAGTTTTTTTTCAATTATTTTAATTAAAAGTAGATACAGATTTTTTTTTTCTCTTTAATTAAAAAGAATTTTCCAACTATCCATTTTAATATTATTTTTTAAAATTAAAATTATTTTAAAGTTTTTTTTTTTTTTTTTTTTTTTTTTTTGTGTGTGTGTGTTTGGCAAACAAAATGTAAGTAAAATTTATCATTTTTACATGCCAGAAATGAATCTTTGTTTAGGTAATAACAAGACTACCTACAATGATGGGAACATTGCAATTTTTGATGCATGTATATTAATTTTAAAGCAGTTTTTTCATCCTTTTACCCGTTAAATGGTAGAATTTTTTTTTTTTTTTTTTTTTTTTTTTTTTTTTTTTTAAATAAATTTGAATTTGTGTTTTTTATTTTATTATTATTATTATTATTATTATTATTATTATTATTTTGCACATTTTGAAGTTCCTTGAGTCGGAAAATCAGATTTTTAGCGTTTGTTCTGTGTGTGTATCTGTTTATTATCAGCATAACTTAAGAACACATAAAGTCTAGCTCAGTAATTTGAATCTGTATCATACGAGGATGCTGTTTGAAATTTTTTGTTGAAACAAAAAAAAAAAAAAAAAAAAGGGGGGGGGGGGTCCTGCACAGTTACCTCCAAGATAATTCATATTCATCACGTCTGTGGATGTAATACCTTGTAAATACTGTTTAACATCTTTAGACTGCATGAAACAAAAATAAATGAAAATAATAGCATGTTTCGCATAAATTTCAGTTAGTCATTCATCATCATAATTATTTTACAGAGTCTCACAAAGTAATTCGGAGATATTTCGCATGGAAATTGCTCGAAGTACATTTCAAGTAATGCTATATGTTTTCCATGCTATACTAAATTCAAACTACATGATTTATATATAATTTATAGACAATAGACAGAGCTACTCAAAATTAAGCGAAAACATTCTTTTCTGTTGAATATAATTGATGGAATTGCTATGCTTTACTATATTTCACCGAATCTAGCTGCTTATATACATATGGTTAACGAAATATTATTTGAAATCCAATTTTCGAAATTGCGCAGCAACAGTATACCCCTTATTTCTCACTTTATCCTCTTAGAAGGGTCCGCCTAGTGATGAAATGCTCTGGCTTTCGTGCTGGCTTCCAATTCCATTAAAGACTTGGATGCTTGTACTGGTTCAGTATCCAACTTGTATGAAGTGGTATGCATTCAGTCGAATCAACATAGTTTTCTATAATAGCCAAATTTATCACATGCCAAATTTAGGTCTTTATATATTATAAAAGTTGAGATATTGCTTTTCCGTAAATGGGGTTAAATTGCTCGATACCAGCGCCACATGTTAGGCAATATGCACCCAAACGAAATCAACATAGTTTCTCTTCCTTGCTATCATGCGTGTCATGTTTTTTTCTTTCATTAAACACTATAGAAACTGAGCTCTAGCCTCTTATTAAATGAGAGAAATTGCAGCATGGCAGCATACCTGTTGGACGATATACCCCATAAGCTACTTTCTGTTACCATGCATTACTATAAAGACAAATTTTTGCAATTTAAGATCAAAGATAGAATGTACTGTATTTAACATTTTTATTGTACTTTAAAAACGTTTCAAAATGGTTTTCGAAACACTTTTATTTAAATTGCACTTCTGTATGAAAAGAGCTACTGCCCCTTCAACACCGTTTGGTTGTTGCAGCTACATTCCTAAGCATTTAAGACTGTTATTTATTTATTTTTTTAATTTACTTCAAATTATTCAGAAAAATGTCAGCCATCCTGTTTTATTAAACTTTTTTGACTAATTTTGATTAGCCCTGTATATCGTCCACCAGATTTTATGTACCGAACACTGTAATTAAAACTAACACCATGAGAAAGAGAGAGAAAAGAGGGACATAACTTGAAATGCTCTTCTTTCCACTTACAAATATAACACAAATCTTTCAGAGCTCTTTTGCATGCCTTTGTAAATTAAAGATAAATTTCAAAATAATTGTATGTGAAACATGGTTTTGTGCATTTAAGAAATATATGTCAATTTTGTTTTGTGTAGTGCTGCCAAACATATAAAGCTGCTGCTGCTACAAGAAATTTCATCCATAGACAATGTATGGCTCCCCCCTTCCCCTTTTTTTTTTCGGCAATCATATTACATATTGCAATATATTTAATATAAATAAAAAAATACTTATACTGCACATAAAAACTGCTGTTTTTTTTTTTTTTTTTTTTTTTTTTTTAAGTTTTTTGCGATAGAACATAGAACCTAAACCATAAAAAAATGGCGCCCGGTAGAAATAGCACCTGCAATTTGGCAACATACGCTAAAATTAAACAAGAACGAAAACTCATGCGTTTCGCATAGATTACTAATGCTTTCCAGTTATACGTACTCGTTGCATTGTTTAACGTTCAATGTGCTTTTTCCCTACGTGATCACACAATGGACAGATAGATAGAATAAATAAATTTATGATCCCTCTTAAGCATTGTTGAAAAATGTTAACAACACTTAACACAAACAGAAGTATATATAGTTCCAGCAATTTCCAATTTTAACCCGTAATGTATCTGAATATTTGAGTGTAGGCTTGTAAATCTGAGCGCTAAACATACCATTCTATATAAAACATTTTTTCCCCTATGTGAATAATAAATGCCAATTTCACTATGATTTGTGTGGTACGAACTTATTTAAATATGATTTATAAAAATGCTTCTCATAGAACGCAATGCATTGGGACTATTTTGGGAATCCCTGTGCACAAGCTAATTGTGATATTCATATTATTTTAAATGGGGAACACGCCACAGTAAACTTGAATAACATATCATTTTGTTGAAATTCTGAAAATATTGACAGGTGCTAGAGCTTGCACAGACGGGCAAAACGACAGACAAATTAAAATCATAATCACTCTTAAACATCGTTAAAAGGCTTCATAAAAACGAAAATGCAATTATAGCCCTTAATGTATCTAAATATTTTTGCGTGTCCCTATAAATCTTAATGCTAATCATACTACATTTTATGGAAAACATTTTTTTATGCGTGTGAATTATAAATGTCAATTATGCAGCATAAAGTTATTTAAATATTTGACACAAAAATGCTCTTCATAGAGCACATTCCATTGGCATGTTTTGGGTTCCATGTACACATACATATTGTGCTATTTATACCATTTTAAAATAACATGTCAATGAAAACTTTAAAAAAATATCATTTTGAAGAAATTCTGAAAACATTTACGGATACTAGAGACGAACAGAACGATAAACTATTTCAAATTTTAATCTCTCTAGAACATACACTTAGCCCAGCGTTCCTTCCACTGTTAAAAAGTGTTAAAAACACTTTATACAACTATAAATACAGATCAAGCAATTTCCAGTCATAGATATTAATGTACTAGAATATTTTTGTATTGCCTATAATCTTAATGCTAATCATACTACATTATGCAGAACACATTTTTTATACATATAAATAATTATTATCAATTTTATTCTGATTTGCACAAAATAACTATATTAAAATATTATTATAGGAATACCTCTCAGAGAATGCAGTGCTTTGAAATTATTTTGGGTATCCTATAAGGAAGGGCATGTTTACAAACAAAAGCTCCGTCAGTCAATCTTTGCCACTCTCGAGTGGCAAAAGATCGACCTGGATTGGTGGAAATACCAGTGTTTTGCCACTTTACCCATAATTTGACTGCGAGTGACGTCACGTGCCCTTTCCTTATTACATAAACTAATAGTGGTATTTTGTATAAAAAGACGACTTGGCGCGAGATTATTAAAACTGAGGAAGTCTTCAACCTCTTGAACGCCAAAGCGAAAAAAATGGAAAGCAGACAGCTGTTTCGGTAGCATATAGCATACCGTCTTCAGCGTATAGATAGAGAGAGAAGTGCTCGTATACAGTCGGCAGCAAAAGTATCGGAGCACAGGCAATAATCCCTGTCTAAAAAAAGTACACTTAATACTACTTTGTTAAACAAATCCTTGTCCAGTCATGTTCTTAGTCAGTCTAAGAACATGATTCGACAAGGATTTATTTAACAAAACAGTTTTAAGTGTACTTTTTCGACATCGGGATTATTGGCTAGTGTTCGGATGCTTTTGCTGCCGACTGTATATCGGAGACGAATCGAATTCTGATTATCCAACAGAATTACATGGAATGTTGTGTTTTGACCAATAGGAATTTTGGAAACACAAGTTGTGAAAAATTCAGAAGAAATTAAAAGAATGTGGACTGAATGCAAAATTTCTAACAATCAGACACATGCGGTACAGCGAAATCACAATTGACAATATATTTAAAGTTTTTATAGATGCAAAAAGGTTCAATGAAATCGAGTTTTTGAGCGGATTTAGGTCTGCAAATTGTTTTAATTGAATCAAATTTAAAATTATGGTTTTTCTACTAACAGTGCATAGAAATAACCGATTTATTAGTTTCCGGCTTACGAATGTAACTAATATGTTGACCAATACATAACAAATGACCAATGTATGTTAAACTATATATAGACACGAAATACTATAGATGCCCCAAGAATTATACATGGTCTGTTCAAAAAGTATCCGACCTTTGACCAGAAAAATATCTTAGTTACTTTGCGGGATTAGGATCCTAATCCCCTTCAAAGTAGGTCCCTTGCGCCTCCACACTAGTGCTGGACGATATCAGAAATTAAATATCGCGATATATCACCAAGTTAATATCGATATTAGTGATATATTGCGATATTTCTATCAAGATAGGAAAAAATAGACATTTGTTATTTTTTAAAGACATATGCACACGAATTTTAAAGTATAGAAGTATCAGAACAAAAACCCTTATCGGGTTAAAAGTTTGTGACGCAGCACTTTATTTCGATATGATTTGGAAATATGGGTCTTAAAAATAATGATATCAAATTTTGAGTGACGCTTTGCTATTAATTGAAATATACATAGATTTTTCTTATTTCATAATTTGCTTTTTTCTTCTATTTATATTTACATCACAGTACATTCATAATATTTTCAACTTCAACGTGAAAAAAATATATAGAATTTACTCACTGATGCTTTTTCATTTGCATCTCGTGAATTCAAAATATGAGTTTTAAAAGAAATGATATAATTTCAGTGACGCCTGAGTGTTACTTTAAAAAGATTTCTTTTTAGATTTCATAACAATCACTTTAGTTTTGTTGAATAAAGTGTATTTACATATTGAAATAATGATTTTAATTTTTAAATATACTGTCAAATAATCAAACTTTCACTCAATGTACATTATAAATTGAAGTTATCTAGTTCAATAAATTGATTTGTCTATTGCGTCACGCTATCCAAAACTGTAAGTAAAATTTATGTAAATGTTACTTTGCACACATTTTCACTGTTAATACTACGATACAAAGAGATTGTGTGATGCAAAAAGAAAACATTTGCAGAAATTTTACTTGCAGTTTTGGATAGCGTGACGCAATAGACAAATCAATTTATTGAACTAGATAACTTCAATTTATAATGTACATTGAGTGAAAGTTTGATTATTTGACAGTATATTTAAAAATTAAAATCATTATTTCAATATGTAAATACACTTTATTCAACAAAACAAAAGTGATTGTTATGAAATCTAAAAAGAAATCTTTTTAAAGTAACACTCAGGCGTCACTGAAATTATATCATTTCTTTTAAAACTCATATTTTGAATTCACGAGATGCAAATGAAAAAGCATCAGTGAGTAAATTCTATATATTTTTTTCACGTTGAAGTTGAAAATATTATGAATGTACTGTGATGTAAATATAAATAGAAGAAAAAAGCAAATTATGAAATAAGAAAAATCTATGTATATTTCAATTAATAGCAAAGCGTCACTCAAAATTTGATATCATTATTTTCGACCCATATTTCCAAATCATATCGAAATAAAGTGCTGCGTCACAAACTTTTAACCCGATAAGGGTTTTTGTTCTGATATCATTACTTTTTAGGGGTTATTGATCAACTGATCAAGTCCTTCCAGCTCATAGAAAGAGTAGATTTTTTTTTCTTATCATGTAGCTGCCATTTTATTTAAAAATGGCGGCTACAATTAATTAATGGACTTAATGGAAATATTAATGAGGGCTACGTATATATGGAGTTTTAAGTAAATTGGATCATAAATACCTTTTTAATGAGAATTTATATATTTCAAATAGCTGGCACTCGAAACAAGAAGGCAGATCATATAATATTCATATAATTTTACAAAAATACTTTCATTTATTAACGATTATTTATTTTGATAAACAAATTTCAATTCCTTTTTAAAGAATAATTAGATGCAGACAAAGTTTAGTTTATATTAATATATTCTGCTATCCCTCCCCTCTTTTTCTATTCTTTTATTTTTTTTTATTTTTTTTTTTCAGCAATGCACCGAAGAAATAATATATACTTTCTTTGTTTCTTTTTAAATTCTTAAAAAAAAAAAAAAAAAAAAAAAAAAAAAAGCTTATAATTGGTTTTAAAATTAAAATCATGTAAAAGGAAATTTCATTAACCTAAACTATTAATATCTGAAGTGCTTGTATGTAGGGGGGGGGGGGAGGGTGCGAAATATTCTTGTTTTACTGGTAGAAATACATAATGGACATTTAATTTTTTAAAAATCATAAATTGCCTAATAGCAAAATAATAAAATTGAAGTATATTTTAATGATTTTATTGTTATTTATATAGCAATTGATTATAGACTGCCATTCATTAAGAACAAAATAATAATACATAATAATAATAATAATTTAGTCATTTTACCAATAATATATTTATCTTCTATTTTTTAAATAAATAGTTTCCCTCTGATTATGATACTTCAAATATTAAATTTTAATATACATGAGCAAGCCTTTCTTATTTAATATATATAAATTTCTTGTAATGCAATATAGAGTAATCCTTTTATTTTCCATTTTGTCTTAATAGGGGGAAAAAAAATTAGCGCACCAGAATTACATCACTCAATTCAATTAAAAAAAAAAAAAAGGAGAGCGAGAGAATGGTAATTAATAAAAATTTAGAAAGGAACTACGAATTACAAAAGAAAAAATATAGAATCAATAATGAGAAAGCGATCACACTCGTTTTTATAGTAACTCTATATTAAGTTAAAAGATGGCGCCAAAATTTTTCTCTCTCAATAATACTTCGAAATTCTTCTCTAAATTGGAGCATGCGCAAATTGAGAGGTGCTCCGCTCCCGCAAACGCCTTGTACAATAAAACCACAACAGTCTCAGCCAGTCAGAGAGCGCAGGAAGGAAACACCAATCAGAGGCGGCGAATGAATACATGAATGATGAAAAAAATTAATCGGTTGATTGATTAGTTGGGTTTTACGTCGGTAAAAATTAATCGGAAAAAAATGTGAAATATTTTCTCTTAAAAAATTATAAATTTATTATGAATAATTATTAAATAGAATACATATAATTACAAAATATTTCCTTATTTGAAATATTATCTAAATAGTATTTTGGCGAAGTGTGAAATTTTAAAATCAAATAATTTCCTTCATAACAAAAAAGAAAGAAATATTTAAGTAAAATTTAATTTAGTATATATATAATAAGTATTTAAAACAAACAATGAAGTTTACTTTTTGCATTTAATAAAAAAAATCTAAATATTTTATTGACTGCATTCAGATTGGATCAACCAACCACAGCCTCAGAAAACCGAATGACGCCTGTTCTGAATTCTGAGAATCTGCGGTTCAAATCCATGCATGGCGGAGGAAAAATAGTTCGATTTTTAAGCTAAATTATGTGAGAAACAAGAGTTTTTTGGGAAAAACGGAGAACGTCATGCGTCTCAGACAAAATAAATTAATATCATATATCAATTTCATAAAATTTCTTCGAGCCGTTTTCGAGAAAAAAAACTCACACAAAACACATTTTTCCTTTGAAGTCTTAAATTGCAACTCCAGATCTCAAAATATATACAATGTTGAAGTGTGAAACTTTCAGGATAGCATCATGCAGAAGATAAAAGCTTATTCTGAAAATATTAGATCAGAATATCTCCAATTTACTGAGATATTAAATGTCGGCGTTTCCAAATTCCCTTGATGTTAAATTAGCTGTATAATAGAGTGTCGCTGCTAAGCTTTGTTTGAGCTTTGCTGCGTCACTCAAAAAACTGCCGTTTTTTATGATAGAGTGTTTTCTATGTATTTTCTGGTATATTACTACCATAACTTTATCATTAAAAAAAAAAAAAAAAAAAAAAAAATGCATAAAAAGTGAATCAATATTTTGTGTTTCTTATAACTTATACTATTGCTTTTTAGTATACCTCTGTATAGTTTATCCTCTATTCTTCACATTTTAAGCTTTAATTATTTTTAAATCATATTTTAACACAGCTAATATGTGATCTGTGTTTTATTTGCACGAAGTATATCAAAATTCATAATTCTACTAAAAATAAAGCTTAAGAAAAATTGTCTTAAGATGTAGGTATTAAATAAAAAGGAAAATCATTTTAAATAGTCAAGAACTGCCATTGGATACACCTTTTTTGGTCGTAGAGAGTAATATTTTTTACTTAAAATTCTTATATGCATCCTAAATGTCAGTTACTTGTCATTTTTATTTTTGTATCTGCTTACCAAATCATTACAATATTTTTTAAATGTATATGTGTTCAATTCACATTCGTAATAGTATCACACTAATTGAAAATTGAATTATATATATATGTATACATTGTCAGTATAAAAATTATATTATTTAAACAAAATTATGTTAAAGTTTCATTTTGTTACTTAAAGTAACTCATTTTGCATTTAAACCAATTTTATTTAACATGTACGGCTTAAAAAAATAAAAAAAGAAAGAAAGAAGGAAAAGGAGAGAGAAAAAATAAATGCTACATAAAAAAAAAGTAATAAACTATCCAATATTATATATTTCTATAAAGAAACTGTCACTGTAAAATTACTGAAGATAAAACTTTATTTTACATCAGTCAGATAGCACCCTTTCTCCCTTCCCATGTTATCCAATGGAATTTTTGTCTCGTCGTTTTATAAAAATATTTTATTAAAAAATGAACTTTTTCGAATTCTGTTTTTTGAATATTACTCTTTGAACAGGTCGTCTTTTAGCTTAAATTCTCTTTTTTTAATATTACTCTTTCAACAGGTCGTCTTTTAGCTTAGTGAGCAATTTTTCGAAAAAATAAATTTAAATATTTTACTTAGAGATCCACACTTAGAGTCCATAATTTACTTATTGAAATAAAATATTTAAATTAATTTTTTCGAAAAATTGTTCACCAAGCTAAAAGGCGACCCGTTCAAAGAGTAATATTCAAAAAACAGAATTCGAAAAACTTCATTTTTGAATGAGATATTTTTATAAAACGAAGCAACGAAAATCCCATTGGATAACATGGGAAAGGAGAAAGGGACTCTGACTGATGTACAGCCCAAATCGAGTTAAACACATGTCGCATCTTATTGGCTAGAAGCTACCGATACTTTGAAATAAACCAATATCAATGAACCAATAGCAGGAAATGAGCTAAAACAAAAGATATTATTGTTTTCATTCGTCATAATAAGCGTTTGTTTTCATATCGTCTTGTCTGTGGTTTGGTTACTGTGGTATTACACCTACGATCCACAAAGCGGTGATGTGCAATATTATCAAATACTAACGGTAGTATAAATTCTTTCATATTATCGTTTAGGGTTAATATACTATGGGAAGTTAGTATATTGGTTGAAGTCAATATACTGTGATAACTTAATTTTCTTGATGAATATCATTCAGACTTTTTGGACAGTGATATTTTCGATTGGGTAGATAGCACGAATAAAGATAAAGAGAGTAGATACACTGCGGTAACTTAGTTTTTTTCTTAATGAAAGAGAGATATCGTTTGGGGTTGGAAGTAGGGAAAAAAGAAAAAGGGGAGGGAAAATGAAAAAGGGTTGCACTATTCAGCTGTCTTTTTGTTCGGTGCGTGGTGGGTGATGCATGCTTAGTGGGGAAAACAGAATTAGAAGAAGGTATTTAAGATTGGCGTTCATTATTACTTATCAGGACATGGATGGAGCGTGCAGTGCACAAAGGGTTGCATTAGTATAAGCTATACGGCGCGGCGTTCGCTTTGTTCGGTGCGTGGTGATGGTGCTAGTAGGGAAAGCAGGATTTGAAGAAGGTATTTAAGATTGGCATTAAACATTATTTATCGGCGCATCGATCGATCGCTCAGTGTGTGCTAAGAAATATCGTTAGAGGGATATATTGGCAGAGCAAGATCTTTAATATCGTTACTGCGATATTAAAAAAATATTGATACTTGGGGATATATTGATAAATACTCCAGCCCTACTCCACACACTTAGTGCAGCGTTGGTGTCTAACTCCGTCGTCGCATTCTGCATTATCGTATCTCTACTCTGAAAACGGGGTCCTTTCAATGACATTTTCAATTTCGGGAACAACCAGAAGTCGCAAGGAGCCATGACTGGGGAGTAGGGAGGTTGGCGGACGACTGGAATTCCATGCTTCGCCAAGAATATTTGAGTCAGGTGTGATGAATGTGATGGCACATTGTTATGATGACACTGCCAGTTTTACGCAATCCGTGGGTCTGGTCTTTGGCGCTGAACTGCATCACGGAGTCAGCAAAGAACTTCACCTCATCTGTCTGATTGTTGGAAATTTCACATTTAGTTCACATTTTCTTTATTTCTTCTACATTTTCCACTACTTGTGTTTCCCAAATTCCTATTGGTCAATCCTCCACATTCCACGTAATTCTATTGGTTGATCAGAACTCGATTGCTTTCCTGTATATATGAGAACTTCTCTCTCATTTCTTCAACTAAATGTTACCGAAACAATTGTCTGCTTTCCAATTTTTCCTTTTGGCGTTCAAGACGTTGACCATTTCCTTGGTTTTAACAATAGAGGTATTTACCCCATTTTCAGTAGGGAATGTCTTCTAGTTAACTGTAATAACGTACATCAATTTTAAGAAATTACATAGGTATTTATGGTAGTCAGAGGACGGATAGGAAAACTGACAGACGAAGTCATAAACACTTTTTATTTATGTTGAAAAATGGTTAAAAGAAAGATGGGCTATACCAACGATCGACAAATCAACTACTAAATAGGAAACGAGGAAATGAAGGTTGAAAATGAGTGACTTTAATATCGCAAAAGAACTGCAAAATGGTAATTGGCGACAATCTGGGATTCATCCCCTGTGCGTTGTTTCTGAACAGAACATGCAATCATAATTTTGATTCCAATAAGGAAAGCGCAGCTGACGTCACGCTCAGAGCAAAACACTCTACTCAGGTTAAGACTATTATATAACAGGCTGAATCATTCGCCGCCATTCGTATGTCATGTCCGTCATTGCTAAACTTAAGATTACTATATAATAGTCTTATATAGTCTCATATAATAATCTTATATGGTAATTAGTCACTGTCAAACCTAAGACTATTATATAATAGTCTTATATAATCTCATATAATAGTCATATACAACAGTCTTAGTTTTAGCAATGGCGGCCAATGATTCAGCCTGTTTTATAGTAGTCTTAACTCAGGTAAGACTAGAACTCCTACATTGATAGGCTGACGCATCCGCCATTTTCTAGGCCACCAGACCTGATGACGATATATTATTGTTGGTTTTTCGGCAATAAATTGCACGAATAACTCCAGAATAGAGCACCGCCTGTTTATATTTTCTTCTAATCCAGAAAGAAGGAAAAAGTGGATTACAAATTGCAGATGAAGCTCGCGGATACCCTGAGCAGAAGCACAACTTTTTAGCAAAAGGTTTCCTTATTTTCAACTTATTTTATTTAATTTTCAAAGTTTGACAAATTTAATATGAATGTACTGTTTTTTTAAGTTAGTGTTTTTAAATTCTTTTAAAATTACATTTATTTTAACGTGAAGGTTACAGTTTTGAGAATGTTGGCGATGTTCTTAAAATTGCCAACTTGTTTGTTTCGTGATAAGAAGTACAGCATCTAGAATAAACAGTGTAGAAAGCGGCGAATAAAATTGTACTAAAAAAATTAAGCCTGTCACCAGATGTCATTGTAATCGAAGCTAGTGTCCCGACAACAAAACCGAGACTCCCTATTGGTTAATTATATGCTTAGATCACGTGATTCAACTGACGAAACTGGGAAAAGTCAATCAGGTCTTCGATTTGAGCAATAGCTTCGATCACAGCGACATCTGGGTAAGCTTAATTTTTGTAGCATCATTTTAACTTCACGGTTATAGGCGATTGCCACACTGTTTATTCTAGACGCTGTAATAAGAAGTTCTAGCTCACTTGATTTGTATAGAAGCTGAAAGGCGATAACGACGCTAATCAGGTAACCTAGCTTTTTCTACCGCCAACACTTTCCCAGTCGGGCTAGAAAATGGCGGACACTGCGCCAGCTCTTATCATATAGGAGTCTTAGGTAAGACTACTATATAATAGTAGTCTTATACTCAGGGCAAAACACTGGTATTTTCACCAATAGAGATTGTCCTTTTACCACTCGTGAGTGGAAAAGATTGTTGTTGTTTTGAAGGGAGAGACCCTCAGAGCATGGGGTTTATAGCTGCAAGGCTTTACACCCCTAATAATCCTAAACAAGTTCGATGAAGATCTTAATTGTGAGGAATCACACAGTACATGGTTGCATCGTCAGTTAAGGACGTGTGGATAAGACGAAGGAGCCAAAGTCAGAATCTGTCAGACTTGAGAATAAAGGACACCAACTGGCGAGCTTGAGTAACTCCAGAGACGGCTAGATCGCATAAATCGCTGAAGGAAGCCGAAGAACCAAGGAGATTGAGATTGCTATACAAATCATGCCGAGCTGAGGCGTAGCGGCGACATACAAGGAGGTAATGGTCACAGGTTTCTGGAACCTGACAGGTTGGACAGAGAGGAGAGTCACTCATATGAAGCTTGTAGAGGAGAGCCCGGGTGGGGAGGGTTCGAGTCCGCAGGCGGCTGAGGAGGACTTCACTTCTTCTGGGCAGACAAAGTTTACGATGCTCCCAGCTTCTTTTGGTGAGGTGGGGGAAAACCACACTGTATTTCCCTAAGAGCCACTCTTGGACATCATCCCTTTTATGAATGGTGTGAAGGTATCGACAGATGTCCTCTGGAGACACCTTGCTGAACGAGGATGGTGCAGAAATGGTGGACCGAGCAAGCATGCCGGCCATTTCATTCCCATGGATACCCATATGACCGGGTACCCAAACCACCTGAACCTTGTTTAGACGGCTGGCTACCATGACCAGCTTGCGGTAAACCCAAGTAATCACAACTGGCGAGCGATAGTTGATAGCCTGGAGGCTGGTGATCACAGACTTGCTGTCGGAGAAGATGATAAGCTTCCCCTTAAGAGGGGAATGGTCCAAGGCCAGACCAATCGCAAGCGTTTCAGCAGTAAAGATAGAATTTATATTGTCTATTTGCTTTGAATGTCCACAGCACAAAGACATGTCCCAAACAGCGATGCCAGTGCAAGAGCTAGTTTTGGAGGCATCAGTAGCCATTTGATAAAACTCGCTATGTAGAGAAGCATAATCAGTGAAAGTCTGGTGAACAAGCTCCGGATGGAGAGACCTGCTCTGGAAGTCTAAAGTATCAATTAGAAAAGAAATGTTGTCACACAAAGGATAGGGGGGCTGAATCCAAAGCAACAAATCCTGAGAACTCAGACCAAGCTGACTAAGAATAACCCTCACGAGGGAACCAGGAGAGCCAGAGTCAAAATTGGAGGGATCCATCAAGGAGTGAATGGGTGAACTCGTACCTAAACCAAAGTGGCGGATGAAAAAACGTTCCCTATGGAGGTCTTGAAGGCTAGCCACAGTAAGCGAGTTAGCTTCCCGGCGAAGAACGGGGATAGGCGTCCACCGAGGGAGGCCCGTAGCCACCCTAAGCACAGCATTCAAAAGGGGCTCTAACCTCTTCCGAGTGGAGGGACAAGCAAAAGCGTACACATTGCTACCAAAATACAGGGAGCTGATAACAGTAGCATTCGCGATTCTGAGAAGGTTTTTGGTGCCAACACCCCGAGAAGTATGACTAATGCTCTTCAGAACGTTAAGTTTCTTCACAGTTTTCTCACGGAGACGAGAGACGTGATTGCCCCACGTCAAACCCCGATCGAAGAACAGGCCAAGGATGCGAATTTGGAAAATGCCTACTCCTCAGAACCTTGGCGAAAAAACATAATCGGGCTTTGGCGAGCGCGAGTCATGATGATAGACGGTAGGGTTGCTCGCATGTCTGATGACAAGCGGACGTTAACGATAGAAATTTGTTCAATAATTTTAAATAAATTTTAGGTGCTTTTGTCTCCTGAATTAGATACTTAGAAGTATGATTTAAAACATTCATTTTGTAATTGAATAGCTATTTTTATTTTCTAAATAAGTTTCTAAACGTTCATAGCTAATTGGAAACATCCTACATGTAAACAAATTGTCGTGTTTATATTATGTCTAGATAAACTTGAAAAGAGATTGACGTATATTTATTTTATATTTTGCCTATGTATGAGTTATTATTTCACATGTGCATTTAAGTGAATTAGTAATTAATAATGCTGGAATCCAAATATTTATTTTGTGTGTGTGTGAAGAACTTATTGCAAGGTATGTTCACAACATTCAATGGTTTTATAATTTTTTTTTAATGTCTGTAAGTTGTATAAGTGCCTAGAATTAACATTTCTTTTATTTTTTTAATTAAAAGATAATATTTTGTACATTATTGCTGTAACATATTGAAGTATTAGTATCTGATATTATATCCTGATGACTCATCTTATATCAGGTAATTTGTTTAGACATTTGAAAACAAATTTGACTTAAAATTATGATATAATTGTGATCATTCTCCTTTTAATTAGTATATTAGTTAGATGTTTATTTTGTTAAATATCACCGTTTGAAATGAAATTGGTCGAACTGATGATAACATGTAATTATCAGTTCAATCATTTTTATAATGATAATATCGATGAATATATTTATTACACACTACATTTTGAATATTATAGTGAGATATATTTACATAGAATAGATTGCATTATGTAGACTGCTGATTAAGTAGTACACATACATTCTGAGTGAAGTTAATTTGAATTTATAAAAACAAGAATTAATTTTTGTTAATTGTGAATAATAATACAGTTAATGGTATGACTTAGCGTGTTTTTAATAAATCAATAATTTGGCACAATTTTGCTATTATCCTTGGAATTTACAAACCTTTAGGAAAGGAAAGTTTATCAAAGAATGCCATACTCAAAATGGCAGAAAATGAAATTGCATCAAAATACATAAAAAAAAAAATTAAATACAAAAAATGTATAAAGTACATTTAAAAAAAAAAAAAACAGGTGAAAAGCTCAAAATTATAAATAATCACAGTTTAATTAAAGAAGATCGAAGAGAAATGAAGGAACAGTGTTTCTTGGAAAGTTCTCTAGTTATGAAGTTTATCCTATGCCAGCTGGACCATAGCTTCAGTGCACGAAATTGATTTTGTGCCTGTAGACGTGGGCTTGCTAGCGATTTTTATTAATATCGACATCAGATAGAAGAAGAAAGAGGAGGATAAGCTTATTGAAGACACAGTTCCTTGTGACATGCTGTAAATAAATCTAAAAATAGATCAGCATTGAAATTTGACATTTGATTTTCTTGTATCCTTTTCAGTTGTTTGCCATTCGAACTTTTGTATGTTTTTTTAATTTTATGGTATTTGTTCATAAAAGTTTTTTTTATAGTTCATTTATTTTATTTATTTATTTATTATTATTATTATTATTATTTTTTATTTGTAGATAGGGTAAGTGCACCAGTGATTGACACTTTTAGAGCAATCTCTGATGTTTTTAATGTTCTAGTCATCAGAAAATATTTTCAGAAATCTTAAGTTAGTACATATGGCATGAAAGACATTCAGAACCACATATATGTTAAAATATATACATTTTATAACAATTATTTTTTTTATGAATTTTTATTTGACACCCACTCAATGTTCCAGTAATTGACACTGCCAGTTTTTCATTTTATCAGTAATTGGACCCCTATGTTTCATTGTTTGACACTGCTAGTTATTCATTATATCAGTTATTAGCACCCTATGCTCCAGTGTTTGACAAAAAATGTTAAAATTCTTATACGTAAAATATGATTTTATTATTTTTCTTATTTATTAATTATTTCGGGATAGATGTCAATTTGTGGAGCATGCCAATCACTGGAGCATCTACCCTATAGCTTTATCTGACGAATTTGAAATAAGCAATTTCAGTGTATAAATCTATAGTTCCAAAAAATTGCACATTATCCTTAAATATTAAAATATGTATTTATATAGTTACTGTTTAAAAAAGACTGAAGAAGAAAAGAAAGAGCAGTTTTCCTCAGAAAGTTCTCCATTTGTGAAGTCTTTGCATCCTACGCCAGCTGGAACATATCTATAGTGCACAAAATTGTTTTTGTGCCTGTAGATGTGGGCTTGCTAGCTCATTTCATTAACACTGATGTCAGATGGAAGAAAAGGGAGGAAAAGCTTATTGAAGAAAGAAAGTTCATCATGACATGCAGTAAATAAATCTTTTCTTAAAATAGGTAAACATTTATCATTTAATTTTCTTGCATTCTTTTGAATTGTTCGCCATTTGAACTTTTGTATGTTTTTTAATTTTATGGTGTTATTTATTTTGCTATTACTTAATTTTTATGGTAATCAGGGGTTAATACAGGTCGAGTTTACTACCGTTTATGGGTACCTTCACAAAAATCGACCAGGCAAAAAAGGTATCTTCACAAAAATCATACAGCTAAAATCGGTACTTTCACAAAAATCTTAGTCCTCCCAGCAAAATCTAACATTTTTAATTAGCACATTTTCAAAGGAAAGTAATTCGTGCATTTCTGTTGATATGACTTGCGAAGCAAGAATCATACAAAATGTTGGTTTAAATCTACACACAAGCGTTTGTTATGGGCGAGAAACAGTGCAGCATATGTAAACAAAACGATCCTTGTGTGTATCGGTACAGACACGCTCTGAAGTTGTGGCCATAGTGTACTGTTTGCTGATTCGTCAGGTGGTTTAACATTTTGGTGACTGTATGGTGATGTGTCTATCCTCCCTGGTACAATTCATGTATACTGCAGTGATACTAACACAAATAAAAACAACTTCTACTTACACTATCTCTACTGAACTGTTTATTTCAGAGTGAAGTAAGTTTTGGATTTTGGTTCCTGTTCTGCTATAAGCCTCACACTAGCTGCTGAGAGTTAATTTTATTATTCTACTTAGTTCAAACTCCCCCCCCCCATACACACAGAGAGAAAGAAAAAGAGTGCACTACAATTTTTCACAAAAATAAAATATAGTTAAGATTTTTCACAAAAATAGGTATTAAGTTTGAAATCTTAGATTGGCCCCTGGTAATATTCAATTGTTTCATTCAAATCGAACATAGTTTGATCAATTAGCAACAATTCAGCTTTAGTCCAAAGAAAAAACACATTTTTCATTAATTGGCAACTTTTCGCTTACACTCCCTGACTCAGAATTTTACATATAAATTTAATAAGATAAAATTTTTAAAAATGCTCCATGCAAAATAATTTTTAATTCTTCTGCTGAGATCTTAATCATGAGAGATTTGGAGATTTAATCACCACACACCCAAAATTTTACAAATTTCATGAAAATTTTTAAGTTATACTTCATTTTTAACAAATTTTTTTTGAAGACTTAGCCTCAACTTGTAAATTTAAAAATTACAATTTAAGTATAAGTTTATTATTACCACCAAGAAAGAAAGAAAAAAAAGCATAGCATCCTAAAATGTTTAAAAAGTAAAATATTTGTGGCTGCAGCTATGGGTCTGCTAGCATATTTCACAAATATCATGAAACGGAAGAAAACAACAGAAGAGAAAATAAGAAATAAATGGCATTTTAAAGTAATAAGTACACAACTTTGAATAAACACCATAAAATGCTATAAATTCACAATAATTGTTTTGGATCGAAAGAATACATGACCCTTCATCAGGCGAACAAAGGAAGCATGAGTGCTGCAAGCAAAGTGGCAACACACGCTGCCGCTTTGATATCAGCATTTGTGCTTACCGATAGTGACACGATCTAATTAAAGAGAAAGCAAGAGACAGAAGAAAACATCCACTACTGATGGCATGGACCACAAGGAAGTAAGCTGACGAAGGAGGAAACCCCCTCACAAAAGCAACTATTCAGACTTCCATAAAGCTGTAATGTAAGATTTTATTCTTTACAAAAATTTTCAGCAAATCGCTAAAATTGATGCCAAGATCAACATTTGCGTCGGCTACAAACTTGGCAGCCTGACGAGATTAGTAATCGAATTCGGTGACAAATATTGCTTCAGGAGAGCCAGAATTTGTAAACCTTTTCTCAATTTTAACAGAATTATTTGTTTTGGTAAAATGTATCATTTCTCACCACTAATTTTTGCCTACAAGAATAAAACTAGGCAATTTATACTGAAATGATTTTCATTGAACACTAAGCTGTGTTTAATATTTAAACTTAAAAACTTGTTCACATACCATAAAATTAATAAAACCACTACCAGTTTCAAAAGGACGTGGTCTTTCTTCTTCAGGTGCAAAGCACTTGCTATTACCTTGGAGAAAAAAGCAAGACTAGTGGTTTTTGTACCTGAAGAAGAAGAAAGGCCATGTCTTTTCGAAACTGGTAATGCTTTCATAATTTTATGGTGTATGAAAAAGTTTTTTAAATTTAAATATTCATTGTGCACCAGTTTTTTTATTTTTGTACTGTCTAAGCTGAGTATTTGCCAATGCTATTTTCTGTAATAAGCCATAGAAAATTCCTGAAAAATTTACAATTGGTGGTATATATAATCTTATCATCAGGACTGAGTTGTGGTTGGAGTAGCTTTTCAATTACCTCACACAAAAATATCAATGTTTCCATAACCATATGTATATTCCAATAGATGTATAAGGAAGTCGTGGTGTCCACATCAGATTCTTTTTTTTTTTTAATGCTAGCTAAGCAAGCATACATGTATGGTACCGTGACCACTGCTATACAGATTTTCATGCAAAATGTGTAAGTTGTATCCAGTGATGTTTTTTTCTCTTTTGGTTTTAATGGTTGCAAAGTGAGTTCACATGCATGGAAATGATCGCTACTATACAGATTTCTATGCATAGTGAAATAGCTCAATTTTAAATATTTGTTTTATTAATCTTAAAAATAGGCTTCCATATTAAGGAAGTATTGATAAAAAATATGTACAACTGTATTAAAATATAGCTATAATTTATTAAAATGTATGTACGTGTAATATCGTTAAGGCAATTAATCCGTCATTTAATAAAGATTTTCTTTTTCAAGTTTAAATTATTAATATAAATATGGCTGCAATATTGACAAGTAAGTTATACTAGGGTGCCTTGATAGAAAGAATGACAACATACGAAGGACTGTCATTGGCCAAAATTTCTATTTTACCAAATCTATGAAAAAAAAAAAAAAAAAAAAAAAAAAAAAAAAAAAAAAATGATCAGGTGTACTTTGAAAATTAAGTGAATGACAGTAAATTTTACTCTTTAAATTTTTTTTTTAATAGGAAAATGTATTATTACTAAGTACAAAACTTTGAATAAACACCATACAAGCAAACACTCGCAACAATTGTTTCAGGTAAAAAAAAACAAAGCCTTCATCAGGCAAAAAAAGTACACACGAGTGCTGTAAAAGAAGCGACAACACACTGTTGCAGGTTGCACTGTGTTGCTGCTTTGTTACAGCACTCGTGCCTACTTTATTCCCTTGACGAAGGGCTAGGTTTTCTTTTGACCCGAAACAACTGTTCAAAGTTCTTGCTTTTATGGTGTTTATTCAAAGTTTTGTAATTATTACTTTTAAACGCCAGTTCTTTGATGCTCTTTTATAATGTACTAGCAGGCTTTGCCTGCTTCGCTGGTCATTATATTGAAATGAATTTTCAAAACGCTATACCATTAATGATTTTAAAAAATCATTGAAATCAGTCAAAATCTAAGTTAAAGTTCTCGCTACCTTCGGTAAAGGTTTTTCCACTTGCCACACTTCACAAAATCCCTTTATAGTACATGTTGCATACACATACCTAACCAACACATTAAAAATCAGGATCCTGAGATTATTTGAAGCAGCACTACATTTTAAAATGTGTTTTTACCCCCTCCCCACTCTTAAATGGAAGAAGGAGGAGGGAATTTTGCTAAATAATTTTATATTATGAGTTCGATATATATAACTGACCCACACATCGAAAATCTCCTTCTTAAGATAATTTACTGCAGAGTTACGCATGAAGAGTTACTGCAGAGTTTACCCCCACCCCTAAGGGGCGGTAGTGTGGAATTTCACAAAATCACTTTGTAGTGTGTGTGGAATATGCATAAGCAGTCCACACATCAAAAATTGCCATTCTAAGATTATTTGGAACAGAGTTACGCATGCAAACATGTTTTTTAATCTCCCCCCCCCCCCAACCCTCAAGAGGGGAGATGGCACACGGAATTTCAAATAATCTCTTTGTAGTTTGTGTGTGTTGAATACACATAACCAGTCGACATATCAAAAAATCACTTTCATGAGATAATTTCATAGCTGCTGTTTTTAATCTTTTAAATCAAAATTCACATTGGTATTTTTAAATGGAATATGTCATATATATTTTCGACGATTAGTATTACTAAAATCAGCTATAAAATTTTTCCAGTCTGAAGTCCCCACCAAAAACAGTAGACTTGGTATCTATGTACTTTGGAGCAGTTACACTTTAAAAGGTGCTTTTGCCCCCTACTCAACACCCTTAAAGGGAGGAAAGGGGAAATTTCACAAAATACCTTCATAGTGTGTGTTGGAAACTCATAACCAGCCCGCACATAAAAAATCACCTAAGATAGTTCGGAGCAGATTTGCACTTGGAAATATGTTTTCTCCTCTCCAACCCCCGAGGGGGATAATGTGGAATTTTACAAAATCTCTTTGTAGTATATGTATTGAGAACACATAGTCAATCAACATGTTAAAAAATCACTACCCTGAGATAATTTGGAGAGGAGTTACTCTTATAAACATATTTTTGCCTCCCTATCCACCCTCAAAGGAGAGAGGAAGAAATTGCGTACAAATCCCTTTACAGTGCGTGTTGGGAAGGCATAAACAACCGACACACAAAATTAATCTTGCTGAGATAATTTGAAGCAAAGTTATGCTTGGAAACAGGTTTATTGCCCCCCTCCCCCCCCAATTGGGAACTTTCGCAAAATCCCATTACAATAGGTGTCAGGCACACATAAATAAGCCACACACTAAAATTTGTGATTCTATATATTTCCCCAGACAAATTTAGTGCTAAAAGGGGGACTTGAATTTGCCCCCTCGTAACTTCTCCCCAAAATCGAAAATTGCAGAAAACCAATAATGATTTTTTGGAAATATCCTCAAGTTGACTCTTTGTGGTTTTCTATATCTTTGTGCTATTATTGGTAGAGTTTAACCCTCGCTTTCCCAAGATGGGTTAAACTTTGACCCCATTTTGAAGTGAAATTTAGTTAAGCCCGCCTCATTCAAGAAGTGCGCTAATTCGTCAGGAGATAGCAAACATAACCAGTGGAATGTTGCAACTTCTAAATTGTACAAAAAGGTGCTGTGCTGGTGATTTTCGCCAAACATGCCAAGCGGCACCTGAAAGCGATTTTTCTGCAGTAACGCCTTGATGTTGGGAAAGTGAGGCTTAATTAAAAAATGCGTATTTTCTAAATTTGCCTCCAAAAATCATTTTTACCAACATAACTAAAAATTTCTCAATAATAAAAATTTAATTTTCAAATATCATTTTTTTTTTTTTTTTTTGGTCCACATTCAAGTTGTAACAATAAAAAAGGCTACAAAAAAGGCCTCTGAATGGAGAATTGTTTGCATGAAATTTTAAAAATGAAAGGTTATATATATATACTAGCAGGCTTTGCCTGCTTCGCTGGTCACTATATTTAAAGGAAACTCTTTTCTATATAGCTTTATTAAAAAAAGAAAAAAAAAAATACTTAAATCGCTCAAAAGCTCGCTTTGAGTTGCCGCTGCCTTTGGCATCGAACTGTTTGTCCTCGCAGTCTCCGGTGCCTGTCCCTATTGCCTGCGACAATAGCTTACCCGTGGGCTTCCATTTGGGTGCTTATCATATATGACAGTTTCGATACAGACAGTATCGAAAAATTTGAAGTAGCTTTTTTATATTTGAATACCAATTACATAAGAACAACATTATGCGTGATGTACATAATATTTGCTTTCAAGTTATTTCCTATATTTATTTGATTTAATCGATCAACCATAAAATGACAGCAATTTCAAGCCAAATTTAATATTACAATATGCTATGATCGGCTACGTCTATCGCATGAGACAATTATTATTATTTTGTGGTTATAAATACTTCATTCTTAGTTAATAGTAGTTGGTATATAGAAAAATAAATTAATTAATATGTAAACCTCATCATGGTACAAACTTAATATAGCTCCCCTTGACGTTATTTGAATTTTGTCGCTGTTTTAGACCAAAATATAATTTATGCGATTATTGTTCCTATATCTTTCTCTTTTTCAATACTTTATAATTTAGTTATATTTTTGATGAGCTACTTGGCTTTAAGTGGCTGTCCTAGGCGAAATATGTCCGATCTACTTCAGCATCAAAATTTAAAAATTTGTCCAGTATTATCAATAAGTAAATACCTTTAATATAATGCTGAATTATCTTTTATGCCTAGCGTAATTTATCCGTGCAATATATATACATATAAAGTTGAGGTATATAAAAAATGCTATGAAATAAAATTCAGATCATATTACTATTAATATTTTATTTTAATTATAAAGGCGTTATTTTCTCACTCACCAATTTAACATTTAGTAATTTTTATTTTTCGCATGAAAGTATATTTCATTTTATGTTGAAAAAAAAATGAATAAATAAAATAAATAAAAATACCTCGTAAACTTCTTTGGCAACAATTAAAAATTCAAATGGCTTATATTAAGGTAATTACCAGTTTATTATTTTCATATTTTAATTAATTTTAAAAAATCTAATCAAATAGTAGCATATGTCCTATTTCAGATTATTATCTATCTCGGTACCAAATTTTATCCAGATCCTAAATAGTAGCATATGTCCTATTCCAGATTATTATCTATCTCGGTACCAAATTTTATCCAGATCCGTTTAACAGTTGTGACGTGATTGAATAACAAACATCCATACATCCAACGGACAACTCACGCCATCTAGGTAGAAAAGTTGTTGAAAGAGTTGGTTAAAAATTAATTAAGAAAGAACTAATTAAGTTACAATTTTCATTAATAGATAAAAACCTATTCGCAGACCTACCGAATGTACATACAAAATTTCAATAAAATAGGTTAAGCCGTTTTGGAGGAGTATGGTAACAAACACTGTGACACGAGAATTTTATATATTAGATATATATATATTAAGATTATATAAATACTTTTAAATGTTTGGACATAGTTCATTTTTACTAAAGCAAGATTATTACTGAAATAAATTGAGTTAAAAATCATTTACATAAAAATAATTAGAAATTTCATTCAAAGGAAGAGATTATAATACATGCAATTAATCATATTATCAATGTAATCAATCTATACCTGCACAAACATTTGAATTAGTTAAATTTTTAGAAAGTGAGCCTTATTTATTTATTAATCTAAATAAGTAAATAGAAGAAAATCAATGTGTTGCTATTTTAAAAATTAATCAATAAATAAAACTGTGCATGCTATACTTAATTTCAGAGTTAGGCAAAGAAAAAAAACTCTGCATTAATCAAAATTAATATTACCTAACAAACATTTTACTTAATTACTTATGTTAGTAATTACTTAAGTACATCATTACTTTACCAAGGATTACAATTTTTTTCCCCTTTACGAAAAGGAGACAGAAAGAAAGAATACTTCAGAAGAAATATGTAAAAGTATAAATTAATTTATTTGAATAAAAATAATTTATATTGAATAACGAAAAATATTGAATGATAAAGTTAATAAATTAGTGGAGAAATTTATTACGACACGTTTACATATTGGTAAAAAAAGTTATCTGTAATAAATTTGTATTTTTATTTAGCACATTTTAAACACAAAAGAAAAAAAAATGTCTTCTGTAAAATAATCGCTTTTCATTCAATTAAATGTGAAGAAAATTATTTTTTTTTTATTAAACAAAATGTTTTATTTTTATACTATGATACGAATGCAAGTACGGTGGATGTGAATTGAATGATTAGTTTCCACATTTTCATATTTTTCCCTTAAAATATGTTGTGCGCCAAGAATTTTCTCGCCAAGGTTCTGAGGAGTAGGCATTTTCCAAATTCGCGCCAAGGATACGAAGGGAGACCACCCAGGGAATATCTTCTCCCTGCAGCCGAAGGTTAGAATCAGGCGAGATTTTCCTCCTGGAAAAAACAATCGCAGCACTTTTATGAGGGCTGAGACTCAACTTCCAGTAATTGCACCAGCGAACCAGATTATGAAGGGTGTCCTGACTATCATGCATAATATCTTCGAGGCAGGGGCCAGACGCGTAAAGGAAGGTATCATCCGCATATACAACAGCATTAACCCGAGGACCAATTGCTTCAAAGATATCACTCATATAGAAAGAGAAGAGTAAAGGAGACAGAACAGCCCCTTGCGGGACCCCCACGAAAGACGAAACTGGGGCAGACAAAGTTCCCGACCACCTAACCTGGATAGCACGTTGCATGAAGGAATGGCACCATTTCGTGAGATGGCCGTCAACGCCCGCTGACAGCATCTTAAAAGCCAGGCCGTCCGGCCAAACGGAGTCGTAAGCAGAGGCAATATCCACCGAGACCAAGACACTAAACCACTTCTGCCGCCGAGCCGATACCAGATCAGCATATATTTTCGTCAAAGCAGGTGCACAGTCCCTAAAAGGAATAAACCCGTAGTGGTTCACATGGAAAACATCATTCTTAAGCACCCAAGGAATCATCCGCCGAAGAACCATCTGCTCAAAAACCTTCGAGAGAACAGGGGTGAGGGAGATTGGGCGATAGGAAGACGAGGAACTGGAATTCTTACCCGGTTTCAAGATAGGAACGACAATGGCTTCCTTCCAGGACTTGGGAACTAGACCCTCCAACCAGAGATTATTAAAGCAATCGAGAAGTTTGACCAGACTGCTATTGTCGAGGCACTTGAGAAGTCGGAGGGAAATACCATCATTTCCAGGTGTGCGATGGGAAGACTTGTGCAAGGCGTGTTGAAGGTCCGAGAGAGCAAAAGGCTTCCTAATGTTGCTATCCACGTTGGCACTGAAGTCCAGCGGGATGTAACAGTCAATAGGGGGGCGCACAAACGTGTGAGCAAAAATATTAGCAGCAGCCAGCCTACTGTCATTTGAGGTACTAATGTAATTATAGGACTCCTGGGGAGGGTTCTTCCGGTTTTGGAGAGCCTTGAGAAGTTTGAAGATATCACTAGACTGCCCACTCCTTTTACAGACCTCGGACCAGTACATACGTTTAGCGTCCTTGATTTCTTTCTTAAGACGAGCAGCGAAATGCTTGTGCTGCATCCAGTAAGCCGAACTTAGGTGCTTTCTCGCCAGGCGAAGGAACTTGCGTTTCTGCCCAAGAAGATAACTGCAGCGGCTATCCCACCAGGGAGTGCCGACACGATCCAAGATCCTAATCCTTCGGCTACTCACAGCGACCGACCTTTGGCAAATATTTACCATGTCCTCATAGGACGGAGAGTTACAATCCTGTAACTTCTTGTTAAGCTTAACGGTAGCGGACCCCCAGTAACACCTTAACCTAACACTATGACACGGACGAGAGCCGGGCAGTCTATCGAAAGTAAGTTTGATTGGGCAGTGGTCACTATCAAACGTATCAGAGTGGACCTGGACACAGGTATTCGAAAACAGGTCAGGTGAAACAAGAGAGAGATCAATTAAGGTAGAAGATCCCCCGGGGAAACATGGGTAGGAACGGAAGTATTAACAAGACAGATAGTGTTGTTTATGATCCAGTCGATGACCCTCGAGCCCTGAGGAGAATCCCGACGGCCACCAAAACTCGTATGATAACTGTTGAAGTCACCAACTATTATGAAAGAACTATTGCAAAGGTAAAGAACCTGGTTAAACCAGTCGTAGTCAAACCTGCCGGGAGGAGAATAAACGTTAAGGATTTGAAGCCTAAAACTAGATGACAACTTAACTTCAACACCCAGGACCTCGTTGCCATGGGAAGAGCTAGGGAGTGAAAGATGACGAGAGGAAAATTTGCGATTGACAGCAGTAATAAGGCCACCACCGTGTTGAAGGTGCCTATCAGCCCGATTGACAACCTTCCCAGGAAGAGAAAAATCATTTGAAGAACTCAGGAAAGTTTCCTGGAGGCAAATAACAATATCATTACGGGCTATATCAGTGTTAAATTCTTTTGAAATCTCTATGATGGTAGTTCATATATTGCCAAAACTTTTGTATTTTTGGTCATTAGGAATATAATTTTCCTAAATATCTCCAAAACAAAAAGTCAAAAGTCACATAAAATCCAAAAAGGAAGATGCACAGCTAGATTTTATAACAAACCAATATATCAATTTGCATCGTTCTACGTCCAACCGTTTTTCAGTTATGCAAGATACACATTCACACGCATACGTACGTACATACAGAAGTCACGAAAAATCGTGTAAAGTCGTTGATATCTCCGAAATGGAAGCTCGTATTAAAACCAATGTTGCTGGTGTAAAACTAGACATGATATTATATTCACACGTATAAATTTACAACATTCTGCGATCTTTCATTTTTGAGGTATGAGAAACACAAAATCCATTTCGCAAATCAAGATTATAATATGTACTTCCTCATATTTTGTATAAGGAAGTAAATGCACTCTATAACAAAAAAAAGCGACGCACCAAGAAGAAGTGGGGACAAAAATTGGTAGATGGGGTGGAATGGGAGGTCCGAATGGGACAAAAATTGGTAGATGTCATGTACATGTAGAGAAAAACAATTGATTACAGTTTCAGAAAAATTGAATGATTTAATCAAGAGAAAGGGCCTCACAAAGTAAACAAGTCAATAACGCGTTGGTCCACTTCTGGCTCTTATCTACGCAGTTGTGCTTCTGTGAAGTATCGTGCTAAATTCTGTCCAATTGTTGCGTTAGATTGGTGAAATCCCGAGCTGGTTGTAGGACCCTTTTTATGATGCTCCAAACGTCCTCAGTGGAAGAGAGATCCGGTGACTGAGCTCAACCCCATTTCACTGAGCCGTCTATTAAGGGTATTTGAAGTCACTGAAGTACCAGTTGCACGTAGGAACGATGATAATGATGAATAGGTGCTTGATTCCATCAAAATCTGTATGTATGTCAATTTGTGTCCAGTTCGCATTACTCCTTCTTGGTGCGTCACTTTTTTTGTTATAAAATATATATTGTGTAAATGAAATATAATATAATAAAATAAATAAAAACAATATCCAAATATTTTATACTAAACTGGATGTTATTGGATTATTAAATACGTTTTAGAAAAAGGACAAAAAAAAAAAAAAAGACCCTCACATTGTTTATGAATAATTTATAGAGCCAATAATCAACATCTTGGTCTTCGAAAGAAAGGCAGATTTGAACAGAGATTGCGTTATGAAATTCTGACATGAGCCTTTTTTTTTTTTTTTTTTCAATTATTATTTTTTCTTTTCAGAAATTAGAATTTTGAGGCAACATACTTTGTATTGTACATTAAGTTTTTAAAAATATACAACAGACTTGGAAAAATGTATATTAGATATAATGTACAAATACATTTCAAAATATTGTTAAACATACAATATACAAATGCACATCTAATATACTATAATACAAGTATATAAAATACTGCCCACCTCTGCCTGATATCGATGTATGAATAGTTTTCGTAATTACATTTTGGTAGATATTTGTGTGGTGTGGATGATTAAGGCTGACTGACTTCTCGAAGGTTCTAGGCCTGGATCGATTGACCACTGTGAGTGAGGGTCTTTCTGAGCCCGTAATTTGGCAAATTTCGGAAAAAAAAAACATGGAGAACTCCGAACAACTAGGCTTACAAATGCGATATTTGTTCGAACTAAGCACTTCCCATGTCCCCTTTGAGAGTAAAATCTCTCGGCAACTGATGGAGCTTAGTTTTGGTAGAATTCAGTTCGACTATTTTAATCATGTTATTTGGGTATAAAGTGCACAAGGATGGAAATCAAATTGCACATGCAAAAATTATAGTGATAGACTCCATAAAAGTAATATCTCATGTTATAGTAACCGTTAATGACTTAAATGTGCGAAGCGCTCAAAAATCTGTATTTTGCTTTTTAACTCATGAAACCATCTAGAATAGACACATCCTTATATTAAAATTGCAATAAAATAGGAAACTAATAAAACGAACATTTTTATTCCCCCCCCCCGGGAAAATCCGATAGTGAACTTGAATATTATATATCAGTTTCAAGAAATTCCATGAAATTTTTCGGGAGTTAGAGCGTGGCTAGACAGACAGACGGACCGAAATCATTAACACTTTTCAACCTTACTGGAAAGTGTTAAAAACATTTAGAAAGCGATAAAAACGATTAATTTAAAAGAAAATGCAATTCCAGCAAATTTTCAATAATATCCATTGATGTAATTGAATATTTTTGTGTGGCCCTATAAATCTATTGCTAATCATACTGTATTCTATGGAAAGCATTCTTTTGTGCATATGAATAATATATATTTTAATTTTATTAAGATTTGTGCAAAGTAAAGTTCTTCAAATTTGGTTTATAGAAATTCCTCTCATAGTACGCAATGCTTAGGAATACTTTCGGGTGTCCCTGTATACAAACTAGTGATGGTATTTACTTCATTTTCAATGGGGGAACATCCGATAGTAGACTTGAATAACATATTTCAATTTCATGAAGATTTGTATAAAGTAACAGTATTAAAATATGGTTTTTAGAAATACCTCTCATAGGACACAATGCTTTGGAAAACTTTCGGGTGTCCCTGTATACAAACGAGTAAAGGTGTTCACTCCATTTTTAATAGGGAACATTCGATAGTAAACTTGAATAACATATATCAGTTTCAAGAAATTCCAAGAATATTTATGGGAGTTAGAGCGCGGACAGACAGACAGACAACTGAAGTCATTAACACTTTTCAATCTTGTTGGAAAGTGTTAAAAATACTTCGTTTACCGTTTGAGTATGAAAAATTAATGCACTTCCAGTCAGTTTCAAGCATAGCATAGTCCCGCGGTATTCTATCCTGCGGAAATTATCCCCCCTCCCATGAGAGAAACAACAAATATGAAGGTCGTTTGATCATCGTTAGATCACATTTGATCAACATTTTTTTTGTTTAATCAATTTAATGTAAAGAGATATAAGCAAGAGATATGCTAATAACAGACACACACACACAGAGAGAGAGAGATACATACACAGACCAACCACAAAAACATGATTTTCTGTATGATTCGACCTCAAAATGTGTAAATAAAATAACACAGACTCGAAAATCTGATCCAAAAGCAGTACTACTACTTTCTCTACCATATAAATGAAATATGTAAGGAAAAAATTTTTTAAAGTAAGGTGAAGGTCAAGTTGTTTGAATATGGGAACGGCTATCTCTTGTCTCTTATCCGATTGGAGAGTTTACTGAATGCTGACCGATAGATAAAATCTCCCGGGGTGGATTTGGGGTGACGAAAAGAGGATACAAAAAAGAAAAAAAAAAAAAAAAAAAGTTTCTCCGTCTCCGATAATTTGTCCATTCAAAGGTAAATGATGAAAATAAATCACTTTTAAGAATTACTATTGATTATACTTTATTAGTTATTACTTTATATATATATATATAAATAAAAGCTGTTTAAAAATCATTTAATAAAATATTCTAATAAAAGAAAACAAATTTATTTATTAACTAGTTGGCATAGGTGGACTCTGCTCAGTTCCCCATCATATTAATGTTCTCGTAAATCTCTAGTGCGAGACATATTATAATCATGTTAAAAGAAATGAATTTGACCAAAGCTTGATACAGTGACAGAATGAAATCCCCGCCTAATAGGCTATCCACCGTTCACTTCGATATATTTATCTTATTCTAATCTATTAATTTATTTTATCAAGGTCAATTCCGTTGTTTAGTTTTCATGCTACAATTTCCAATGCAATAATCCTCAAAATTCATGTTTATATGAAAAATTTACAATTTCGCTAGGTTGATAAAATCGTAAATTACGAAATTTTCCTATTACAATATTTGTATTCAATCATGTTCAAACAAATATCATAAAAGTTGTCTAATGTATTTATGATCCTCAAAATGGAAGTTTATGCTCAATTTTGCCTTATTCTGACATGTTAAGTAAATCGTAAATTCCGAATAACTTACGAATTTTTTAAATTGGAAAAATCATAGTCTATGATATTCATGCCAGTATCCTAAATAATATTTCGAAAGTGGTTTGACATCTTTACGATGTGAAATTTTGCTCTATTCTGCCATGTTAAGAAATTCGTAAATTTCCAATAACTTACGAAATTTTTATATTGGAAAATTCTAAGTCTTAATATTCGTGCAAGTGTTCTAAATAATATTTAAAAATAGTCTGACATCTTTACGATGAAAATATCTCAAAATTGACGTTTATGTGAAATTTTGCCCTATACTGCAATGTTAAGAAATTCGTAAATTTCCAATAACTTGCGAAATTTTCAATGTAGCATATTTATAGTTACTGATCTTCATTTCGGCATCAAAACTGATATTTTAAAACTGGTGTGACATTTTTACAGTAAAAAGTTTCCATTTAATGCACTTTTAAGTGAATTTTTGTCCTATTCTCCCATGTTAAGAAAATCGTAAGTTTCTCATAACTTACGAAGTTTTTTAATTCGAATGTTGCAAATGAATAGGGTTCTTGCCAGTAACGAAAGTAATATTTTAAAACTGATCTGACCTCTCTGCGATCATTTGTTCGTGAGATATCGTGTACACAGACTAACAGATTAACGGACTAACACACTAACAGACTAACACACTAACAGACACCCGACAGACAGACACCATACAAATTTTGTAATTTTCCGATTCCACACACCTGAAAACGTGTAAAAAAGTTAAAAAACCGAGGTCGAAAGTTTTCACGATTACCTAAGTTCCCCATACCTATAGTATGATGGGGAACTAAAAACATAATTTTCAATAACTAATTTAATTGAGATTGCTTTATACTATAGTTTGCACGTTTAATTATCAACTTCTAATCAATTTGGACTTTTAAATATTTCACTAGCCGAGCGGTTTTGCTGTCAAAGCCGGTAGACTGGAAGTGCTGGGTTTGATCTCAGGTGGCGCTCATTGATCTAGCTGTTCGGTGTTTTCCATGGTTTTCTCAGAAACCCATGTGATGGTCTCTTAATACCCCCCCCCTCCTCCTCACTTCCGAAAGGCATATTCCCCAGACGTAGGGCCCGCGTGTTGTTAGTCGGCCTTAACACTTACACCACGAAACTATTTTTAATATAAAAAGATTATTTCTCTAAATAATAATTTAAAATAATAATAATAATAATTAAAAAACCAATTAGCAATTTACTGCAAAAATAATAAAGATTAAAATATAATATTTTAATAACTAAAATAGTTGAGATTGTTTAACACTATTGCTTAGGCTTTTAAATAGAAAGCCTGTTTTAAATTGCTCTTAAATATAAAAGATTTTTTCCCTATCATTAACAGAAAGAAGGAGATAATTAAAATTATTTTATTCAAAAAATCCAATTGAAAAAGTAATTTAATTATTAAGAATATAAATTTTAATAATTAAATTTTCCGATATTGCTTAAATACTATCGTTTGGCTTTTAATTGAAAAGCTTATTTCAAAATATTTTTATTATAAAAAGATTTTTTCTATGAACTATATTATATACATATATAAAAATTCATAGTGATATTCTGTTTTTGGAAATCACCCAATAATTTATTATATTTAAATTATAATGTTTTTAATCTGACAATATAAGACAAAATTTCGTATAAATGAAATGTACATCATGAGAGTTATTTAGGGAATTTAACAAATGATTATAAACAGGACTCATGAAATGCGATAGCTTGGTCGCCAGTGGCGACCAATATATAAATTATCTTTTCAAGGAAAACTCAGCCTTTTTTTTTTTTTTTTTTTTTTTTTTAAATGGGCCTAGATTCGAATGCCGAAACCTGTGCTAAACTACAGTGTAGTATCAATTCATGTAAGAAACAAGTATGAAAGCAGCGACTTATGGCTATCTGTGATTATTTCGCACTCCGTCATGTTGAACGTATATACCGATAGGAAATTTACGCCGTGTTCCACTATGCATGTTTAACAACCCGGAGTTGAATCATTTACACCGCTCACTTTGCGACCCAGTGCTGAATTGTTGCACCACCAGACCAGTGTAATCAACTGTCGATGGCAACGGGGTATTGGTTTAGAGAAAATAATAGAACCGGTTTGAGGATGTTAAATTTAAACATTGTGTTTCCTGATGTATAATCTAGTCCTATTTAATGTTTGATTTTTATACACATAATTTTAATTTCTATATTCAAGTAAATTGCAAAACTGAAAATAAATAAATAAAGACAGTTTTTTTTTACTGGTTACCAAAAATTTTTCCTGGCGACCAGTTGTTTTCCCAATTCCTGGAGCCCTGATTATAAAATACTTAAGAATTAATAACATTATATAGCAGTAGTAAACTAGGAAATGATTGTGTGTAATATAGAACCTGGAATATAGTCTCCGTAGAAATTGCATTGTAGTAGCGCCACCTGTTGATCGATTTGTAACAAAACTTGATAACCACTTATTTATGTCAAGGTACAACTACATATAAATTTATATAAAATTATGTGCAGTAATTCCTACGATACAAAGGGCACAAAATTTTTATCACACACTCAGACACCCATTTCCAAACAATGGTCTAATCGTGTACTGGACATCTTCAAACGTGTAAATCCATTGAAAACCGGAAATAAAAATTTTTTCGAATGCAATACTTTCTTCTATTAAATTTTCTATTAGTTTTATTATTCACTTAATATATTTCTTTTCATGTCAAAAAAAAAAAAAAAAAAAAAAAAAAAAGTAAAAATTGTTTTTTTATTTGTTTTAGCTTCATTTTTAATTTTTACTTCCATTACCCTACTACCGTAGGTAATGGAAGTATTGTATTTGGTCTATTCGATATCGAGATTTCACATGATTTACACGTTTTAAGGTCCCCTGAGTCCAAAAAAGTGGTTTTTGGCAATTGGTCAGTGTGTGTGTGTATGTGGAGAATCTTCTGGCTATTATAGCTCGCAAACTAATAAAGATAGAACTACGAAACTTTAAAATTGAAACAAGTCTGGTGTACAGATGAATTTTCCATATTTTGGTGAAAATTGAAAAACAGGAAGTGGAACATCGGAAACCGGAAGTGGGACCGTAAGTCCGTATCTCAAAAACAGCTCTTTCTTCAAATTTGCTATATAAACACTCTATTAGATGTCCTTTCGAATGATACAATTGGTTAGTTCAGGAAAATGGATTGGCGTCCTGTATAAATAGCTCAACTTCAGGTCTCACAAGGGAGTTCCTTTAAAAACGCCTGTACGGATTTTTTTCAAACTTGCCCTATTAACTCACTTTTAAATATGATTTTGCATGCAATTATTGTTTTCCTGTCAATAATTGAGTTTTGGTAAAAGTTGATATCTCAAAAACGGCTCTAACGATTTTCTTGAAAATTGTTGTAAAAATCCATTTCTTTCTTATGTATCACGTAGTTATTTGAGGAAAATTAACAGCTACCCTGTTAAGTTAGGTCAGAAGTTCAGGTAGATCTCGAAAATTGGAGTTTCAAAAAATAACTCTACCATTTTTTTTTCTTACTTTTTACCTCGCTATGTGTAAGCTTCGATTTATATGTCTTTACATGTGTATAAAGTTTATTTTACTACAAAAATGTTAGGTTTCTATTTCTTTAGGTCACTTTTATATCTTCTGATCACATTATCTCCAAAAAAAAAAAAAAAAAAAAATCATATAATATGTGTAATAGTGGGTAATGGAAGTCGTGTGGTTGTTTCACACCAGATTTTTTTTTCTTTTAATTTCATGGCTGTTATGAGGTTTGATTTTGAAGCTAAAATTATGTCAATTTAATACCGTGCAAATTTAATTTTTGACTTAGCTTTATATTAGTTTTATTATTTATTCACGTGAAAGTATATTTCTTTTCATATGAAAAAATAAATTAATTAATTGATAAAAATAAAAGTAGCATGTTGTGGCCATCACGAAAACATTCTTCTATATTTTCCTATACAAATTCACGCAGTAAAAATCATTTGTTATTACTTCCGACCCTACTAACATAGGTAATGGAAGAATTGTATTCTGTCCAAAAATTCGATATCGAGATTTCAATTGATTTACATGTTTTAAGGTCTTCTGAGTCCAAAAAAGTGGTTTTTGGCAATTGGTTATTATGTATGTGTGCGTATGTATGTGGGAAATCTTCCGGCTATTATATCTCGGAAACTAATAAAGATAGAACTACGAAACTTTAGAATTAAATCAGGTCTGGTGAACAGATGAACTTTCCGAATTTTAGTGAAAATTGGAAAACTGGAAGTGGGATATTCGAAACCGGAAGTCGGGCTGTAAGTCCGTATCTCAAAAACGGCTCTAACGGTTTTCTTCAGATTGGTTGACATTTGGTTAGCTCAATTTTATTTATTATCTTCTGAGCACACTATTCCCCAAAATCTGTATAATATTTACAGAGTAACGGGTAACAAAAGTTAATTGCTACACACCAGAATTTCTTTAATTCTTCGCATTTGTCTAATAACCTTTAGAAAGGGACTCTTCTGAAATCCCATGGTGAAGCGTGACAACTGCTGTCACAGCCCCTCTCTAAAGACAGTTTTTAACTTGGCTGAAGCAAGACCTGTGCAATACGCACCTCAATCATATTATTATATTCTATTGCTTTTCTGTATAGTTGGATTCTGATATCAACTGCTTTTACTTCCATAACCCTACTACCATAGGTAATGGAAGTATTGTATTTGGTCCAAAAATTCGATACAGAGTTTTCACCTGATTTACACGTTTTAAGGTCTCCTGAGTCCAAAAAAGGAGTTTTTGTCAATTGATCAGTATGTGTGGAATGGTACGGGTCTCGTATACAGATGAATTTTCCAAATTTTGGAGAAAATTGGAAAACCGGAAGTGGGTCATCGGAAACCGGAAATGGGACCGCAAGTCCGTATCTCAAAAACGGCTCTAACGATTTTCTTCAAAACTGCTGTATAAACATGCTATTAGATGTCCTTTCGAATGATTTAGTTGGTTAGTTCAGAAAAATTAATAGGCGTCCTGTATAAATAGCTTAATTTTAGGTCCTGCAAGTGCATTCCTTTCAAAACGGCTGCATGATTTTTTTTCAAACTTTCCATTTAACCCTATTTTAAATATCATTTTGCATGTAATTGTTGTTTTCTAGTCAACAATAATCATGCCAAGCTTTGGTAAAAGTCGGTATCTCAAAAACGGCTCTAACGATTACCTCGAAAATTGCTTCATAAACCCATTTTCGATATCCTTTCTCATGCTTTACTTGGTTATCACGAGGAAAATTAATAGTCATCTTGATCAGATAGATCAATTTTAGATCACAGAACTTAATGTTAAAAAAAAAAAAAAAAAAAAAAAAAAAAAAACACTGTGTAAATTTTGTTTTATATGTCTATGTCTTTACACGTGTATTAAATTTCTCTTACCGGAAAATTTTCAGTTGTCTATTTCATTAGTTCCATTCTATGTTTTCTGATAACTCTATCTCCAAAAAGTGCATATCATTCGTGCAACAGTGGGTAATGGAAGTCGGGTGGTTGTTTCACAATCACACCATTTTTTTTTTTTTTTTTTTTTTTTTTTTTTTTATCCTTTTATGAATGCAGACGATTTTCATCCGAGAAAGGTATACTAAACATCCAACGGAAGTGAATTTTTACCGTGCAGACGACATTCTTCCCATTCTGGGATAAAATTGCAGTATATCTCAGCGCCACTTATATTCACCCAGTTTAATCAGTATAATGTCTCATAATGCAGGGATGAAACTTTTCAGAGGCTACCCCTGAATTCAGGGTTTTTGAAGATTTTACTGTGTCTGAATTCCATGATAAATTATTTTGTTTGTGTCAAAATTTCTAATTGTAAATTTTTAATTTGCCTTATAATGTATTAAAAATTCTCAAAATACCATTATTTATAGACAGCCATACGGTATATAATTAATGTCTCCTTGATTTACATGTAAGTAGCAGTTTTCAGAGTTTTGGCATGTTAGGAAGTTTCACCCCTGATAATGGCCTTTTCATATATCTTGATCGATTATACGCAATAGAACCTGAGATATTGCCTTCCCTTAAATCACGGATATCATTGTAGAGCAGCGCCACCTGTTGAGAGATTGGCACAAAAGTTGACATAAACTAATTTATGTCAACGTGCATCTACATATAAATTTATATGTAATTCCGTGCAGTAGTTTCTGAGATATAGCCTTCGCTGAAATTGCGCATGTATAGCAGCGCCACCAGTTTTGCGATTGGCACCAAAAGTTGATAGGCACTAACTTATATCAAGGCGCATCATATAAATTTATATGCAATTTCGTGTAGTAGTTCTTGAGATATAGCCTTCCCTGGAATTGAGGAAATCGCTGTCTGACAGCGACAGTTGAGTGATTGGCATAAAAAAAAAAAAATAATAATAAAAAAAAATGTCACAAATTTATGTCAAAGTGCATCGATAAATTTTTATATAATTCTGTGCTCTGGTTCCTGAGATACAATCGCCACAAAATATTTGCCATACACACGAAGACAGGCATTTTCTAGAAATGGTCAAACTGTATTCTGTACCTCTCAAAACGTGTAAATCTATAGAAAACCGGAAGTCGAAAATTTTTATGAACCAATACTTTGCTATTGAATATAGAAGAAAATAAAAATCTTTATATATATAAGAGGCAATGTTTGTGTGTGTGTCTGTGTGGACAGCGTAGCACAAAGACGGCAGCTCGGACACTCACGTGTTTCGACATGAAAGTTCCCTCCTAGGGGTCCTTGTGCACCTCGAAGCCCGATTTTCGAATTTTTGATTTATTTTCTTTTAATAAATTAAAATATGAAAAAATTAACCTCATTTATCTTTAAAAAAAATAGCCATTTAAATTTTATACATAATTTAATTGTTGCCAATAAATAAATAAAATAAAATAAAATAAAAAATTGGGAATTCATTTTTTTTCCGACAGGATAATAAATACGTTTACTTAAACGTGAACAATAAAAAAATATAAAATATTAAATTATGCATCTCTGAAAAGTTGACGTCATTATCATTTTGAAAATTTTAAATTTTATGCACATTGATAAAGTGCTAATATACTTTATGATATTGTTACATATTGTTCTAAAATGATTTTTTTTTTTAACTACTATTTTTTTTTTTTATATTTTTATAGTCAAGTTGTTATCTTTATATATATATAAGGCAATGTTTGTGTGTGTGTGTGTGGATAGCCATTTAAATTTTATCCATAATTTAATTGTTGCCAAATAAATAAATAAAATAAAATAAAATAAAAAATTGGGAATTCATTTTTTCTCGACAAGATAATAAATACGTTTACTTAAACGTGAACAATAAAAAAATACAAAATATTAAATTATGCATCTCTGAACAGTTGACGCCATTATCATTTTGAAAATTTTAAATTGTATGCACATTGATTAAGTGCTAATATACTTTATGATATTATTACATATAGTTCTAAAATGATTTTTTTTTAACTAATATTTTTTATATTTTTACAGTCGTTATATATTTAAAAAGAAAAAAAAAAAAAAAAAAAAACTGCCCATGACGTCACAATCGACTGCGTAGCGTTTCTTTACTACAATAAACTCTATGAACTAATAAATTTATTTTATCAGTTTTATTTATAGATCATACGGGGCGATTTTCTAAATTTTGGCGTTGAAATACACCGAATGTTTTTCGCCAAGAACTTTAATTTAGCAACAGCCCATTTTAATCTCAGCAGCGCATCAAAAAATATAAATAAATTATACAATATTCTTCGACCACATTTCATGAAACCATGGAAGCATCTGCGCAAGTGCTAACTCAACGAGTCTAATGCTAAAATAGGGGTGACAGTTATCTGACTCGCAGAAACTTGTGGTCTATCATGTAGATAGATCGACAGAAATAAGCCGCAGGTAATGGAAAACACCATTACCAATTGAGCTATCCAGGCCGACAACCGGTCGGCATTACTCACTCAGACAACCTTTAGGCAGAAACTTCTGGTCTATCATGTAGATAGCTCGACAGAAATAAGCCGCAAGTAATGGGAAACACAACTTGATAGCTCAATTGGTAGAGCCTTGACCTTGTAAGTCAAAGATCCGGGGTTCGACTCCCGGTCCAAGCATTATTTTCACTCAGTCGGAAAAATAAAAGTTCCATAAAAACATTAGTTGTCTAAAATGAGGCAGAAAATAGTGCTCATAGTATATTGTTATAAGGGATTAATTCTTTGCCCTGCATCAATTGTACTGTTGCAATGAAAGCAGTTTTACTGGCAAAGTGAAAGCAGTTCATTCACTTTCAGTGGGGTCAGCCTTAATGACAAAATTGGTGAGCAAATTTGGTGAAAAATGGTAGTTTAGAGGGTTCCCGAAGTTTCGAAGCTCTCCAACGCAGGGGAGCATAGATCTCGAGCTTTCCATGGCATTCTCGATGGAATCATCGCCAAGCGTTACATAAATAGGGGTGAGTTGGTTTCTGCGAGAGAGTATGCAGTCACTGAGATTCAGAGTTATTCTGAAACCTATTCTGAGTGCTTGCACTTTAGAGATTGAGCTTTAAGCGACTGGATATTTTTCGTTAGAGAGCGAAGATTTCTGCTCTAGAGTATTTGATGCTATTTGCTTTACTCCTGTGAAACAAGTGACTGTTTCTTAAATTGTTCCAGAACATTCATCAAATAGTGATTTCTGCTGCACGAGTAACAGCTTCAACTGTTTCCAGAATATTCGAAAAATTAACTTTACTATTGGACTGTTTTCGAGAATATTCGTTTTAATAAGAGTTTTGCTGTACAGATTCGAGAAGTTCAAAAAATATTTAATATCGCCAAGGAGGTCCCATTCTAAAGCTGTGACGAAAATAGTCGGCAATCGAAATATATTTATTGAAAAATTTCAATAATTCAGTTAAAAAGAAATCACTTAAATATACCGACCAGCGAAGCGGGCAAAAGCCTGCTAGTAAATATATAAAAATGAACATGTATTTTTTTTTTTATTTTTTTTTTATGTAATTATTGTTTCCAGTTAATAACTGTGTATATCAAGTTTTGGTAAAAGTTAGTATCTCAAAAATGGATCTAACGATTTTCTTGAAAATTGTTTCATTAATCCATTTTAGATACCCTTTCTCATGTATAACGGGGTTATTACAGGAATATTAACGGTCATCCTGATTAGGTAGTTCAATTTTAAATCTTGGAAATTGGTGTTTAAAAAAATAAATCGATTTTTTTTTTCTTATTTTTTAACTTGCTATGTAAACTCTGTTTTATATGTTTTTATACGTGCATCAAGTTTCTCTTACTGGAAAATTCCAAAAAATGCATATAATAGCTTCAAAACATGTATACAATACGTGTAATAGTGGGTAATGTAAGTCGTGTGGTTGTTTTTTAATCTTTTTAAATTTATAGAAAATTTAAAATTTCTGTAACATAGCTGAATAGAACAAAATTTAAAATATATGTGCATTATGAGAATTATTGTATGATAAACTAAATACAAAATTGACATCTGATCTATAAGATTAAGCAGCATTAAGGTAAATGTGTCTAAGCGGGTGAATGATAGCTTTGGTGGACGGGGCATTTCATTTGCTAATTGGAAAATGACCATCAGCAGAGTTCTTGGCTCTAATCTTATCTATATAAATAAAGAGAAGTGTCTGTGTATGTGTGTCTGTCTGCGCTCTGGTGCTCACTCACACTAATGATCACAGAGCTTCCAAATTTGGCATATAGGTACCTGGGATCCTGCAGGTGTGCACCTCATGGAGATTTTTTCGAATTTGAATTTTTTAAATTAACATTTTTTCGATTTTAAATATTGGCTTCTTTGTTTCATTTTTCATAGATTTATACTTTTACTGTAATCGTCTACGTATCTTATAAACGGCTACTATGCTATTTATTTTTTATTTAATACATTCGTTTAAAGACAAAGTTTTTTCTTTTTTTAACTTATTATATTTATTGACAATAAAATGGTAATACAGTAAAATAAATTCAGAATATTAAATTTAAAAATGTATTTATAACTGTTATGTTTATGTATAATTTTTATAGTATAACAACTTTTTATTTTTCATTTTTAATTAATTCCTTTAAAAGAGTTTTTTTTTTTTTTTTAATTAGCAGTTATTGGAAAACAATGGTAGTACATAGTAGTTAGGATTAAACTGATTAAAATTTATCTGTTTCTCATGTATTTAATTCCTTTGAAAAAAATATCTACTTTATTTTATTTCGTTATATTGGTCGGAATCAAATTGTAAAATAGTGTAAATAGCGGGGACATAGTTCAAAAACTAAAATATTTAATAGATGCTGAGATACAGTCATATTTAAAATCATCGTTTGTAAATAATAGCAGATCCACCTGTCGTCAATAAATATCCATATTGAAATGCCCAGGAAAGAGCTTTCTGCAGACAATGGAAACCTGAACCCGATGCAGTGCGGGCGGAAAATAGCTACCATAGGCAGCGGGTACCCAAAGTGATGTTTATAGCGATTACAATGTAATTTTTTTTTTTTTTTTTTTTTTAGTTTTTATTTATAATGTGATGTAAAAAAAAATAAATATTTATCCAATTCTTTTGAAAATCCATTTAAATATCGTGACCAGCGAAGCTGGCGTAGCCTGCTAGCATACAATATATTCCATAATGAGTATTTATGAGAGTAAATATATAATGGAGAATTGACAAATATTATCTATGCCAGTTAGTTTTTGGTTGTAGCACTACTGTAGTAAGAATCTGAATATAATGTTAAATCTTCTATCTGTAAAAATTATAACTCAAAATAAAATTAATTTTTTATGTAAATTGTCTGTTTTGTAAATAAATTAATAAAAATTTTGTAAATAAAAATTGCTTAATATTTTTCTTAATTTTATCGAAGAATATCTTATAAAATTGAAAAAAAAAAAAAAAAAAAAAAAAAAAAAAAAAAAAAACCTTTAATGTGGGCAAAATTATAGTTTTTTCATTTTTTTTTAAAACTCGTTGGAACAGACCAAATGGTCCAACCAAGGGTAAGCAGAAAAAAAGGTCACCCGGAATTAATATATTTTGTTTTGTCATCGATTAATATATTTTGTTTCGTATCATATCAATTAAATAAGGATAAAATACGAAAAAAAATAAATAATAAAAAAATATAAATAAATAAATTAAATAAAATAAATTAAAATTACGAAAAACACATATGGTTTATTACTTTCAAATTATTATTAGGTAATAGTGAGAAAAAGTTGTTTTTTTTAATAATAAATTATTTCATTGTATAAATAAATCAATTACATTTTTAAAATTTCGTCGTATGACATTTTTAAAGAAATCTCCATAAAAAAAAAAAAAAAAATACTACTACTACTAACAATAATATAAAATATTTATCAATCTGTACATATTTTTCATTATAAATCATACTATAGTTATAAGGATCTTAGGCAGTGATAAAAATTTTCAACATCGCTTGTTTTTACATTTCTACACGTTTTGAGGTGTGAGAAATGGTAATCTAAAGATCATAAAACTGATACAGTTTATAGTGTTGTTAGTTTATTAGTATGTGTACACGACATCGCAAAAACGATATATATTTTTTTAATTAAAAACTTCTTATACTTTAAGAAATTAAAAATTAATAAATTTTTATTATTGCTTATAAATATAAATTTTAATTTTAAATAAAATCTTAAAAATTTTGAATTTTTATATTTGAATATATACATATATCTTTCAAAAGCATCTATTAATACATACACACACATATATAATCATAAATCATTATTTTTAACTCTGTAACTCATAACATATATGAATGATTTAGTTCATATAAATTTGGTTTATAAATATCAGTAATTATATATCTTAATATATATAAATCTCGTGTCACAATGTTTGTCCTCAATGGACTCCTAAGACACTTAACCGATTATAATAAAATTCGCACACCATGTGCAGTTTGATCCAGCTTGAGAGATAGGATAGTTTTTATTACAAAAACTCGACCCCAAGGGGGGGAGGGTGGCAAAACAAGATTTCACAAAAAAAAAAAAAAAAAAAAAAAATAGAAATGCAGTTAGACCGTTCAGAATTGGTACAAATACGTTTTAGAGGCCTACAAATCGAATGAGGATATTTTCGAAGTGTAAAGTTATTAGGAGTGGCGGGAAAGGGGGCGGAGGGGCAAAAAACAAAAAAATAGAGTTAGGTCTTTCAAAATTGGTACATAGCGGTTTTGGTACCTGCAAATTAATTGCCAATATTTTCGATTTTGTAAAATCATTAAGAGGGGTGGGAAGGGGGACAGAGGGGCAAAAAAAAATAAAAATAGAGTTAGACTGTTCAAAATTGGTACAGATAGGTTTTAGAGGCTTGGAAATCGAATGAGAATATTTTCGAAAGCGTAAAGGTATTAGGGGGAACGGGAAGGAGGGCGGAAGTAAAAAATATAAAAATAGAGTTAGATCGCTCAAAATTGGTACATAGAAGTTTTTGATACCTACAAATCGATTGCGGATATTTTCGAATTTGTCAAATTATTAGGAGGAGTGGAAAGGGGGGGGGGGAGAGGGGCAGAGGAGCAATAAATAAAAACGGAGTTAGATCGTTCAAAATTGGTGCATAGAGTTTTTGATACCTACAAATCGATTGCGGATATTTTCGAATTTATAAATTTATTAGGAAGGGCGGAAAGGGGGGCAGAGGGGGAAAAATTAAAATAGAGTTAGATCGTTCAAATTTGTGCATAGAGGTTTTGGATACCTACAAATCAATTGCAAATATTTTCAAATTTGCAAAATTATTAGAATACACGGGAGGTGGATGGCAAAGGGGCAAAAAAATAGTAATAAGAGTTAGAGTGTTGAAAATTAGTATTATTAAGTTTTAAGGCCCGATAAATCGATTGCGGATATTTTCAAAAGTATAGAATTATTAAGAAGGGCGGGAACGGTGGGCGAAGGAACTCGCTTGCCGTGCGAACAGGTATAGGCTGCCGCAGGGAGTGTGGGTCCAGGCAGATTATTCCACCGATGAGAGAAGAATTTTTTCTATTTTATATCATTTCACTTTCGATAATATAGGGATTCATTATGAGTGTCGAACATAAATGCGCGCGCGCAGAGCACAATGGGATCTCGATGCGACATTTTTCTCGATCAGATTTTTTTCTCTTTTCACATGATAAAAATTAATGCAATTTTGAGAATTCTTTAGTGAATCATTTAAAAATAGGGACCTGCGAAGCGGGCTAAGCCTTCTAGGATCAAGGATGTTATCAAGGACGGTCTTTATTCGTAAATAATAATTTGAATATATTGAATATTTTACTACAATATAAACCAACGTATAACATAGCCACAGCAACGCGTGGTCGGGTCTGCTAGTATATATATATATATATATATATATATATATATATTTATTTATTAAGGGGAATCTCTACCTATCGTCTCCGAAAGCCGAAGCCAATGTTATTCCACGGGAAATTTTGCCCCATTATAATTCATTAACTAGTACATATTTTTAAATTCCGTTTTCACTTTCCGAAAATTTACAACTATTAAACAATTTATCGCTTTCTAAAAATTGATTTTTTTATTTTTTTTTATTTTTAAGATTGCATTTTTAAGCTCAAAAATGAAATATTTCACATTGTGAAAATTCGCATTTTACAACATCAAAATAAAATATTAAAAATAATTTTTAGAAAGCGATAAATTGTTTAATAGTTGTGAAGTTTCTGAATGTGAAAACGGAATTTAAAAATATACTAGCGAGCTTCGCCCGCTAGCGGGTCAGTATTTTCAAATGAATCACTATAATTAATGAATCACTAACAGTAACTTTTAGTCTTAAGAAAAGAAATTAAAAAAAAAAAATCATTTCTGATCGGGTAAAATGTCGTCCAGGGTCCCCACTGCCTTCGGCAGCGCAGTCCCGTGCGCGCTGCGTGTGCACAAGCTAAGGGATACACGCGCTGTGAGCGCGTATTCCTTCCCTGACCCTTCATGCCACCCCCAAAAAAAATCATTTCTGATCGGGTAAAAACTCACACCGGGTCCCCACTGCCTTCGGCAGCGCAGACCCATGCGCGCTGCGCGCGCACGTGTGAAGGTATATGTGCGCTGCGCGCAAATATTTCTTCTCAAATCAAATTTTTATTCTTAAGAAAAGAAAAGAAAAAAAATCATTTCTTTTGGGGTACAAAGTCAGCCCGGGTCCCCACTGCCTTCGGCAGCGCAGTCCCGTGAACGCTGCGCGCGCACCAGTTAAAGAATTTACGCGCTGCACGCCCGCATTCCTTCCCTGACACTTCGTGCTCCCTAAAAAAATCATTTCTAATCGGGTAAAAAATCACACCGGGTCCCCACTGCCTTCGGCAGCGCAGACCCGTGCGCGCGCAGCGCGCATGGGAGGGTATACGCACGCTGCGCGCACGTATTGCTTTTCGAATCAAATTTTTATTCTTAAGAAAAGAAAATTAAAAAAATTATTTCTCATCGGTTAAAAAGTCGGACTGGGTCAGCGCAGTCCCGTGCGCGCTGCGCACGCACAAGTTAGGGGATACGCGCGCGGTGCACGCCTATTTCATCCCTACCCTTTCAGCCCCTTCTAATAAACCTACGTATACCTTTTTTGAGCGGTCTTACTCAATTAGCTGAGATGCAAAAGAACACCTAATCAGGACGCCTCAAAACGTGTAAATCTGCTGAAAACTTTTGATAATATAAAAGAACTTTAAAATATCTTTCGAATGATGTATTAAAAATAATTTAATCATGATTAGAAATTGAAATACTGAAATTTTAAAATATTACAGCGCCATCTGGCGGTAGAAATTTCTGTATTCCACTGTTCGATCCCAAATCAACAAAGCTTTCTAATGATGTATTACTTACGAAATTATTTTAATTAGTAGTTGAGATACAAAAGAAAACTGATTCAGGAGACCTCAAAACGTGTCAATCTATTGAAATCTTGAATTTATTTTCGATAATGTAAAAGTACTTTAAAATGTGTATCGAATGACGCATTAAAAAAAAAAGTAATCATGATAAGAAATAGAAATATTGTAATTTAAAAATATTACAGCGCCATCTGGCGGTAGAAATTTCTGTAATCTACTGTTCGATTCCAACTCAACAAAGCTTTCAAATGATGCATTACTTATGAAATTTTTTTAATTAGTAACTGAGACAAAAGAGAAACCCATTCAGGACACCTCAAAACGTTTAAATCAGGAGAAATGTCGAAATATCGAATTTCTGTAATCTACTATTCAATTCCAAATTAACAAAGCTTTCAAATGATGTATTACTTATGAAATTATTTTAATTAGCAGTTGAGATACAAAAGAAAACCCATTCAGGACACCTCAAAACGTGTAAATCAGGTGAAATCTCTAATTCCACTTTCGACACTTTAATTAGTAGCTGAGATACAAAAGAAAACCCATTTAGGAGACATCAAAACGTGTAAATAAGCTGAAATCTCGAATTCCACTATTGCGATGCAAAAGAAAACCTAATCAGGAGACCTCAAAACGTGTAAATCGGGTGGAATCTCGAATTCCCCTTTCGATAATGTAACCGTACTTTAAAAGGTGTATCGAATGACATATTAAAAAAAAAAAAAAGTTAAACATAATTAGAATTTTAAATATTGAAATTTTAAATTATTACAGCGCCATGACACCTCAAAACGTGTAAGTTAGGTGAAATTTCGAATTCCATTATCTACGGTTGTTGGTTAATGGAAGTAAATAGAAAAAGAAATATTTTTACCTTAAGTGTATTTGTGTCGTTTTGAAACTCGCATCCTCTTTCGACAGATAAAATGTGATTCGTTTAAAGATAAAATTTAATTTGCAATTAAAATGTAAATCTTTTGTTTATTGACGAAAATCGATGAAATTTGAACAGGAAGTTTGTTTTGCGGTGTTAAGATTGTATACTAATTCAAATGTGCGAATTTTGAAAAATTGAAGAAAATAGAACATTGCAATTTTTAATCCCAGTACAAAAACACATGACCTCATTAAACACCAGATGTTTTTTCTTTCCGTTCAAGATCGTCTGCCAAGTTAAAATGCTTGTGATTTGTTGCCACCATTTTTGTTTAGTTTAGTTAATTTAAAAAAATCTAATTGTCCGATCAATAAGCCGTTTACACCATCGGATTGAGAAAAAAATGCCCTTTCCAATGGTATCTTGTTTGTAACAATACGACTGATATTTCTAATTAATTTTCTACTTTTCCCGTAAAAATGTCGCTTTTTAAGCATTTAATCATGAATTCTGGGTCATTTTTCGGTAGACATGGGTGGATATTTTAATTAATATCTCCGCTAATTAGGGTCGCATCGTTTAGCGAAATATCGCGATGTCGAGATGAAGAAATTCTGCGTCTGTCGACACCGGTTTCGAAGCGCTGCGACCATTAGCGCTGGAGCTTTAGCTATGACAAGGCATTTCTCACAGACAGACAGACAGACAGATGCGTACAGATTTTAATAATATAAGGAGATATTAGTTAATAAGTTATAATGGGGCGAAGTTCGCCATAGAATAACATTGGCTCTGGCTTCTGGGGACGATAAGTGGAGAGGCCTCTTAACTTAAGAATAAATATAATTTAATCCTAACCTTTTCTGACTTATAATATGGTCTGCAGAGATTTTGGGGAAAGTTAAGCGACGGTAAAATTTGTTTATCCTGCTCCACCCGTCTTAAGCCGTGGTGGCCTCTGCTCCTTCTTAGTTTTGTTTGAGTTTCATTTGTTTGAACACTGCCTTTATTTCACATAGTTTTCAGTTATACTAAATATAAGTACTCGTCACATACTCACTCTAAATTAAAACATTCTTAGAAGCTTTTAAAACACATTTTTATCTATTTATTCTCTTTTAATAGATTTTTTCTGGTGACTTTTTTTTCGCTTGACTTTCTTTCCGGTGACTTTTTTTTCTGCCAATCCAATCCTGTTTTATTGTCTTCATTTTCTTTTTTATAACTTCCATAACAGTTCTTATCACGAAGTAATAGTACATACTAAATATTACCCCATGGCTCTTATACATATTGCTATAAAACTTTTGTAATAACTCCACCTCTGATTTAGATTTTAGCTTAAACTATACGAAGATTACTTATGGTTTCTCATTCAGTAAGGCAGAAGATGTTTTAACAAACTGTCAAGGTGTCACATAATTTAAAAGACACATTCTATGTTCATGATAGAGACTTAATACTGCTTTAAGATTTTGAAAGTCACAAAGTTTCATCTGAGGAATTATCCTTACCACTCGTGTTATTAATCTAAAAAATAAATATAGGATATGCACTGAAAATATAGGAGAATATAGGCCAAATTTTAAAAATATAGGGCATGTAAGAGTGAGTTGCAGGAGGCCTATATTTATATAGATATTATATCTATGTTTATTATTGAAAAACAAGACACCCTTATCATAAATATGTGAAAAGGCAAAAAGGGGTCTTGATGAAAAATTTCTCGACAAAGAGAATGGGATAAAGCATGAAGAACTTCCTCTATCTTCATGGATAAAAGTTGAAAGCTCTAACAGAAAAAATGTCTGGTGTCGCCCTCTATTAATAAAAATGAACTTTAGAAGTTTTTATTTCGCTTTTAGCATTAAATTATTCTACTAAATATATATCTTAAAGAAATAAATAAAAAGGTTTTCTATTTTTCATTATAGTTTAGGTTTAAGGTGAGAAAAAATTAAGACTCAACAGTTAGAACAAAAAGGCAAAGCATCTAATAAGTTTCGTTGATAAATAATAGAAAAAAAAAAAAAAAGTTTATTTATTAATTTTGGGGGAAGAAGAATTTTTTGCATAATTTTATAAACAATACAAAAAATATAAGAAATAAAAATAATTTATAAATAAAACCATCATTTCTTCACAGTTAATCTGCAAAAAGATGTGTTGGCTATTATAATACTTTTGACAGATGTGCAAAAACACCATATATTGACCGTAAATGATTAGTAAATATTTGAAAAATGTCACAGTCTGAAAGTACAAATTAATTTTTAAAATATCAGAGGAGGAAAAAAAAAAAAAAAAAACTTGTTACCATTGAAATTTTCCAAGAATTCAATTTCTTTCATTCAGATTTAATGTGGATTATACATTATAGATGCTCACAGATTAGGCATATTTTAATATGTAAAAATACATTTTAATTTAATCTTAATTTTTTCTTTGCAAGTTAGGATAATAACATAGGTTACAAAGTTTTATACTACAGTTTGTCACCATTGAAAATTTTCAGGAATCTAATTTATTTGTTTTCTTTCAAATTCAGTTGGTTCAATAATATAATTATTATTAGTCCATATTATAGTAATATAGACAAAATAAGAATGAAAATAACAAAATTAAAATTGTAATGCATTATTTTATTATTTCTTTGCTATTTATATTTTAGAGTATACAATACTACATATTATTGCTTTTAAAAAATTTGTGTTTAATAACAATATATTTAAAATAGAGAATCAATTTATTGAAGTTGACTGATAAACAAAAAATTTATGTAAACAGAAAATTAAAACTATTACAGTTAAAGTAAAATAAAAATATTCACTCATTATAAATGAGGAAAAATTCTAAGTACGGAGAGGGGGGGATATCATACATGAAACACTTTTTGGAAAAGCTTCCTAATTTAACTTTTAAAATCTACTCAATATAGAAAATAATCAAATTGTGCAAAATAATGAGGTGTCAATGTAGCACACTTTTTTTTTTTAATGTAGCATGTAAAACCCAATTAAACAAACATTTATGATGGAATTTATGAAAAATATATTAACATCTTTCAACTAAACAAATTATTCAAATATGAATGCGTTTAACAGAAAGATAGGGTCAGGTGTTGTAAAATAGATCAAAAAACAGCATATTTTACATATGCACTTAAACAGCAGAAAATGTATTGGTTCCATTTGTTAAAAAATTGCACAAAATATGCAAATGAATATTCCTTATGACATCTTAAGAGAAATACCTCTCAAAAAACAAAAAAAATTGTGCTGAAAAATAAATTTTAAAATATGCTGTTTGTGACTTATTTTACCCCATGGGTTGGGGTAAAATAAGTCATCCTTTAAAACTGTCTTAAATTTTAATACAACTTCATGCAAATAAAATTACACATACATATTCCTTTTTTTTTTTTTTGATAAAAACTTGATTTTGTGTTCTTTCAAGGGAAAAAAATGTCTGTATGGTCCATCATTAGTTCAGGAAAAACATTTAGAATTTACGTACGATGCATCTACATCAGAAATATCTTTCTCTGGAAAATTCCAGCAGGAACTTCCATTTCCACTTTTATTTATCCCTTCAAATTTTTCAGAATATTCATGATTGGGCGAAAGAATAATGCCATGAAATATTTTCTTTGATCTTTCCCCAGGAAATTCTACTTTAACACACTTTCCAACTTTTACGAATTGATTAGTACTGATGCTGTCCAAATTTTCTTCTTGAGAAAGACTTGCTTTTTGTTTCTTTTACAATTGGTGTTTCTGTGATTTTAGCATCTCTGTTGATTTTTTCATCATACAATCAATTGAAAAATAAGTTGGTTGTTAAAATTACTCCTGATTTTTGTGTGCATTTTCCAAAGTATCTTTGGAAGACAATGTTTGATTGGGTGATAAAGTGTTTATAATAGCAGATTTTATGTACTTAAAAGGATAATATATAAATAGTATCCTGTTCCATGACTGCTGAAGTCGCACTAGAATTAATTTGTCAAATTGGAGATTGATGATCTAGATTCACCCACTCTTGCATTTTAAGTTGATGCTAAACTGCAGAGTTTCAGGAGAATGCTGTGTCCTGCCTGCCATTTGTATGAAAAAGTGGCACCTTTCTTAAATAAGCTGGAATGAAACAACTTTTTGAATTACACCTACAAACTGAATGCTTTGATTCAACTTCAATATGTATTGTCTTTTTGTTTTTCCCTCTTAACATAAGCTTAATATGATTCAACAATTGACCTATTTTACCTCACATGTGTTTTTTTACTCCAAAATATTAATACAGTAGAGAGTCAAAAATACGCACAGCTCGTGACCAGAGGTTGTGCAGATTTTAGGATTTTGTGGATTTCGGGGCCCATAAAAAATGATTTTCACTTTGAAAAATAAAAACAGAATATTATTCAAACTAAACACATACAAGTGAATAACACTGAATATTAAATTACTAGGTACATAAGAACATTTACAAAAATATAAAATAAAACAATAAATAAACATGAATAAAATATTTGTCAAATTTAGATACAATCTGTTCACATATAACTAGTTTTAAACTAAATTTGAACCTGCATGATTTATTTATTTTTTTATTTATTGTAAATAGTAGGAACACAAATTTATTTTTCTACGAATTTTATTGAGTTCTTCCTAAAAAATTATGCCCTTTTCAGAAAGCATTTAAAAAAATTAGTTTATTATTATTTACCTGATTGATATCATCACATCACAATAATCATTATTTCCTTTTGATGAATTTAAATATACTGTCAATTTCATTAGCAGCAACTTGGCTCTTGCAGTCTTTCATATTATTATTATTTTGTTTTTCTTTTTTGTAATCATGAAATGCAAACATAAAATCTGTATTCAAGATCTTTTTAAAAAATTCTGATTTGCAGTTTTGTAATTTATTAATAGTGAATTTCATTGTTTGTATCTGACAAGCTGTGTGGATTTCGAACTTCGGCGGATTTCTGGCTCTCTATTGTATATACATTTTTTTTCTCACAGAAGTTTAGGAAATTCATCTTTAAAATGTGCTTTTTGGAATATGATAATGAAAAACTGTAAAATTTGCTTTTGAATTAGTTCAAAACCAAAGTTTTTCTTAGCAACACATTCAAGTTACTAATACGAGACACACAAATAATTACTGGCTGTAACTAAAACGTATCAGTTACAGTTAATTTTGTATACAAATGAAGACTAATTTAAATAATATTATATGAAACCAGCAAAATTAGAATTTAAAAAATATTTGGATGTTTTTTTAAAGTTTTTTTTTTTTTAACTGACCTATTTTACCCCACCTGACCCTATGCAATTTAATATTTTAAATTTACACAGATGATTATAGGAACTGTCATGGCAACTGTCATGGTTTAAGTTGAGTTTAAAATTTATTTAGCAAAAAAGCTTAAATGATTTTTTTTTTAAAGCAAACAATAAGTTTATGAATGCAAGTTAGCATACTATTCTAGATTTCTCTATATGTTTCACTTTAATTTGTAAATTTACTTTTAAAATTTAGTCATGACATGCTGAAAGAATTATTATTACACATCAATAAAAATAAATTTGAAATGAAAAAATAATTATCACACTGTTTAATAAGATACATTAAAAGCCTAACATCATGGAACAATAGGGCAATATTTTATATAATGCATTATAACTGAATAGTGTTAAATTTTAACTCAATTTGAACATCTTAGTTGTGTTTGATTTATAATCTTTTTGAATGGATATACATATAGTTAATGTTGTAGTAAAAAAACTGCTTTATCTCAAGCTTATACTGTACTTTATATATAATAATATAGTAGAAGCGAAGCAAATAAAAAAATAAAATAAAATAAATAAATGAATAAAACTTATTACTGAAAAAGTTTTCTTATTTAGATATATATATGTTCATGGCAATCAGTTTTAGAAATTCTTTTTGAAAATTAAATCCACTTTCAGGGCCTTCAATAATAATATTCATCTTTCATAAATGGCTTACATTTTTTAGTGACAGCCTGTTTTCAATTTCTATTTTTTTACTAAATGTAGGTGACTGAAACGCCTTTTTCACAATTGGTCAGAAATCCCAATACTTAAAAAAAAAAAAAAGATTCATCTTTAATTGTGACATTCCCGGCGAAGATTTTTTGAATAATAGTAGTACTTAATGAAATTCTATGGTAAAAAAGTGAAAAACTTGTTCTTTAGGTATTGCATTTTGGATAGCTTTTCGCATTTTGCAAAATAAAATGACTGTGATAGAGATAGTGATACAGCAAGCATATTAATACTTTATTTAAATTTGTTTTTCAAACTACTTGTAAGTGATATGTTTATGAAATTTTACTAAATTCTGGAAATAGTAAAGAGTTCCTAATCATTTAGACAATTTTACATTTTGAGAAGTCTCAAGTATTTAAATTCATAAGGAAGTTTCTTTTTAAAAACTTATGGTGGGGGGGGGGGGGGATTAATCATACATGAAGCACTTTTTGAAAAAGGTTCCTAATTTAACTTATAAAAACTACTCAATATAGAAAATAATCAAATCATGCAAAACAATGTGGTTAACTTTTTTTTTAATGTAGCATAACATGTAAAACCCAATTAAACAAATATCTATGATAAATATATAAACATCTTTCAGTTTAATTTAGTTGAATATGGGAAGTTTCTTTTGAAAAAACTTATGGGGGGGGGATTTAATCATATATGAAACACTTTTAAAAAGCTTACTTTAGTTTATAGGGAGTTTCTTTTTAAAAACTTATTGGGGGGGGGGGGATTTGATCATACATGAAACACTTTTTGATAAAGCTTCCTAATTTAACTTTAAAAAACTACTCAATATTGAAAATAATCAAATCATGCAAAACAATGTGGTTAACTTTTTAAAAAATGTAGCATAGCATGTAAAACCCAATTAAACAAATATTTATGATGGAATTTATGATAAACATATAAACATCTTTCAGTTTAATTTAGCTGAATATGGGAAGTTTCTTTTTAAAAACTTATGGGGGGGGGGGGATTAAATCATACATGAAACACTTTTTGCAAAAGCTTCCTAATTTAACTTTTAAAAACTATTCAATATAAAAAATAATCCAATCATGAAAAATAATGTGGTTAACTTTTTTTTTTTAATGTATCATGTAAAATCCAATTAAACAAATATTTATGATGGAATGCATGATAAATATATAAATATCTTTCAATTTAACTTAGTTGAATATGAGCAGATTTCAACTGAACAAATTATTCAAATATGAATATGTTTAACAGGAAGATATGCAATTTAATATTTTAAATTTACACAGATGATTGTAGGAATAAAGAAACGACAAGTGTCATGGTTTAAAATTTATTTAACAAAAAAGCTAAAATCAGTTTTTTTTTTTTTTTTTTTAAAGCAAACAATAAGTTTATGAATGCGAGTTAGCATACTATTCTGGATTTCTCTATATGTTTCAACTGTAATTTGAAAATTTACTTTTAAAATTTAGTTATGATATGCTGAAAGAACTATTATTACACATCAATAAAAATAATTTTGAAATAAAAAAATAATTATCACACTGTTTAATAAGATACAGTAAAAGCCTAACATGATGGGACAATAGGGAAATATTGTATATAATGCATTATAATTGAATAATGTTAAATCTTAAATCAATTTGAACATCTTAGTTGTATTTGATTTATAACCTTTTTGAATGGATATACATATAGTTAATGTTGTACAATAAAATCTGCTTTATATCAAGCTTATACTATACTTTACATATAATAATATAACAGAAGCAGAAAAAATAAATAAAACTTATTGAAAAAGCTTTCTTATTTAGATATATACATATATTCATGGCAATCAGTTTTATGAATTCTTCTTAAAAATTAAATCCACTTTCAGGGCCTTCAATAATAATAATATATATCATTCATAAATGGCTTACATTTTTTAGTGACAGCCTGTTTTCAATTTCTTTTTTTACTAAATTTAGGTGACTAAAAAGCTAATGGTCAGAAATACTTAATATAAGTGAAAACTTGTCCTTTAGCTATTGCATTTTGGATAACTATTTTGCAAAACAAAACGACTGTGATGGAGATACAAAAGAACACTAATACTTTATTTAAAATTGTTTTTCAAACTATTTTTCAGTGGTAACTTGTTTATGAAATTTTACTAAATTCTGGAAATGGTAAAGAGTTTCTAATCATTTAGACAATTTTACATTTTGAGAAGTCTGAAGTATTTTGTATTTAAATTAATAAGGAAGTTTTTTTTTTTAAAACTTCTTTTTACTTTCAGTATCTAAATTCCTTCCAGAATAGCCTGTTTTTCACAAACTCCAAATAAAGAAATTGTTACCTCTCATTCATAATTATAAGCTATAAAATGCATTTATATTGTGCAAAATTATAGTAAGAAAAATTCAGGATATTTATTGGAAGTAATGTGGACGAAGTAAGAAGAATAAATAAAACATTTTTTGAAAATAATAAAATTTAAATTTTTAATGTATCCCTTTCCTATTTCTTAGTCATTTTAGTGTTTTCACAATACTGCACATTACTGCTTTAACAAATTTGTTAGTGTTAAAAAGAAAAAAAAATGCGATTGTTCCATTTTTAATAACTTTTACCTTCAGGCAGGGATCACAGATTCCTGTAAACAAACAATAAATAAAAAAAATAAAATACAATACAATAGCAATCATTGTTTGAGCCAGATAGTGATACATCATAATATCTATCAACCCTACTCCTGGGGAAAGGAATGAGGTTACCGTAGTCAACTTTTTTCTTCATATTTTCTTTTTCCTCCATTGTACACTTTTCATTGGCTAGCAGAAAATCTAACCAAAACACAGCGAAGCGCAGTAGCCTACTGCGTCGGCCGGTCAGGGAGACCGGAGATCTGGAAAACCGGACCAGCCGGTCGCGTAGTCACGGCCTGAGAAAAACGCGCGCGGTGTCTTATGGGTATTAAATCACGTGCTTTCCTTCGACCAATCAACTTTCAGCAGTTCAATCTAGGCTGAAAACGTTCAGGTTCAGTAACCAGCTTCGCAAGTTAACGGTGAATAACAAATATTCAACTCAGGTTTTGAGTCTCAAGCACGGACTCAAGCCTACAGTTTTTGCACCTGGGGTTGAACTAGTAGTTGAAGATTATCGGTGAACACTGATTAATAGATAATTCTTTCTACTCCGTGTCGGTGAATTAGCCGGCTAAACTGGTAATCCGTGGCCACAAAACACATAAAGAAGGAGGTCGTGTGAAAAAGTTATCTTTCATCGAACTCATCCTTGTATATAGTGGAGATTGGTTAACCTTAATATTTTTTATTTATTTATTGAAAAGTCGCAATTTCTGCAGAAGAGGAAAATATAGGAATTAATATGACAACCCGTTTGTTTACCTCTGTTATTAATTTATCTTGAGAGGATTATAGATACTTAGCTACACATTCAGTTAAAGGAAACACAAATTATTTGTGCCATATTTCATAAATAATTTAATTATTGAAAATATGAATGAACATCTACCCATAAATGCGAAAGAAAAGTCGTATGTGTGTAAAGAATGCTTTAAAAGATTTTCTAATAAAAGTGTTCTCATGAGACATCTGCACATTCATTCAGGAGAAAAACCTTATGTGTGTAAAGAATGTTTAAAAAGATTTTCTGAAAAGAATAAATTAAAAATACATTTTCGCACCCATACAGGAGAAAAACCTTATGTGTGTGAAGAATGTTCTAAAGGATTTTCTGTTAAAGGTAATCTCACGGCACATCTCCGCGTTCATACAGGAGAAAAACCTTATGTGTGTAAATTATGTTCAAAAAGATTTTCTTTAAAGGATAAATTAAAAATACATTTTCGCATCCATACAGGAGAAAAACCTTATGTGTGTGAAGAATGTTCTAAAGGATTTTCTTCTAGGAGCCTTTTAATGGGACATCTTCGCGTTCATACAGGAGAAAAACCATATATATGTGAAGTATGTTTTAAAGAATTTTCTTCTAAGAGAAATCTAATGCCACATCTTCGAATTCATACAGGAGAAAAACCATATGTGTGTGAACAATGTTTTAAAGGATTTTCTCGTAAGAGCTATTTAATGGCACATCTTGTCGTTCATACAGGAGAAAAACCATATGTGTGTGAAGAATGTTCTAAAAGATTTTCTTGTAAGAGCCATTTAGTGACACATCTTCGCATTCATACAGGAGAAAAACCATATGTGTGTAAAGAATGTTCTAAAAGATTTTCTTACAGTAGCAGTTTAAGAAAACATCTTTGCGATCATAACAGAGAAAAAACGTATGCGTGTGAAGAATGTTCTAAAAAATTTTCTCACAAGAGATATTTAACGGCACATCTTCGTGTTCATACAGGAGAAAAACCATACGTGTGTGAAGAATGCTTTAAAGGATTTTCCCGTAAGAGCTATTTAATTGCACATCTTCCCGTTCATGCCGAAAAAAAAACCATATGTGTGTGAAGAATGTTCTAAAGGATTTTCAAGAATAGCTCTACTAAAGAGGCATCTTCGAATTCACACAGGAGAAAAGTCATAGTATGTGTGTAAAAGAAAAATATGCATTCCTTTAAAAAAGACATCTACGACCTTATACCCTACGCAAAACATATAAAAGGAAATATTGTTCTAGGACAGCTGTTCCCAAACTGTGGATCACGAGCTGATTTTTGGTGTTTCGCAGAAAAGTTTGAATGCGTATTTAACTTCTCTGAACAACCTCTCTAACAAATTACTTTCACAAGTAATTTGTTATGTGAATACATTTGAAAATTTCAGAGAACTATACGTTTCAAAACAGTATAAATAATGAAAACTAAACATATGTGTCCGTGGACGATGTGTGTAAAGAAGCATCATTGGCATTTTACTCTGGGAAATAATGTAAGGATTCAATAAGGAATGTTCAGTGATATGCGTGAAAAATTAGATTTTTACTGGAGGTAAATAAAAAGATTTCCACAGCGGAAAAAAAAAATCTGTTTGCATTCTTTGTAAACAGAATTTAATTTAGTGCGGCATGGCCTATTTTTATCTATTCTTCCATATATATGAAGGCATGCAGTAAATGTATTTCATACGAGCAACTGGTTAGAATGTGGCACCTATTTGACTGCATCTGTGATGGCATGTCTCCGGATCACCTCTAGGGGTGTGTCCCAGACCATCGCCAATTGCCCATTTGCGCAGCACTAGTGCGACGTAAAGCCCAACCATCCATCCTGTGCGTTATTCGATACGTGTCTGAGGGAAGCTGACCAGTATTATATGAAGTGATAAAATGCACATTTTAAGATTGTGAGCGAAAGAAAGAATGATTATGTTTTTAAAAGTTTTTTTTTTTTTTTTTTTTTAATATATATACATATGATTCTATGAAAAAAAAATAATAATAATAATTCTATGTTTTTTATTTGAAAAAAAAAAAAAAAATTGAATTTGTGTTCCATGGGGCCCCAGAAGTTCAAGTTCATCTGATGGTTCATTTTGATGAATGAAATTTTTAAAATCGATATGTTCAGCGAAATTGCTTTTTTATTCGAAATAGTTTGTTTCGAGATTTCTTAGCATCCTGCATGTATATAATATGATTGGGTTTGATAATTATTGTAGAACGATTTAATATGCTTTTTTAATCTAAATTATTTATTTATTTATTCTAAGTCATATTTGCCTCTAAGGACATATATAGTGGCATTTAGAAAAATTGCAGTAATAAATAGAAGCTATATTTATTTCTTAAAATGAATGGGCATATTATTATGCAGAAATCTTAGAAATGAAAACTATGAGCATAAATAAAAACATCCTTATCCCATCCCTCATACAATTTAAAGCAACCCTTACCAAAAAATAAATTTTAATTCTATACATATTGTGGATAAACTACACTTTAAGAACTGAAGTAATAATTAATTATGAAGGATAATCTTAAAGTATATGAGAGGGTTTATTTATTATGCATATTTTAATTTCACCATGGCCACCAAATAACATGTTGAAGTGGTTAATTTTTTAATTATTTTTTAAACTTTTCTTCATATCTTCATTTAGAAAATAAATAAGTAAATAGATAAAAAAAATAAAATTATCTAAGTGTGGAAGGTTTTTTTTTAAGATTGCAAATGTATAATTACAGAAATGATAAAACAGGGTTATTGAAAGGTTGAAAACAACGCATATAATGATACGTATTCTGAAATTTTAGTGAATTTCTTTTTCTAAATTAGATTTACTTTTTAAGTTGTAAATTTAAGAATATGTATCATTTGTTGATTCTTTTACTTTAAGAATTTTATATCTTCAATCAAAATTTTCTCACTAAACTTATATATTTCATAAATCTCTAATATTATAATAAACTGTTTAAATATTATAATAAACTGTTTAAACATGTTTAAATTATTAAATCTAAGTGTATGTACTATTTTACTGAAACTATTTTTTGGTTAACATTTGAAGTCCCCAATCAAAATAATTTGAAGACAAAATTCTAGAAATTAATTAAAAAATAATAATTTAAGACAAAATTCTAAAAATTAATTGTAAACAAATAATTTTAAAACAAAATTCTAAAAATTAATTTTAAACAAATAATTTTCAAATAAAACTCCACGTTACCTTAATTGTAGAGTTATTTTGTAATTAGGCCGGTAGAGGGTAACACTAAACAGAGCTAATTTCTACGGTATTTACATGACGTCTTAATAAGGCGTGGCTATTAGTATGTGCCATGCTATAACTAGCCGCTCATCACCTTGACATAGGTTAATGCCTCTCAACTTTTGGTATCAACCGTTCAACAGGTGGCGCTGCGGCACAGTGATTTCGGTAAATTAAGGGAAGGCTATATCTCAGATTCTATTGCGTATCATCAAACAAAACTTGATATGCGAGAAGGTCGCTATAAGACATGCTGATTCAATTTAGTTGCTTGTCGGCCAATAGATGGCGCTACTATACTGCAAATTTCCTCGATAATGGGATGGCTATATCTCAATTTCTGTGGCATGTAACTGTACGAAACCTGATATATGAGATATGCATTACAAAAATACATTTTTTTAGATTCTATTTATAGACAATAAAACTGTCTTTCTTTGGATATTTAGTGTTAATTTTCTCTAAGATAAAAAGCGTTTGCATTCAACCAGTTAGATAATTTTAATAAATAGTTTTAATGAATTATTTGCACTTAGTGAATCAATATAGAAAAATATCGAAAAGAGTCTATTGGTGGCCACAACATACTAGTTTTCTAAATAGCGGCTACTTCAAAAGAAGAAAGAAATCGGATTCAATTGTTACCATTTACTCGCACTGTTTAATTTTGCTGGGCTGCTATTAAAGAAAGTTATTTTGAAAGTAGTGGCATTAGTACAGTAACTTGTACTAGATGATAACGTATTACTTCTTGTTTGCAGAACTTGTGCCTACTTTGTTCGACTAACGAACGGTCGTGGCTTTTATTTTTTATTTTTTTCGACTTGATACATTTATTGCTAGTTTTTTTTTTTTTTTTTTTTTTTTTTCCATTTTAAACTATTTAATTGGCAATCTTACATGAACAAGATACAAATTTTAATTTTTTGCAATTATTTATTTTTTTTAAGTTATGCTGTAGCACACATATATACAGTTTAAGCATTTAAAAAAAAAAATCGACTCGTATACATGAGGCCACAAAACGCGACATTATCAAAAAAATAATAATAAATGTCTATCGTATTAGTCTGATCAATTAATTTTTATTCCTGAGCAATTTTCGACGACATTGCAGAATGTAATAATTACATTCAATAGAATAAATAGTTTCGCTTAATTTTGGGTAGACCTTTACACTGTCGAAAAGTGATATATAGAGTAATTTTATGTGTAATTTAAACCCTTGTGTAATTTAGAGCTATATGATATGAAAAAGACATATATTAATTTGCCAGTTATAGCCCAATATATCCAAACGCTTTTGAGTAGCTCTCTAAACAAATGATCGGTGATTTTCATACCATATTCTTCACAATACGTTATTTCATTTATATAAAGAAAAAAAAAAAGTATTCTCATTTAATTTTATTTTTTGCAAAATATAGACGTTAAATTGTAACTACTAGAAATTTCACCCATAATGTATTTGATGTATGCATAATGTATTTGAAATTAGAATTATCTTCGATGTCCCTGTACACGAACCATTTGTTCGACCACGATGAAATGTTTACTGAACATCCTTATATAATACAGATTTAGGAAAAAAAATAAAAAAATTGATTTCCTGCAACTACTTTTTCTTGAGATATACTGCTAATAGACACACAGACCAACCAAAAAAATAAATAAAATAAAAACTTATTTTTGGATTTTTTCCCCTTAAAACGTGTAAATGTAACGAAAACTTATTTTCGAAAATTTCTATATTCTCTACCATATGCAGGTAAGAGAAAGGTTAAAAATTGAGTATTATTGATCATTAGTATAAAGCTAAATTTATTTCATTATTTTATGTTGCATATTCCCGATTTTGTTTATTTTACAGTTATTATTTTATTTGTGAGTGTATGCGTGTATGTCTAATATCATAATAATTTGAAATTAATGTAAAAATGTTTTATTTACGTATACTAATAAAAGCAGATTTATTATTTGAAAATATTTCAAACCTGAAATTTTTCTTATAACTTGAAAAATTCATATATGTATATTAAAAAAAAAATAAATAAAAAATCTTAATATAAAGTAAAAATTATGGGTACTTTTTTTCCCCCTTAAAAGAACAATTTTTTATTTGTATTTGTATTTTTTAAATAGAAACACTACTAAATCTATGTAACACGTATTTTGAAAATCAACGGTTCACAAAATACCCATAACGTGTAAAAAGCAAGCAATCAAAGAATGGCCACTCTGAATTGCAGCAGAACCACCGAACGAATTATTCATTCGCTATAAGCATGAAATAAATCGTTGCAAATAATCGAAAAACAGAATGAGCTAGTAAAGTTTTGCCGTTAAAAACCACTCGAAATAAAATAATCGAGATAATCATTCATGCACGCGCATAAAGGTTATAAAATCATTCGAAAGAAAATAATCCATAAAATCATTCGTACACGCGCATAAAGGATATGATGGCAATCGAGAGAAAAAATAATCGGAATCAAATTAACGAATGAAATTATCGGAATGGTTAACGAATGATTTTTAGATAATCCAGTTAATCGAATGATTACAAATAATCGAGTCACTCGATTATTTCACTCGAATGACGGCACATCTCTACCGATTAGTGGTTACCTCTGTCAGGTTTGTGCCAGACATTGATCCAGTTTTGCATTGTTGTTTAGATTTGCAAATGTTTTAAGCTGTGTTACATATTGACCAATGATTATTAGGTTCATGCCATTGGAAATGTAGTGTATATTAATAACGAAAAACTGAACTCCATGGCTGCACTCATTAAATGACTTAAGAACGTTGATGTTAGGAGCAGTTTAGTTTCGATTATTTCAGACCCACACAACCAAACGTATCCCGAGGATGTCCCAAAATGATCCTACAAATCCTGTAAGTGAGGTCCTGTCATCCAGAGGATACAATATGTAGCGCGAATTACCCACCGGAATCTGGAATACAGCGTCTGACAGGCGTTATCAGAACACATGAATACAACTCCTAATTCTAGAGTTGAATTTGTCAACTAAAAGACAAAATTATGCATATGGAATTATATTAATTTATTCGCAATACCACTTTGTAAAATTATGTTTTCTAGAAACCATTTTTAATTATGATTTAAGATTCTCCTTCCTTGATTACAAATATTACCATATTAATTATATTCCTTTAAATAAAATTAGTTTTGCAATTAAATACTTAATTTTTTGTACATGTAATATGTGATGTATGTACAGGGTGATTAGAAAAAAACTACCCCGATATATGAAACCATAGCTACCATACCGTTCCGAAAAATTCATTAAAAATTTGGTGGATGGTATTTTGAGGTATGCGCTCAAGAACTGTATAAAAAACAACAGTTAAACTCTAACAATTACGGTTACAGTGACAAAATTTCAAAAATTATATAAAAAAGAGATATTTATTTAATTTAAAAAAGAGATATTTAAAACCACGTGTATAAATTAGTTAAAAATAACACTTTAAGCACGTAAATATTTTCATTAAAAACTATACTTTAATTAAAATCATTATAAAAATTTTACAAATATATTTAGTGGAAGCTTTTCGCCCAACTTGTCTGGGCATCATCCGGACGGATTAAAAAAAGAAGTTTGACAAATGCAGCAAGACACATTCGTTATATAATATAAAGTCTCAGAAAGAAATTAAATACAGTAAAGAAATTAACTGTAACTGTACTGAGACTTTATATTATATAATGAATGTGTCGTGCTGCATATGTCAAATTTCTGTTTTTAATCCGTCCTGATGATGCCCAGACAAGCTGGGAGAAAAGCTTCCACTAAATATATTTGTAAAATTTTTATAATGATTTTAATTAACTCTATAATTCCCACGGCCTAGAAATTCTGAGGTCCTCAGGATCCCAGAAACATAGCCGAATCTTGCGGTCACTACTTTCCCCTCTTTTTATTGTTCACTCTGCAGACCATGTCGTTTTAGGAGGTCCCTCAATGTCTGGAGTACGAAGATAGTCTTTTTTCCTTTCATCAGAATCTGACATAAAATTACACCCTTCAGTTAGCGTATAAATAGCAGATAAGAAGAGAAATCGTAAACATATGCCTAGTTTGGTATTTTATTACTTAAATCTCTTTTAGAGAATAAATATTTGAATTTAAGGTTTAAATTTCAGAATTATTATATCAGACATTTGCGATATAAATTTAGATTTTTTTCCCCAAAGTAAAGCGAATATGGCCAATGTAAACTGCTCGGAAGTATATAAAATTTACAATTATTTTTAAAATGGAAGTGGTACATGAAAATTTATTAACAAAGAAAAGGAATTCATCTAAATCAATTAATTAAAAACTCAAGCGAAAATTAACGGGGCCAATGTAATAAGCTTTTTTTAATTTATTTTTTTCCCTTACAATAATAAATATTTGAGATTCTATTTTTTTTTTTTTTCCTTTTTATAATGTCAAGAGAAACTTACTACATATTATTTGAGAAAAATGCTAATAAGGCTAATTGTCTGCATTAGATACCTAGGTCAGGGTGGAGTTCCTTCCGTGGGGGGGGGGGGGTCGTTCTAAGGGTCCTATCGCATATTAATGCGTGTTTCGTGGAAAAATGCGAAAAATTCCGAACTATCTCGATCTGGGATTGAACCTCTCGGCCACTGGTTGAGCTTTGGGTATCTGTGAAAGAAACTTCAGGGACTACTTCGTAAATTAACTTTCTGTATGCTCTCCCTTAAAATGTTTATTATCAAATTTTAAAATTACATTGAATGGATAATTAAAAAGTTCACCCTTCTTACTATTAAGGAAATTACAGTTATATAGCTATAGCCACAATTTCGGCAATATAATTTTACTAAACTTTAAAATATAATGATTTTATTACCTACAAACTTTGAATAAACACCATAAAATGCAATAAACTCGCGACCCTTATGCCTGCAATTAGCGAATTCTTTGTTGTATCAGTCTATGATATATATTATATATACATATATATTTTTTCTCCATAATATTAAATGATTTTATAGAGGAAAATAATTTCACCAAGAATAAAGGCGCAATTTAAAACAATTCATACAGATACAATTTGAAAAGAAAAAAAGAAAGAAGAATAAATAGAGAAATATACATTTTTTTTTTTTTTTTAATCCCCTTTTCCCAATACTTTCTAATATTTTGCGACAGGTTTTTATTTATTTATTTATTTATTATTATTATTATTTTTTTTTTAAATAACGTTTGTATAGAAATGTCTTTCATAATTTTAAATATTTCTAAAGAAAAAAAAAATATCACTTGAGGAAAAAAATTTAAAATATTGATACATGATGTAAAAATTTAACAGAAAGATTGAGTTTTCAAGCTTAATTTCTTACTGTTAAAAGTTTTGGCGTGCCCTGAATATGAATATGTGTATTATCTGATGCAATTACTTAGAAATGATAAAGGGAATTGTATAGGAATGATAATTTCCCTTTCTTGCTTATAAACAAAGATTAATTTTTTTTTCAGTTCAAATAATGAAATTTTAAATATGTATGGTTAAATTTAAGTTTTCAATATGTAATTTGATTGTTTGAAGTTTAATTCAAAATTTTCTACTAATAATTAACACACATGCTTTATAAATGTGATGTTTTAATAATTACTATTTTGAATTATTTTATATTGTAAATAAATGGATTTTTTTTTATATTCATATTCGTAGATGTTTTTGCTAACTTATTTATTTATTTTTATTTTTTCATGGTTAAGATTTTTTTTTATAGTATTAAAGTTATCACATTTTTATCATCACGGTCTGTTACTGATATAAAAGAAATTATATCATATCATACTGTAACCAAAAGCAGTATTTGCATGAGCAAATTTTGCAAATCTCACATTCCCATGAGCCCTGCACAATGTGTCCTAATTTTGTCTTTTTATTCTTTTTCTAAAAGCCATTTTGCATAAAATAAACATCAAATGTTTTCTCTCCCAAATATCTCAAAATGAAAGTTGTTGTCTTCGAATGCAAACACAAAGTCAAAGAAGCAATGACAATTTTCAAGCAAGGAGAAATGAAACTTGTTTCTCTCTCTTTTGTTCGGGAATGTCAGCTGTTAATGCAATCCATCAGTGACCTATTCCCACGCCTCCAAGACTGCCATTGCCCTTATCAGTATGGGGGATGAATTCTCTTGAGCTAGCCTCGGCTACAACGTAGGGCGACCAGATTTTTTTAATGCAAAATAAGGACAAATTATGAAATGTTCTCATTTTCATGAGAAAAATGAGGACAGTCTTTTTTTAAAATGACGACATTTCTGAGGGCATAAAATTTCATAAAAAAGTAGAGCAGAATTAGCTTATATTAGCACTTGCAGCCGTTAATCGTCACTATGATAAATTTATACTATTTATGATTTTTCACGATAAACATTATAAAAAAAAATTATATAAACATTTATAAATTTATCATAAACTCGTACACATTATACTTCTCTTCCTATAATATAATGGCATGTTATACTGTTAATATTAATTTCTGATATGTGGTTGACACGAAAGTACTAAACTATTTTATATCTGCTTTTATTAATACTTTTATAAACTGTTTTAATACAAATGTTACTGTTGTATAGACCACATTTTTAGTTTAAACGAAATCATAACTACTTCAAATGGAAATGATCCAATAAATAACATTTTAAATGAAAAGGCAATCTGAAGAATGTCAAAAACTGGCTAGGCTAAGAATAAGAATTGAATTACAAACTAAGTTATTATAATGATCTTCGAGTAGCATTATTTACTCGCTTGAAAGAAAAAAGAATGGTGGGTTTAGAGTTGGATTCGATGGGTTCACCCTTAGAGATGGTCCGGAGACATGCCATCACAATTTTGATCCTCCACGAGGGATATAATTGTGGTGAAGTTTTTTTAAAAATGAATGTAATGAATCAAGAAATCGTGATTTTTGTACGTTGTGTTGCGTTGTAGAATCAGAAATGCAAATGGACTTTATCGGTTTTTTGGGTTCGAGGTTAAATAATACCCAACATGTGACTTCTGATTCTATATTTCCCTATAAATTTCCCTCTAGGATGAAAATATTTCCCTATAGAATGTAAATATTTCCCCATAAAAGACAAATGTAAACATAATTCTAAATTTTTCCCTGTAGTAGTCACGTGTCAAGGGTTTATTACTTAACGCAGATAAAGTCCATTGATAAGGTCAGCAGCATCTCTAATGTTGAAATTTTAAGTAAAGAAAGAAATTACTGAAAAATGAGGACAAATGAGAACAAACGCCCGAAAATGTAGACAAATGAGGATGTGAGAACTTCTGAAAGCAACTGAGGACAGCACTTCAAAAATGAGGACAACTGGTCACCCTACTATAACGGAATTCAAGTAGCTCGGATCTTCAAAATATTACTTTTAACATTTGTTTTATGCTTATATCGGTATTGAAAGTAAGCTTTAAACACATTTCTTAATTACACTAGTGGTAAAAATAAATATTTTACCTATAGGAAGAATTCTGTATACTTTTATTAAAGTATAAGCATATTCATACAGAATTACTAAATCTTACATTTTTAGTGCTATTAAATACTTTTCAGAAATTCTATTTGAATAGTTGCAAAATGCATTCATATTCATGATATGTGTTATAAACACACAAAGTGTTCATTAGAAAGTAAAATTTTACTAATTATGGACAATCACGAATCCCACATCAGTTTGAAATCACTTCAACTATGCAAAGAAAGTATTAATCACTCTTCCTGCTCATTGCAGTCACAGCCTCCAACCCTTGGACATTTCTGTGTATGCATCCTTCAAATCTGCTCAAGACTGTATGACAAATAATCAGGGAACACGAATGACAATTCATGATATAGGCGGATTAATCGGTAAAGCTTTCCTAAGAGCATTTACTAATCTGTACATGAAAATTCAGGGCCATCATATAAGTCACCCGAGGACATTAGACCTTATCCTAAAAAAACGGCTACAAAAACACGCAATAGAAAAAGTGGAAAACGTAAAATAAAAACTTTAATATTGACAGATAGATACACCTGGTAAGAAAGAGCTTGATGAAGAATTTAAAATTAGGAATGAAAAACGCAATAGTTCCCAAGAAAAAAAACCTACCAAAATAAAAAATGTTAAAAAGAAAAAAATGAATATTCAGATGCTTCAAGCACTGAAGAGGAAGAATTTTCATCAGATACTTCTGATCAGTTTGTTGATGAAGACTTATGCAATTCAATTTAAATTAATTCATGGGTAATTGTGGTGTTTTCTACTAAAAAACAATTCGACATTATATAGGTTACATGGAAAGGGACTGTGACGAAAGATGGCTTGTTCGTTTTGCTCGTCACATAGAAGAATAAAAGTTTAAGTGGCCTGAAATAGAAGATATTTCTATAGTTGAAGAAGGGCAAGTTACAAAAACACTGAATTCACCTAACTTTATACATCAGAATGATAGAGTTATTAGTTTTTCTTTTAAAGAAAGTTTAAATGTGCAAAATTTTTGTTAATCAAAAATGTGTTCTCTAAAAGCACTGCTAAAAATTTCTTTAAAACAAAATTGTTAGTGTATTTTTTTTTTACTTTTAATTTTACTTATATATTTACTTAAGTCTTAAAATAAAAAGTTGTGTGGAAAATATGTTGAATTAACTGAATATTTTTAGTTTAATTGACAGTGTATAATTCCTCCCTTACAAGCGTATCAATCCTCCCCAGTAATGGGGAGATTTTATACACTTGTATCTATTTAAAATAATTGTGATATATCTTTTTCATTATTGTTTTTTAAATTCAGTATATTTTTAATGAGTAAATCTTACGCGTAGCCAGCTTTCTGAGCGGGGGGGGGGGTGCCCAAATATTAAACTAAAAGTTACAATATGAATACATTATGAACATATTGCGCATATGTATGCATATGTGCATTTTAACACATGCATAAAAGTTACACAAGTTAACACATGTACGTTTTAACATATAAATTAAGTAACTTTCTCTTAGACTAAATAATTAGACTTGACGCAGAACAGAAATATCAATATTTACACAACGTTAAAAATGCCAATGTAAAAAAATGTTAAATGCAGACTGCAGTTTCGGTAGTGTAAATCGGTGCATTTGGCTACCTTTGAAATATCATTTGATAAAGTTTGGTCTTTCAGAGTAGTGCCGCTATCCGTCTAACAGAAAAGGAACAGAAGTTTGAAAATTGATTAAAACAAGGAAAGAATGTTGCATAAAAAATATTAAATGGTGTCAAATATTTAGTTTCAGTACGAAACCAATGCATGTTAAAAGGTTAAATAAAAATCTTAAACCTTAAGTTATAAACGAAAACCTAAAAACTAAACTACGGAAAAACTTATACTATGGTACTTAAATTGCGCACACAAAGTGATAAAGTAGAATTATAATGATATGATTACTTTATTTATAATCTCATTTCATTTCTTTTATTTTACCAGTTCCAAATTATCAACCTATATATATATATATATATATATATATATATATATATTAATTAAATATATTTATATATAGATTAAATTAATACAATCTTGTAGCTACTTTTTTAAAATTATTATTTTATTAGTTCCCATACTCATGGATAACATTTATTTTCTATATTTTAACACATTGTCTCATTGTTGTAGTTGTGATGTTAGTTTCAAACAGAATAGTACAAACGGGTACTGTGATCGCTATAAAATTAAAGTGATACTTATTAAGACTGTAATAAACTGTTGTGTGTACCATAATATAAAATTGTGATGTGTGTAAAAGTCGCAAAAAATAAAATCAGCATTAAATAATTGTATCGAATCGGGGAAAGTGTAGAAACACGCCACAGACCATTAGCCAAATAAATTTACAAATTACCACTGTACATAAGAATTCCATGAAAATTTGCATAAAGTAAAATGAAAACATTAAAAGGGACACATACCATCAAACCAATAAAATTGCACTAAAAATCCCCGCAAAGTAAATGTATCAAAATGAGGACAGATAAAAAGCTAGTGGGGTGTCTCATTATCCGACCGTGCACTGGCCATCAGCCGAAAATATTGTCTAGCAACCACCACAATTCAAAATTGCATACATAATCGAATCCAGAAACATTCATTAATAAAATAGCACGAAAAATCATCATGACATAATGTCGGAAATTTTCTACCCACACAAATAAATGCCTTTGCTATTTAAAAAAATAAGACTAAATAATGGAGCATATTTTGAGCATACCTTTCTTTAATATTTGTATTGTCTTGAGCTCCCTCTTCAAACTCTTTTTCTTTGGTTGGAATAATTATCAAGTCCTTCACATTTTTGCACATGATTCCAGAACAGTTTTGCGTTTCTTTAGTCATTTAATACAGCTTTAATAGAATTATACACCACCTTCTCCAGATGCAGGATTTTCAGGAAAGTGGAAATTGTGTTATAAAATCGCATAAGAAGAAGGAATCCGACTAAATATTTACACTGTAGCCTAATTTTTAATAATTTTCTTTCTTTATTAATTACAAATACAAAATCGTCTGTTCATAAATACATAATTTATTTTCAGCAATAAATCGTTTTTCAAAGTTAAAAAGTAATGCAAACGATTATAAAATGTTTTATTATTATTAAATTTGAGTGACAGCTTTTAAATAGGGTAAAAAAATTAAATAAAATGTGGAAGTTTAGTCACAAAAATAAGATATTGTATACTTGACCGACCATTTTTGAGGTGCTTTAAAAAAGTTGAAAATTGTTTTAGAAACAATTTTGTTTGGCATGTATTTTTGTGAAGGGGAAGTATGTCTATTGCATCCTTCAAAACCCTCTGTTTGATTACTCTACCTGCATTCTTAAAACATTTAAGGCTTAAATTAAAAATACTTTTAAAATGATTCAAAGAACTTTCACCCACAGTAAATTTTTCAAGAAAAGTCTGCTTATGATATGATTTACAATACTAATTTGAACTTTCCAGTGTTGTCTTTTTTTAAAAATAGCAAATGAGACAGGCCGACAAAGAAATTTTTTCCTTCAGGTTGATATGTTTTTTGATATATTTTTGGATGCTGTTTAAAGAAAACCTATTTAAAAATTTCCCTCTTGTACAGTTTTTAGGGGAAAAAAAGGAATTGTTTGAGCTTAAAGCTCCATTTCTTTCGACGACCGTCGCCAATTGCCCATCTGCGCAGCACTAGTGCGACGTAAAACCCAACCAGCCATACATCCATCCATTTCTTTCGACTCCCATCAAAATTATTTCCCTGAAAATTTGGGTGATGTGAGTGAAGAACAAGTAGAGCTGTTTCATCAAGACATCAAAGAAATGGAATGCAGGTATCAGAGACGATACAATTTTAATATATTAGCAGAATATTGTTGCATGTTGCATAGAGAATCCCCCCCCCCCCACACACACACAAGACCCTCAAGCCTTGCACAAGGTAAAATGCTCTAAAGGAAGATTCAATGTGAAGAAATACATTTAAAAGATAATGTGTAAATAATAGTCTATTTCAATGCATTTTTTATATAAATTGTTTCGAATTTGTTATAACTTCTAGACGAATTCTTCCGATTTTCATCCTTACTTTGTGAAAATTTCTTACGTGATAGGAAAAAAAAAGTAATCATTTCTGAATTCAGATTATCAAAACACGAGACACCCAACGCAGTACATAAAAAATTTGAAAAGTACGATTTCACAGACCAGTGTAATCGGAAAAAATTTACCCACTTAGTTATTATGATATCAGACATGCATTCAAATCAAAAATTACTAAAAAAATTATACCTGAAATTATCGCAAATATTTAGTTTCGAAAATTCGACCCCGTAAATAATACTTTCTGTAACTCATGGTAAGGGAAAGTAATTATAATTTTTAAACGTTTTTACTGGACACAATATAATTTGGTATGAATGCTTTTAATCGAACCTAACTTTTCTTACAATCTTTTATACGAAAATTATTTTGTATCAATAAAGTATGTTAGTTTCATTATGTTTAGTTCACTTTAAAAATGTTGTTGATATGTACCAACTAGAAATGTTGTACTTAAACAATAATGTAAATCTTTGCATGTCATAGTATACGGATCATTATGATATAAATTGAATACGGTTTCTAGACTTCCTGCCAATACCTGCTTTTGAGTTATGCCCATGCAGACTAACCACAAGAACCTGGTTATACAATTGAGTGGACCTCAAGACATACTATTGTAAAAATTATTTCATATTCAAAAATTGGATCGCAGAACACTACATTTTCCAACATGTATGGGTAAGAGAAAGTTACAAAAAAAGTGCTCATTAAAAAAGAAATGACAAAAAAACTTGACTCTCTGTTAAGGCCACGAGCTTAAATAAACTAAATCATTTTATCGCCTCTTTTCCTGCTTTTCCTTGAAGAAAAAACAAACTACTAATTTCATTTTATTTTTTTGTTTACCAAGAAAAATTACTGTGCAAGTAAATTTGGATTTATGAATAATTTAGATTATTCTTTTAAATATATTTTACCACCATGTTTAAGAAAGTGTCTTTCTATTTGCATAGAATCATTGGTATTAGTAATAACAATATTTTTTTTTTTAACCTTCAAATCTTTTTTTTTTTTCAATATGTTTTTGTTAAATATACTGAATGTGTGTGCGTGAGCGAGGGGGTGCCCGGGCACCCAGGGCACCCCCCCTGGCTACGCGCATGTAAATAAATGATTACTTTATAAGAAAACAGAAAACAACTGTTCATAAAAACTTTTTATGATCTAAAAAAATTTAAAAAGGAAAAGTGTATCATTCCTCCCTTACCGTCTGCCTAATGCGGTAGGCGGTAAAAATGGCACCGGTAAAAATGGCACCTGGTAAAAATGGCACCGGTAAAAATGGCACCTGCGATTTGCGTAACATATACTACAATGAAAAATAGCCGCATTATTGCTAAAAATTAAGAAGTATTTTGAGCTTTGTTTGACTGTCGTGATGTATTTGACCATCACATACAAATACCTGTATTATGAAAAAAAGTATTGAATTTTTAATTTTTTATAGAAATATTATAGATATATTTTATAGCAAGTACTGATTTTAAGTAAAATTTTAGAAGGAAAATTAGACATTAGAAATTTAAATTAAATTAGTACAACATTCACTTAGTATATATCTGTTGAAAGTTTGGTTGGGGGGGGGGGAGAGTTAGGAGACGACTGAAAGAAAATAATTGTTTTTATATCACCATCTTACTGATTTTAATGAAACTTTGTATAATAATCACTTACTATTTATGAAAAAACTACAGTGTTCCATATACGGGGGGCGGGGTCAGAGGTATATGTATTGAAAACTTTTTCAAACAATGCTATACAAATATGAATCCCATTGAGCATTATATACAGCTGAGGGGGCCAAGAGGGTGGTGCACGTAGATTTTCTTTTTCTTTCTTTCTTTTTAATCATTCATGACTCTTCTTGTTTTTAAAAAGTTTTAATATTTTACTTTAAATGTGTGGTATGCAAAAATTAAATAAGTTCAATTTTATCACATTTAGCTTCAAAGTGAAATATTAAAAATTTAAAAATTCAATATTTGGAAAACGATAAAAACGGTAACGTTTACGTATTTTTCAAATGCGAAAACGGATTTAGAAAAATTAGAAAATGAGTAATTTAAGAAACTAATTTCTCCATTAATTAACAGAGTTACACTGGCAATCAAATTAGGTGAAAAACATAGTTATTAATAATTATTAATACTTTTATATAACTAACAATAACGATAGTTGCTATATAATTGATATATATATGTATGTATAGCTGATAATAACAATTAATAGTTATCGCTATTATTATTATTATTCAAATAATACTATCAATAGTATCAGTACAGGATATATATATATACTATTAATAAATGTAATTATATTATATATTAGTATATATATTATCAGTAATTATTATATCAATACTATCTTAGAGTATTTAAATTTATTTAATGAAAACTTAATTTTAAAAATTATCTATAAGATGGGTTCAAATGTAAAATATAGATTCTTTTCAAATTTATAAAATTATTTTTCTAAAAATTCTAGGTTATAGCACTTTGATGTTTGCTTCTGAATGTGCAACTGTCATGCAGTAAAAGATAATTTTTCAAAAGAGGATTTGGCATGTTAGTCAGTTTTGAAATGTGTGACAGCTTCAGTTGTCCATTTGTTCTTCGCAGGTGGGTACATGGTGAAGGGGGATTATATGATTATTGTATACGAAGAAAAAAAAAAAATCACTTATTCAGCATGAACGTCACAGACCTGTTATTAGTAAAGTAAAGTATTATACACAGTAAAGTATTTCAACAATGATTTTCTTTCCAGAATAAAATGTCAAATTATTTAGTAAAGATATAATAATGAAGTATCAATCATATCATTAAAAATTTTCGATTCAAAAGAGTTACTTACAAATACCTCCATTTCATAATTTTTATTTTTGATTGACCCGCAATACCATAATAGAATTTTTACTACATTAATATTTGGTCTCCTTTTGTGGATAGTTCATGTAAGGGTGCTTTATTCCGTGGTGATTTTTCCATGGCTGATTTTTTTTCGGATACCAAGTAAAAGGGCACTTTTGTAATAAGCAAATCGCAAAATAATAAATATGAATAATACATTTGAAGAATGATTTCTAAATCACATTTCTGGAAATTTCAATTGATTGTGTACAACATTCATTTAGTATATACCTGAGGGACGGGAGTGGGGGGTAGTACCGGTTGTCTTCTTACCGATTTTAATGAAACTTTATATAATCGCGTACAATTTGTGAAAAAATTACAGTGTCAAACATAATTGGAGGTGGGTGGCAGAGGAAAACAACATGATTTTTTTTCTTGTATCACAATTTTACTTATTTTAATTATATATTCTATAATTATCACTTACTTTTTTATTAAGATCAAAATGAGGGTTATATATACCTAGAGGGTGGGGGGGGGGGGGGGCAAAAGTGTTTGCAGATGAAAAAAAAAGTTTTTTAAACTGCCCTAGTATCGATTTAAATAAAACATTGAATATATACTTACTGTTAAAAAATTGCAGTGAGTGTTGCAGATATCTTGGGAGGGGGGGGGAGCAGAATAAGAAAAGTAGTTGATTTTATATCGCCATGCTACCTATTTATATGAAATATTGTATGACTATTACTTACTTATTTTATTAAAATTATAATGAAAGATACATGTAGTTCAAAAAAAGGGGGGGGGGGCAAGTGAGTGGGGTAGATGAAAAATAAAATAATATTCTTAAATAATACTTATTATCGATTTTTTTATTGGCATTTTGTGTAACTATCAATTACTTTTAATGAAAAACTACAGTGAAGGTTACATGTCTAGGTGGGTGGGGGGGGGGGCGGCTGTTCACAGAAGGATAGAAAATGAATGTTTTATACCCCAATGCTTTTTATTTTGATAAAATGCATCATAAATATCATTTAATTTTCAGGAAAATTTACGTTGACTGTTATATATATTTTGGGGGATATGGAGGGAGCAGAAGAAAAAAATCATTCATAAATACCACAATGCTACCAATTTTAATTAAAATTTTTACAGTTATCACCAATTTTAATGAAAAATTATGGTGAATGTTACCTATACTTGGGGGGGGGGCGCAAAAAGGACAGATTAAAAGATGAATTTTTTTTTTTTTTTAATCTTTTTATTTATTTTATTTTATTTTATTTTTTTTTTTCTACAAATTAAAATCATGCATTGAATTTTTGCGTACAAACTTATGAAGAGACAGAAACTGAGATGCACCCTCATTGTAATGTTTTATAAACAAGTAAAATTTCATTAGATATCCAACAGGGTGGTTTAAAAATATATTCTTTTCATGTGTCCTCTAGCTCTCAGTCGATAATATAACCCTCGCTGCAATTTGATAAACAATAAGAGACATTTATACAAAATTTCCTATAAATGTAAAGCAAAGTGATTTAAAAAGAACTTTTTTCCCCCTCACTATTCCACCTCCCCGCCCTCCTATGTATATGTAACACTTTTGAAAATTTTCATTAAAAGTAGGTAATAGTTGTTATAATTAATTTAATTTTTATAATTAAATTTTATTATTAAATTTAATTGTTGTAATTAATTTTAATTTTTTTCTCCATTTTAACTACTTTTTATTCTATTCATTTATTTACATACTTATTAATTTTGTCCAATTGAGTTCATTGTAATTTTTATGTAGTATTAAGCTTTTCATTTTAAATTATTGATAAATGAAGAATGCGTTAGGAAAGACGATTCATATTATATGTAATTATAAACTGAATTATTGTATATGCAAGTATCGACATTTTATATATACATGTAAACTTAGAGATAAGAAATAACATATAGTAATAAATGAAATATTATATATATATATATATATATATATATATATATATATATATATATATATATATTCGGGCATTGCATGCTGTAAATTTTTAGCAGTTTGCATACAGCATGATAGGAGGATCACCTAATTCGCATACAACATTCATTTAATGCCCTTGAAAAAGTAATGAATTTGTATGTTTCTATATCAAGTTGCTTATTTTTTTCTATTCGTCAAATTTATTCATTTTTTACAGTTCTTCGTGTGATACTTGGTTTCATATAATTGAATGTTTGAAAAGGTTTTCGATATATATCTAATAAAAGATGCAGCAAAAATGGAGTTATTATTTTCGAATTTTTAATGCATATCAGGAAGAAAAAGTTGTCAAGCCATACTCCTACTATTTTTTAATTAATTAATTAAAGTAATTAAAACATTTATTAATTACTTTAAAATTTTTTAATACATAATAATAATAAAAGGTTGTCTTTTATTAGAGAATATCCTTGTATTCTTTTCAATTCTATTCTATATGCATTATTCTTATTTTGAAAATAAATTATTTTACCACTCTCTAAAAGGAATGTGAAAAAACATTTACTACTACTACTACTAATAATAATAATTTGAGCTTATTTTGTTACTCTGAACTTTGAACGAAAGGATTTATTATTATTATTATTTTATTACATTTAAACGAAAAAAATATTTCATTACTGTAAGATTCTTAATAAGTAATAACTACAAAAGTTAATTTTAATATAAAGCATTATACATAATTTTATTTTTCAATCAATTAATATATTTTGTTTTGTACCGTATGAATTAACTAAGGGTAAAAAAGGATTAAATAAATAAAAATAAATAAATTAAATTAAATTAAAATTAAAATGACTGAAAATACATATGGTTTATTACTTCCAAATTATTATTAGGTAAGAGCGAGAAAAAGTTGTTTTTATAATAATAAATTATTTTATTATATAAATAAATCAATTACATTTTTAAACTTTCGCATATGACATTTTTAAAGCAATCTCCATTAAAAAATATATATATATACAAATATTTATTAATCTGTGTATACTTTTTCCCCCCATCATGCTATAGGTATAGGGATCTTAGGCAATCATAAAAATTTTCATCCTTTTTTTTTTTTTTTTTTTTTTACATTTCTACAAGTTTTGAGGTGTCTAAAAATCACAAAACTGATATGGTTTATCTGTTTCTGTGCTAGTTAATTAATATATGTACTCGACATCATAAGATTTTTTTTTTAATAAAAACTTCTTATACATTAAGAAATTAAAAATTAATAAGTTTTTATCATTAGTTTTAAAAATAAATTTTAATTTTAAATAAAATTTTCAAAAAGTTAAAGTTTTCATAATAAAAATACTTGTTTATCCTGCCCCACCAGTCTTAAGCCGTGGTGGCCTCTGCTCCTTCTTAGTTTTGTTTGAAATTCATTTGTTTGAAATACTGTCTTTATTTCACATAGCTTTCAGTTTTTATACTAAACATGTGTACTCATCACATACTCACTCTAAAACATTCTTACAAACTTTTAAAGTGCATTTTTATTCATGTATGTTCTTTTATTACTTTTTTATGGTGACTTTTTTCCCGCATGGCTTTCTTTCCGGTGACTTCTTTTTCAGGTGACACCGTTTATACGTTTTTTAAGGGACCGTTCAAAAAAACGTACAAATGAAAAAATCGTACAAGTGAAAATTTGTTTTAACACATTAATACATAATAAAGGATTATATTATTATTAAAAATCAAATTAATTTTCACGATTTCCTTTACATTTGTTCGACTAAGATAATTTTTAATGAAATTTAAAATAATTTTAAAAAGTAGGATAAATTTTAAAGATAATTAAAAATGTAGTCATTCAGGAAATTTCCTTAAAATTTTGATTTTAATCTTTAAAGACAGTCTTTCGTTTTCTAAATAAAGATGACATTTTTTGCAAACGGTTAAAGAAAAAAATTGCTTTGTCTCTCCAACAGCAAGATGTCAAATAAGAATAAGCATGATAAGAAATAAGAAAGTCTTCTGGTATCCTATTCAAATTTACCCAAAGGAAGTGAGTAATAAACCTTTAAGTTTACAAATTGCCTATAAAGTTGAGAGACTTTTTTTTTTAATTTTTTTTTCACATCCCGTCCCTAGAATGCAATTAAAGGAGAGAGTGGAACGGAGGTCTACAAGTTATCAGTTTTCTTTCTCCCAAAGAAACCTTTCCACTTTTATACTTACCAATTCACCCAGTCCCGAATGCTTGCTTCTGAAAGTTTCTCTACCCCCCCCCTCCCCTTGCAGGCTATCAGACCTACTTGGGCGTTATTGAGTTGCGCTTAAGAATAGGAGGCAGGAGGTACTACTCAATTGCGCTTAGGGCCTTCATCCTCATAGACATCAGTTGCGCCGAGATCATATTCCCCCCCCCCCCCCCCCAAAAAAAAAAAAAAAAAAAAAAAAGAGCATAAACGCATCAATTGCGCTCGTAGGTTTTTCAAAAAATCAGAAAAAAAAATTGTAAATGATTTTTGACTATTCAAATTTGCATAATTTCTCGATAAAGCTTTCTGATAATCATTAATATTTGTTTGTTTCAATTTTTTGAAAGCTTTTCAGGAATAAATTTGTTTTTCAAAAAACATTTTGCATACCAGAACAAATTATTCAGCTTATTCTGTCATAAGTTATTGATGGCATGAGATTTTTGGATTTCTTTTTGAAGTACTTATGTTTCATTTAAATGGGAAAATATTTTGAAAACTTTACAGATAAGACAAAACTAAATAAAAATACGGTGTATATTCAATATTTAAATTTAAAACTTCTTCATAGACCATAAAATTCAATCCAGCGCAACCGTTTTCGCACGGACTTGGCATTTCTTCATCAGGTGCAAAAAACATGTGCTACTGCCTTGGAGGCAAAAGCAAGACTTGCTTTTATTTGTGTAATATAAATATTTCTTTAAATAAATAATATAATAAAAAAAAAAAAATTAATTGCTCTTGTTTGAATTTATTGGAGTCTATTATCTTTACCCAGGAGATAACACGAGAATAAGTAAATAATTTTTTCCTTCCCAGAAATTATAATTCGTTACCTTCCCGTATACAAGAGGGGGGATGACAATGAATGTTATCAGTAATTTTTCTCGCGAGCGCAATTGATGTATTTTTAACAATGGGGAGATTAACGTACGCACAATTGATGTGTGCCCGTGTACTTAAATGATATTTTAAACTTAGGAAAAGCTGTATTACGATACATGACAGGATACTTCATTTCGTATATGCCCGCCTTTTCTTTCTTTTATAGTTAACCATGTAAACCTATCTGTTACTTTATTTGAAGTATGAGAATGTCCCAACTGAAAATACCTCAATGTCATGACAAAATATTTCTTTTTCCTACCAAACACTAATATTCGTTATGCAATGTCTTTTTTATCTTTCGATTGCACAGTATTATTATTGTAATAATAATAATAATAATTATTTATTTTTGTATAAATATTGGAAAAATATAATTCAATAAATTAAAATTGAGTTTTTCCGTAATGCACTTTTTAAAAGAAATTTTCTTACTTTATAAATTAATTTTTCTTTTCCTAAGATATTTTTTTTTAGCTGTTAGTTAGCTCGAATATTGTGCTAACTTAGCATTTCATTACCTAGATAAATGTTTCTGAAGGCTACATATATCATGCTGACCAAACAAAACTCTATCTCCTAATTCTTCTCAATAATGCGATCATTTTTCATTTTAGCATATGCTTCGCAAATCGCAGGTGCCATTTTTACCGGTGCTATTTTTACCGGGTGCCATTTTTACCGGTGCCATTTTTTCCTACATTCGCCTAATGCTATTAAATCAATTTACTTTAATAAAATGCTCATCGTTTAAAATAATTCTCTCTCAAAATATATTTAAATAATTTACTTGCAGCAGAGTCTTGTTAGCGGACGCCAAATGTCGACGATAAACTCATATAAGACATCAACTTCGTATCAAACACACATATAGCTTTTTTTACAGGAGCTATATACAAAAGCTGGAACAATATCACACAGCATCTGCTTTTCTTTTACAGATGCAATTCACCAGATTATGTTGAAAATAACTCTTAACACATATATAATTATCTATTTTTATAACGGTAGGATAACTCTAAAAGGATAACTCTAAACACTTGACGATGAGCATTTTGTGAAAGTAAATTGATTTAATGATTCTTATTATTTACTCATAAATTTTTCTTCATTTGTTGTAAAGTAATTAGTTACCCGAATTTCTAGGGCAAAAATTAGAAATACACATAGAAATTATATTTTTGACAGAGAAATTCGGGTAACAAATACTTTACAACAAATGAAGAAAAATTTATAATATTTCACAAGTGAATGACACCTCACAAGTATGACGAAGTTGGTGCACATTCAGATGACATACTTGCCAACATTACTATTTTTTAAATACACCAGCATTTTTAAAAAGAAATATGTCATATAAATTTTCGACGAATACATAAAATTAAATAAACTGAAAACATTTACAAATCTTTTTCAGTATGAAGTCTCCATTGAAACGATGACTTTGCACCAATGAGATGTGATTTACAAGAACATTTTACAACTGAAATGCTTTCCAACAATATAACTAGGTTGTTGTCTAACGACATCAGATATTTGAGAAAATTCTTAATTGCATATTTCAGAACTGAAAAGTTTCTCACCAGTATGACTAAGTCGGTGTCTATTAACTGAAGATTTCTGAGAAAATTCTTTATTGCATATTTTACAGATGAAAAACTTCTCACCAGTATGGACAAGTTGGTGAATATTGAGATGACATTTTCGAGAAAATACTTTATTGCATATTTCACAACTGAAAGGCTTCTCACCAGTATGGATGAGTTGGTGTATATTGAGGATAGATTTCAAAGAAAATGTCTTATTACATATTTCGCAACTGTAAGGCTTTTCGCCAGTATGACTAAGATAGTGTTCTTTCAGTGCAGATTTTCGTGAAAACTGTTTATTGCATTTTTCACAACTGAAAGGCTTTTCCCCAGTATGACTAAGTTTGTGCGCATTCAGATAAAGTTTCTGAGAAAATGTTTTATTACATATTTCACAAGTGAATGGCTTTTCCCCAGTATGACAAAGTTTGTGCGCATTCACATAAGATTTCGTAGAGAAAGTTTTATTACATATTTCACAACTGAAAGGCTTCTCACCAGAATGACAAAGCTGATGTGTCTTCAGATGTGATTTTTGAGAAAATTCTTTATTGCATATTTCACAACTGAAAGGCTTCTCTCCAGTATGGATAAGTTGGTGTGTATTGAGATGAGATTTTTGTGAAAATTGTTTATTGCATATTTCACAACTGAAAGGTTTTTCACCAGTATGAGTAAATTCATGTTTGTTAAGACTAGATTTTTGTGAAAATTGTTTATTGCATATTTCACAACTGAAAGGCTTTATATCCATTTCAAAAACAAGTTGTGTACCTAAATCAGATCTGTAAGAAAATTTCTTGTTTTATGAAGCATAAGTAAAAGTATGGATGAATTTGTGGTAATTTAAATGAGATTTTTGGGGAAATCCCAACTGAAACAGGTAAATACCTATTTAAATTTGATTTTTCATAAAAACATTTTCTTTTAGCCTCTCAAATGAAAATTTTTCATTATTATGAACTTAGACATGCAGTATTAACCCTTTCGCTACCACTGGGACTTATATGTCCCAAGCTTAAATTAAAATATAATATGAAATTTTTTTTCTGAATGTTTTCTGTTCTTGTTTTTTAGACCTGTAACTACCATGAATAGGTGGATAGAAATGTCAGTTGAAAAAATTCACTGTCTATTAAATGGACCACTTCAGATAAATTATTTAATACTTATTTTATTTTTCTCAGAAAAAAAATATATTGGTAGTGAAAGGGTTAAATTACGATAATATTCCTTATCCGCGATTGTAATGAAATGCTCGCCCTCTGGTGGGCTGAGGTGAATATATCATACCACTGATAGCTTTCACGTTCAAACAACGATAAAACAACAAGAAAGAACAATAAATTAATACACGTGGCTATTTTATTTACTAACAACTGCAGTTGAGAAAGCTCCATCTATCGATCATTACAAACGCGGATTGCATATTTTACAAATAAAGAAATCTAAAGTTAGTAAATATTGCCACGTGTATTTATTATTATGCTTTCTTGTTGTTCTATCATTGTTTCAGCGTGAAAGCTATCAGTGGTATGATAATTTCACCTTAGCCCACCAGAGGGCGAGCATTCCATTACAATCGCGGATAGTATTTTTCATTTCAATTCATAGTTTCAATAATCTAAAGTAAACTTCACTCTGATTAGTAGAAACAATCCGCGATTGTAATGAAATGCTCGCCCTCTGGTGGGCTAAGGTGAAATTACAATAAACATGGTTTAATTCGAATTCCATACAGCCGCCATTGCTTGCCGATATTTAGTTTCACATATATTTATCGAATAAAAATCAATAAATACGGTAAAAAAGATAACACATACTTTTGTGTGCCACAGTGTAACTCCAAAGGATCAAGAAATCCAGAATTGAGCTTCCATTTATTTCCAAATGACAAATTTAAAATTTCACTTGCTTCGGCTAATGGAAGTAAAGAATTAATCAGATGATTTGAAGCTAATATTTGTTCAACTTCAGTTAAAAATCTACTTCCGATCGAACTTTGAATAAACTGAAGTATTTTTTCCAAAAGCAATCAATTTTCCATAATGTAATGGCGGAGAAATTATAGTACGAATATTAAGTAGAATAACATTAAGAACACTAATGGAACACACGTGGCTAATGTTTACTAACAACTGCAGTGTTCACAAAGCGCCGTCTATCGATCATTACAAACGCGGATAAATGGTTTCATGAAAGACTTTCCATAAAATGAAATAGCTTTTTTTTTCCTATTGCTCTAGAAATTCCAGTCGTGACACCTATAAAATAAATTAAAATGTTATAACAAATTAAATTTTATGAAATTTTACACACAAGATTATAACTGAAAATGTTTTAATTACTACCACGGAGAAAGAACTAACTAGAAGGGAAACTTCAATCGGTGTAATCTTAAAAACTCTTATATAATTTTAGGTTAATATAGATGGCGCCACTCGTGGGTAGATGACCTATACACGAGCGATTTGAACTGAAATTGGCCGGATCACACTATTGGTTGAAAATGACAAATTTGAATAGTTTCCACCTATAACACTTTGGCGAAAATATCTTGGCGCGGAACGGAATTTAAAGATGATAAATCTAAACTGTGGCAGCTTCGTAATCAAGAAGAAGGAGCATAAGCTTCGTAATCAAGAAGAAGGAGCATAAGTGTTTCTACATAAGCTGTTGTGTTGCCCTACTTCAAGGTTGAGAGGAGCAAAAGTAGCTTTCGCTGGCATTTCACTAGAAGGGGTTTGTAAGCATTAAGAGTATTGGCGTGCTCCTTCTTCCTTTGTTATTATTCTATGCAATTAACTGAATTCAAAGCACAAAATCATCCGAGGACGGAATTAGCTCTGTTGTTTATTTACGTTTCTTCCAAATTGTATATTGTGCCCACGAAGTAATATGTAGTAGGAGAAGAAGGTCCAATGGGAGAAAGCTTCGAAACTGTGATGTAAATTTTTGGTAAATATTGAGGGCGCCACTTGTCATTACTCCCTATCTCGGGGCAGATATACTGTTGTTTACAATAGAATTTTGCTGGAGTACATTTAAATTTTTTTATTTTAAGCAATTTAATTTGTTTGTAAGTTCTTAAAACAGCATAATTCAGATGTTTCAAATAAATGCTTCGTTCCTAGTTGTGATAGTGGCTAAGAAGTAAAAAAAAAGCCCCAGGAGAGAAATAATGTCCGAGTTCGTGTTTTCTGCACCTAAAGTAAGTTTATTTTTTTTCTTTACAAAATTTCATCCATTCTCCTTCCTCCCAATTGTCTGTTTTAGCTAGCTTCGGTTCACAAGGATAGTCATTTTTTAAAAGTTCTCTTTCAAAGTAAAATTAGTATAAAATGGCTCTTTTAAAAAAAATGTTGCTTAGAATACTCTATTTATTGAAATTTGCTTTCAATCGAAATTTTTTCAGCTTGATATTATTTTAAAAAAAAATAATTAAAACGAGACATTTTCCCATTGAATAACATTGCGGAAGCTGGAGAGAAGGAAGTATTGTACGCTGGCGCCATCTGTAAACATTAGAAAATAACATCACAAAATTTCAGCGTTAACGTCTTCTCCTGTCTTATTACTCCGTGATTGTGCCGATTGTGCCACATTATAAAAATGGCAATGCAATGATTATGCTTCCGTTTACATAGCTTTATAAATAAATAAATAATGCGAATTTTTTAAACATTGAACAGAAACAAATGTGTTTGTGTAGCCTATTGCAGATTCAATTTTAGGTTTCAGTTTGAAAATAATATTACTACAATTTATTATAATTAGTGTTTAACTTTTTTCTTTCTTTTTTTTTTTTTTTTTTTTTTTTTGTGTGTGTTTGTATGTGTAAGTGAACGAAAAATAAACATATCACAATGCATATACAATCATTATTATTTGTTTTCTTCTCTTTTTTAAATAAAAGTTTAAATGATTTTCATATTCATTTGAATAAAATGTGTAAGTTGCACATACACAAATCTATATATGTAAAAAATAGAAGACTCTGCTCAATTTTAAAGGATATTTAAATACACTAATAAAAGATGCTTTTGATTTACCCATAAATTAATTCAAAAAACAGTATTTTTTACTTATGAAAAATCAAGTTGTGAAACAGTATAGAAATTGTAGAACATGAAAATGAAAAAAAAAAAAATGTGGTATATGCTTAGGAGTAAATATGGCACAATGAGGAGCATGTCTATAATTTTTTTTGTTAATATGAATATAGACATAAGCAGTCATACAGATGAAAATAAATCCGCCTCTTAATTATATTCAGAAGTATCGTCATAAATAGTACATCTTATGCATTCTCTCACATAGGACGTGTGTGAAGCGTGTTCGAAATGTTTTTCTAGAAAGGGAGATATATATATATATACGACAAGAGTGAAAAAAATATGCATTCATACACTGACAAAGTCGAAAAGCCATATATATGTAATATATGTTCTAAAGGATTCTCTAAGAAAAGTTACCTAAATACACATTTACGTATTCACAGAAACGAAAAGCCATATGTGTGTCACGTATGTTCTAAAGAATTCTCGCAGAAAAGTAGCCTAAATACACATTTACGCATTCACACAAAAGAAAAACCATATATGTGTGAACTATGTTCTAAAAAATTCTCTCAGAAAGGTCATCTAAATACACATTTACGCATTCACATAGAAGAAAAGTTATACGTGTGTGGAATCTGTTCTAGAGAATTTACTACAAGTCCGGCTCTAAATTATCATTTACAAACTCACACAGGCACAAAACTATACGTGTGTGAAATCTGTTCTAGAGAATTTTCTACAAGGCAGGCTCTATATAACCATTTACGAACTCATACAGGAGAAATACCATACGTGTGTGAAATATGTTCTAAAAAATTCTCTCAGAAGAGTCATCTTTTTACACATTTACGCATTCACACAAAAGAAAAGCCATATATGTGTGAAATATGTTCTAAAAAATTCTCTCAGAAATGTCATCTAAATACACATTTACGCATTCACACAAAAGAAAAGCCATATATCTGTGAAATATGTTCTAAAAAATTCTCTGACAAGAGTTGTCTGAATAATCATTTACGAATTCACATAGGTGAAAAGCCATGTGTATATGAAATCCGTTCAAATGTTCCTAATAAAGTACAATAGTTCTTGATATGCATGTGCGCATACACACAAGAGAAAACCCATACGTGTGTAAAATAAGTTTTAACCCTGTGAATCCCGGGCATGAAATTCTAGCAGTACGTCAAAATACCGCAGCCGCCCGAATAAGCTGGATATATTTTTTCCCCCCGTGTCTTCGACAGGCAGGTGTCAGAAGCTCAGTATTCATCCTTTCATCTTTCCGATACAACAAGTGAGGGAAGTATTTGGGGATGTTTTGAAAAGATTTCGAGTGTTAGGGAAAACGTAATCCTAATCGGGAAAAATTGATAACAATCTTCTTGAATCGAAAACAAATTAACAACTATTCAGTTAAACTTTGTAAATTTAAATGCTGTACTCTAATTTTACATTCAAGGGAAGCAAAACTATAGAATAATTATTTAAATTTTATTTACTGTGTATTTTCCATTCATAAAGAATATTCTGATTTGAATGAAAATTCATAAGCTTCAAATATTAATTAACATAAATATTTATAAAAATTGTTAATAACTTGTTAAAAAACATTACTTGTAATTTAAAAGATTTTGCAATATTTAAATTTTAAATACGTTTATATTTTAAATTTTGTGCCAAAAGATTACTGTCAAAAGTTGAGCCGAAATTATATTTTCTAAAATTAAAAATAAAAATAAAAATGAAATATATTTTAACCCTTTCATTTATACATGTTTCATATTAATTATATTCTATTTATTTTTCGTATTTGTGACTTCAGCCGATTGAAAATGTCTATTCCTAATGAAATAAAAATTTTATTTATATTTTATTTATTTATTTATTTTTTTTTTTTTTACGTAATCTCAACAAATTTTTGCTGCTTCAACAAATCAGCAAATTGTTTTTAAAATATATGTATCGAAGAATAGTACACATTGCCTCATAATTATTTTTTATTTTACTGTAACAAAAGTTAACAGAAAAAGAAAAGAAAGAGAGAAAGAAAGAGCAGTTAAAACAAGATAACCAGTATACATGTAAATAATTATTAAAACAAATAAATAAATACAATAAATTTTTGTTTTATAAAACAGCAAACATAATGATACTATTACTAGCTTACAATAATATACATTTTCTATAATACTGATATATCTCCGCAGATGATCCAATAAATTAAATTATTTACATTAAATGCATATAAATACTAATTCCTTTAAAACTACTTAAAAAAAAAGGTAAAAGTATTATATTAAATTTCTTTAAAAAATTCTTTGAAATTAAAAATAAATAATCTGATGTGCCATTCAAAGAACTTTGTCTTACCCTGCATTTGAGTACTATAAAAATATATTACAGATACGATGTATAAGAGTATGTGTTAGGGACAGTTTTATTTGATGTATAATTCAGTGTGGGTGGGGGGGGGGAGCTACAGCCTCCTTGTTGTATTGGGGGTGGGAGAGCTACAGCCACTTTTAATGCCCCATTCGAAATAATTCTTACGTTACTGTAAAATTTATGACTGTTCTTAATTTTAAAATGTTTTTAAAATAATCCAAAATAACTTTCACGTAATGCGCGGTAAAATTGTTAACGGAATTAGTTAATAAGTTGAATCAAATTGTTCTAAAAAAAACAATTTTAATATGATTTAACGTTAAAAGGTAAAATAGTTAAATATTATTTTAAAAAATAATTCTTATGTTTTACCTATGTGCAAAGTATGCGCCACTTTCAACATTTACTATTCTGCACGAAAACAATGCTTTTCCACACACACACCCCCGTTTCATTTGTAAATTATGGTTACATGGAAGTTGTCATGGCAAAACTATTTAATAAATCTCATTTCATATAGTTTGTTTTATGCTGCGTGATATCTGTATACACACAAAAGCAAACAATCGAGCAGAGGAAGATAGAATTTTCTGAAATCTCAAAAATGTTTTTCCGTATTAGAAAAATATTTGTCATTTATAAAAGTAGAGTGAAACCCATTGTTTAAATCCCATATAAATAATAATTGTCCTTATAAATATTCAATAAACACAATTTGAATGTTCTAATTTTATAGAATTACAATAATAATAATCATTAATAGCTGTTTTTAAAAAAATACAATTTAAATTGATTTCCTGAGAAGAAAAGCAATATGAAGCAAATAGTAGCATTAATTTATAAAATATGTTATTTCAATTCTGTAGCTGAATTAATGTATAAATCATTGTGGAGAATTCATTGTTTGTATTAAAAAGATCAGGTAAAATATTAAAAAGGTCATATCATATATTAAAGATGAAAAATTATAAAATTTATGAAATTTCGAACATTAGTTCTCGATTTAGAGCTGTCCCAACACACATACGGACATTATATGTAAATGATCAAGTCGTTATCCTGATCTCTCAATACGCGTAATCGTAAATTGGATGTCAAAAATTTTTAGAAATATATTATTTATTTATTTATTTTAGTATGGCCGGAAATAAAAATAAGGAAAGGGATAAAAAAAAAAAAAAATAGGGGATATTAAAAAAAGAAGAAAAAAAGGTGTTTTAATATGTAATGTATCTTTGCCTAATAGAAGACCATCAGCTTATTGGCACTTTTAAAGGGCTGTTTTTTTATATCTAAAAAATAAAATGATTTTGTTTGGCCCTGAAAAGGGCCTTTTGATCATCAAAAGACCATTTTTTGCTCTTTACAAGGAATTTTTAGCGCTGTGCAAAAAGCTGTTCGGGCCCTGAAAAGGACCGTTATTTGATCTGAAATGTAAAATTATTTGTTTGGCTCTGAAAAGAGCCTTTTGGTCGTAAAAACACCATTTTTTGCTCTTTATAAGCGATTTTAACGCTTACAAGAGCTGTTTGGGCCCTGAAAAGGACCGTTATTTGATCTGAAAAGTAAAATTCATTTGTTTGGCCCTGAAAAGGGCCTTTTTGTCTTAGTAAGACTAGTTTTAGCTCTTAAAAGAGCAGGGATGGAACACGGGCGCAGAATTCATACCACTATCAATGTAAGAAAATTTTCTACTTCTTAAATCAACGATATTATAGATAGAGAAATTTCTTAAACGGATTCCGGTATGAATTCTGCGCCCGTGTTCCATCCCTGAAAGAGCTGTTGTAGCCCCGAAAAGAGCCATTTTAGCTCTCAAAAGAGCTTTTTTAAAATATCAGAAGATATAAAAAAATGTTTTGTTAAAAACAAGCTTTACATAAACAAGTTTTGCAAACACTGCACTCCCATGTGCTTTCAATTTGGTTTCCAGAGACAGTTTTTTTCCCGACTTGTCTGCAAGAAACACAAGTGCGCTTTCTGCCATTTATTTTTTGTCTTTTATGCATGTGTGCATCACACTTAAATTCAGATGCTGTACGTTTTGTAGGATTTTTCATTTCTTTCATGAGCTCTTCTATTAGAGATAATTTGAAGTCGAACAACTGCATATGATTTTTTGGAAGAGGGAAATTCGTTGTTAAGTACAGAATATAGGCGTTATTTACGATCGTATCGAAAATAAATGAAAAAAAGATATGTCCACCATTTTAACGATTTCCTAGATGACGTAAAGTATTTCCGACGTTGATCGGCTAAATCAACGCCGCCCATATTCTTATTATATTTTGCGAAGCATGTTGGGGATGGAACAACAAGTTTATCTGCGCCTTTTCTTCGGTTAACTTCAGAGACATGATTTCTTTCATTTGTCGAAAGCATCAAAATTTGTTTTTTGTCTAGCCAAGCGGTACATAGCAAATTTGAAAAATTCACACATTGAAAACATTTAATTTCATGGTCTTCTTTAAGTTTCACACTTTTCATCTCCATGGGTAAATTTTTTCTGTTAGTCATTACAGTTCCACATGCTTTAAGGCCTCTTTTATATAAATCAATCAAAAGACTTACACTTGTAAAAAACCGGTCAAAATATAAAGTATATCCCTTCTTCTTGAGAGCTTTTATCAAGTGGAAAACAACATCGTATCCAAGTCCTTTACCAGATTTCTGAATTTCATTATTTTTTCCGCTATATAAATCAAAGTTTAAAGTGTAACCTAATTGGGAAGTACACATCATCCACATTTTTAAACCTCTCTTATCTGGCTTCAAAGGCATGTACTGGACAATTCCAAGTCGTCCTTTAAATTTTATTATGGCTTCGTCAATAGATAAATTTTCATACGGATCAAAATAATTTATAAATTTTTCTTTTATTTTTTACATGAATGGCTCAACTTTTTGTGTATATTGGAAATTTTCCTCATCTTTCTTTTTTTCCGCCGCCTTATTTGACAAATGAAAGTAATGTTTTATTTTCATGAATCTATTTCTGCTCATTATTTTTTTTACAGCTTCATTTCCGAGGACTGGGTTAGTGGACCAGTAATCATTTAAACGCGGCAGATGATTTATGCTCATAATCATTAATATTGTAAAAAATGCCCATACTTCAGTAATATTTTCTATAGGATGCCACATTTTATCTATAAAACCCCGTTTTTCTGCACAGAACTCCGCATATTTGTTAGTGTTCTCACGAACAGAATCCATCAAATCATCGGTAAGAAAAAGTTTGAGAAAATCTAATGGTGTTGATCCGACAGGCAAATTGTGATTCGGCCCGGTAGCATATTCAAAGTCTTCAAATTCAATTAGATCATTATTGATATTCTGCGACCATTTAACTTCTGAATCTTCCTCTAGTGTGGAAATGTCCAAACATTCATTTCCTTCGATTTCTTCAACAAATGAAGGCTCAAAAATCTCATTATTTTCATCATTAATTTCACCCCAACCATCGTCTTCTTCGTCTATATCTGATTCATCAGTATCGTTGAATAATATAGCGTCGATTTCTTCTTGGGTTAAAATATTTTTCCGACTCATATCGAAAAAAAAAAAAAAAAAAAAAAAAATGACAATAATCAAGTAATAACGCAAAATCTCAAAAAAAAAAAAAAAAAAAAAAAAAGAAAATTAAAGTAAATGCTAGCTAAAATATGGCAGTAAGCCAAAATTAACGAAAATCTAAGTTTTAAATTCGACCAGGAGAAAGCTACTTCCAATACAAAGGTTCGAGAAAAAATGAATTATGAAGGATGATTGTCTTATCATGTTTGAAAGAGATGGGGGAAGGGGGAGCGGGCGGGGAGCACTACACGTTTGAATTACGAAGATTTCAGGAACACTTATCTCTTATATATATATGAAGGAACAGGTTGAAAACAAATAAGTTTCTCTCATCGTCATTGTCATTGGCATTTACAGATATTATTGTTATTAGGATTACACTAATCCCCGATATTTTTTCTTTTTCTTTTCCTTTTAAGTCTTGCACTTTGTTTCAATGCAATGCTGATATAGAATAAGCCGAGCAATTTCACTTCACCTGGATAGTGTATTTTTACTTTTATTGTTTTCACACTATTATTAACTTCCTTCACAGTATATGAACAATGCTGCATATTTCCTAAAAATGTCTGAAAAACGCAATCTAGATAATTCTCTATTACAGTCTACTGTGTTCTTTCTACAGAAAATAGTAAAGGATGAAAAATTGTGATTCAATAATCAGAAAATGCATTACTTTGTTTTCTAGGCATTTTAGATAGAAATAATTAATTTTGTTACGGTTATGCTATTATTTTATCAAGGATATATTTTTGTCTAAAATAGACATAACATGATTTTTTTTTAATTGAAAGTGCTCCTTTCTAATAAATTTTTAATCTTTACCAGCAATTTTCAATATTATGTTTTAACAAGATAATCAAGATAGGTATGACTTCGGGCATTTATTAATTAATTAAATTTTAAAAATACTTTTAAAGTTCGATGAGAAAAGTTTTATGAAATTAATCATAATAATGTCAATAAATTCTTAAATTAATACAGCAGTATAAACAATAGCAAGTAGAAACAATACTTTAATAATAAAGTATAATAATGATAGTAGTTCAGATTATATTACAGGATTAAAATATAATAATATAAAACCACCGTAATGTAACGGAGCTGAAATAATGCTATGCAATAAGTAAGTAATGTAAAATAATGTAATGTAAAGGAGCTAATACTAAAATAAATTAAGAGGGACATTTTTTTTTCAATTATTATTATTCTTTTAATTCTAATAAAATTTAGAAAATTAAATATATTTAATATTATATTTAAATATTATATTTAATATTATATTTAATATTATATTTAAATTTTATACAAACATTCATAAAACAGAAATATTAATTTTGAAAAAAAAGTTTTATAATATCCACAAACCCCTCTTTATGTCCACTAATAATTTGGTCACTAAAATTCCGGAAAAATATTCCCTCGAAAAAATTATCATTGAATAAATAAATAAATAAATATATCTATGAAGCAAATTTGCGAGAAAAAAATAAATAATAAAAATAATATATGATGTCCATTTTACCCTGCAAGTTAATTTTTTTACAAAGTCTTATATCAATTTTAATATTTGCGCGTGAATTTCGTTTCATAAAAAAATAAAATAAAATAAAATCAACTAGTAAACTTTTTTCGCAACAATTAAAAATGAAAATAAATAATGCATTTTTGTCTAAAAAAGGCTTCTTCAGGTTTTTCGATACTGATTAGTATCATTTTTTTTTTCTTTTTCTTTCTTTCTTTCAAAAAAAAAAAAAAAAAAAAAAAAAAAAGAAAGAAAGAAAAAAAGAAAAAAAGAAAAAGCTTTTGACGAAATTATGGCAAAAGCAAAATTTAGGTTAGTACGGAGGACTATCATTATTAATTTATTATTATTTATTTATTTATTTTTGAATTATAACATCACTTTCAAATTATTCAATTATATTTTCGATTTCGATAAAAGTCCAAGCAACGTAAAATGGGCGACAACATCTTATCCGCAGATTGAGACTAATAGTCCTCCGTACAACAAAGTTTTCTATGTGGGGGGGGGGGGGGGTTGTAGATAAAAATCATATAGGGAAAGAAACCCTAAAATATTGAGCCCACACATAAAGGCATCAATTGAAAAAAGCTAAAAATATTTTCGATTACACCGTTTCTCTATATCAGAGAACGCCCTTGCTGTAGTATGTAATTTTTTCCGACAAATTTGAATAGTTTGCTACTTTATGCATAAATAAAAATATGTTGTATGTATTGGAATAGTTGATAATTATTCAATAAACAGAATTGTTAGCTTTTACTGGTACAGGGGGTGGGGTAGGGTGAGAGGCATCTTTAAGATAAGAAAATGTAAAAGCAGAAAAAAAAAAAAGAAGATTTTTTTATGATCTTTTACAAAGATTTAAAAAAATAAATAAATAAAACTTAGATACTTATTTTTTTGAGGAATCTGTAATAGATAAAACTGTTTTTTTTAAATATATATATGAAAATTTTTTAATACTTTACCATCACGAAATGTAGAGAAGGGGGCAGATTTATAGATGGCAGTCATATACACACGCAGAGAACAAAAAAATGACCAAGATGGGAAATTTTGATATTTAAACTTGGGAAAATTTTATACCTTTTTTCCCTTTAATTATTCAATGTAGGAAAACGAGAGGGGAGAGGGTTAAAAAAGTTACAAAATATTTAGCTGATTATCTGGAGTTTAAAGTATATTAGGCACAGAGTTAAACATTTTATAATGCTTCCCAAATTCTAAGACTGATTTATATATATATGGTTTTCTTTAAATTGCATAAAGAAAAAGAGGGGAATTTTCATTAGTACGCACGTGGTTTAGAAAGAAAATATATATTCTAAAAATTCTTTCATTCCTTTATATGGATAAATTTCGTTTTCTTTATTTTCTTTTTTCTTTACTTTGTTTTAAGACGTTAAAATTGTTTTAAATATCTATTTAATTTTTCTTTTGATAAAATTTTATTTTAATTATCTAAAAATGGATTATTTAAGATTTTTAAAATGAAGTGAAGTTCATAAAAAAGTAAAGATGGTTTTCCATACCTTTAGAAATTATGCATTACTAATTTTCAAGAAATACAGAATATGTATAATCGTGTCAAATTTTGACACAAAGAGGACCATAACTGCAGTTGTAATATTTCAAAAACTAAAGTTTAAATATTTTCCAATGAAATATTTTATGTATGGTTTAAAATAAAAAATTTCGTTCGGAATCGCAATTAAGTTGAAAAATATATTTATTCATTTTCAAAAAGCCTTGAATTTCGCAAACCTTTAAAATCGCAATTATTAAAAGTTAAAATTTTGGAATTTTACCTCATCAATGTGTGAAATTATTTTCTTATTAAACAAAAACGCATTTTAATTGAAATGTGTTGTTTTCCACAGTGATTTTTACACTTTGTGTCTCTGAAATTTCTATGATGTGACCCAAGAAATTTTTCATTAAATTGAATGGTATTTTATGTTTATTTATTTTATATGAGAGAGAAAGGGGGGTGAGGTCTTCTTAAGTACGCATTATTTATATTATATATATGGAAGAAAATATATACAGTTTCTTAATCCACTATGTCTGTTTTTCATTTTTTTTTCCTTCTGTGCTAAAATCATATTCTATTTAATCTTATCTTTTATTTATTTATTTATTTATTTATTTTTTTTAATAAATTGAGGTAATCTTTATATATTATTAGGACATCAGTTCTCTTGCTTTCAGACATAAAAGAACACATGAAAGTGCTTTTTTGCACTAACCTTTAGAAAACGGGGTGTGAATTCCTAACAAACGTCTCTCTATACGGGAAAATCCAAGCGATTTTCACCCCCTTACTTAATGAAAAGTCGCTGTGGGTGGCGCACGTGAAACTCATTTTCGAATAGTGATGTCCAAAAGAGGGAATTTATTTTCCCCGTGTAGAAAGGAAAGGAAAAGAATTCACATGTCAGTAGCAACACATTTCTTGTTTATAAATCAGAACAAAAACCCTTAACGGGTTAAAAGTTTGTGACGCAGCTACTTTATCACTATAAGAATTTGAAATATGGGTCTTAAAAATAATGATATCAAGTTTTAAGTGACGCTCTTCTATTAGTTAAAATATACATAGATTTTCTTATTTGATCATTCGCTTTTTTCTTTTATTTATATTTACAATGCAAACATAATATTTTTAACTTCAAGATAAGACAAATATATAAAATATACTCACTGATGCTTTTTCATTTTCATTTCAATTTCAAAATAACAGTTTTAAAAGGAATGATATAAAAATTCCAGTCACGCCTCGGTGTCATTTTAAAAGATTTGTTTTTAGATTCCATTAAAATTACCTTTGTTTTGTCTGATAAAGTATATTTACACATTCAAACAGTGCTTTTAATTTTTAAATATGCTGTCAAATAATCACACTTTCACTGAGTTTGCATTATAAATAAAAATTATTTATTTCAATAAATCGATTTGTCTTTTGCGTCACGCTATCCAAAACTGTGAGTAAAATATATGTAAATGTTATTTTGTATCATAGTATCCAACTAAGTGAGAATTTCTGCAAAGAGACAGTGTGATGCAAAGAAAACATTTGCACAAATTTTACTTGCAGTTTTGGATAGCGTGACGCAAAAGACAAATCGATTTATTGAAATAAATAATTTTTATTTATAATGCAAACTCAGTGAAAGTGTGATTATTTGACAGCATATTTAAAAATTAAAAGCACTGTTTGAATGTGTAAATATACTTTATCAGACAAAACAAAGGTAATTTTAATGGAATCTAAAAACAAATCTTTTAAAATGACACCGAGGCGTGACTGGAATTTTTATATCATTCCTTTTAAAACTGTTATTTTGAAATTGAAATGAAAATGAAAAAGCATCAGTGAGTATATTTTATATATTTGTCTTATCTTGAAGTTAAAAATATTATGTTTGCATTGTAAATATAAATAAAAGAAAAAAGCGAATGATCAAATAAGAAAATCTATGTATATTTTAACTAATAGAAGAGCGTCACTTAAAACTTGATATCATTATTTTTAAGACCCATATTTCAAATTCTTATAGTGATAAAGTAGCTGCGTCACAAACTTTTAACCCGTTAAGGGTTTTTGTTCTGATATCATTACTTTTTAGAGGTTATTGATCAAAAAATTAAAACGAGTCGTTCCGGCTCATAGGAAGGTTAGGTTGATTTATCTTTTCTTATGAAGATGCCACCATCTTTTTTCAAAATGACAGCTACAATTTATTAATGAACTTGGTAGATTTATTAAAGAGGTCTATTTACATATGGAGTTTTAAGCAAATCGGTTCAAAAGTTATTGTGATAATTTTCAAGTGGCCACCATTTAGAAACAAAGGACAGAGTGACTGAGATGCCCAGTGAACTTATCAAAGATATTTGAATATGTCAACTGTGCAAATGCGATTCAAACTGATTCCATATTACAAAAGTTATTGTAATAAAAAATTTTTAAGTGGCCGCCACTTGGAAACAAAATGGTGGAGCAAGTTGCCTAGCAAACTTTTCCAAGATATTTAAACTGTATTAAATTCACTCCCCAACTTTGATCTGAACCCAGTGGCGCCGATTATGTGGGGGCTTGAGCCCCCCCAGAAAATTTTCTGTAAGGGATCAGCCCCCCCAGAAATTTTGAATACTGATTCTCTATTAAACAAGAAATTCTTTCCTCTATTTCTTATTTAGTTTCTTACCAAAATCATAGCTGTAAAATAAGGTTGTTGCAATTGAAAATGGACATAAATCGACTAAGAAAAAAAGAAAGAAAAACAAGAGAGGCTGAAAGTCTCTGTATGGGGCGCGGGGTGAGTTCAGAGGAAGATGATTCCCTTTACTGTGCTACACTTATAGTTTGTGCATGAGGAGCAAAAGTTTTCAGAAACATCGATGCAAAGTAATATAACTATTTTTACAAAAGTTACTGCCATATAAATTCGATTTACATAAACTAAATGGCAAAGATTATGATGGCATTTTCAGGTCCAGTTTTGGGGCCCTTTGCTACTCAGAGCCCCTGGCACGTGCCCCTGTGTTAATCAGGCCGTTGTTTGTGTGTGCATATGTTCTTTTCCTTGGGTAAGCGTGTGTACATTATTACACCATATTTGATGACCTTGTATTAGAAATGTGATGCCCCCCACCCTCAAAAAATAATCTTGGCTACGGCCTTGGTTCGAGCCCCCCCAGAAATTTTTCAAAGTCGGCGCTGCTGTCTGAACCAGTTTAGTATTCTAAAAGTTATCGTTGTGGCATATTTTCAAGTAGCAGCCTGATTTCAAGTGGCTGCAACTTGGAAACTAGATAAATGTTGGAACAAAATTCATCCAAGATATTTGTGTGATAAGTTCAATGTCCAACTTAAATTGATTCAGTATTTCAAAAGATGAGAAAATTGCATATATTTCGGTAATCAGATGCAAAAATTATGTAATCAGAAAACATACGCCAAAAAAAGGCATAAATCTCGCTGATTTTTGACTCAATATATGTATTTAACATCTGTGATATCACTTTTCAGAAATAGCACGAATTTCGTCCATTATAGCAGCGAAAATATTTGCCTATCTTTATTTAGTGAAAAAGAGAAACAATCGCTATTTGAGCAATTAGCCATGATAAAGGTAAATTTTGTTAATAAGACATGAAACGATGGATTTCGACCCAGTGGCAGAAACACCGCGACATAGTTACGGACACAGAAAAGCGGCTTGCAGACAGTTTTTGTCTGCAACTTTCGAATAACAATTCACTTAAAAAAAACTTCTGTATAAAAACTAAAACTAATACTTTTATTATTTATAATTATCTATATTGTGTTGTGTCAAACATTGCTATAAAATATTTAATTGAATGAGATGAATTGAATGAGTACACACAATTGTTTATACTATATTGTCCTGCAGTAAAATTGTATTCGTGTATTGTTGCACGATATCACCTGATGTTACCCCCCCCCCCCCAATCACCTTTCAGGCTTTTTGAGTGTAAGCCATTTTCACCACTGATTAACACAAATTTTGCAGACAGATTATGAAATTTTAAAAGCCTGTCACAGACAGCTACGAAACTTTCTGCCACTGGGGATTTCGATAATTCACTGCAAAAATATTATGTTGTTTTGTAATGAATTAACAGCTTATTTCGTACTTTGAAAGATTAAAAGTAAATGTTATCGGTTAAACGATCCCGTATTGTAGATAGACTTTTGTGTTGCGTATTTCTGCAATGTATAAATAATAAAAAAAGTAATTTCATTATTGTTTTGTGAAATAATCTCATATCTCAGCAATCATTTTTTAAAAACATACAAAATTTAATAATTAGCAGTGAAATTCCAGTGGCAGAAAGTTTTGTAGCTGTGTGCGACAGGCTTTTAAAATTTCAAAATCTGTCTGCGAAATTTGCCTGTAATCAGGGATGAGAACGGCTTACACTCAAAAAGCCTGAAGCTGATAGCAGCAATCTTTGGGGGAGAGAGCTTAACAATAGTGGTGATCTCGTGCAACAATACACAAATACAATTTTACTACAGAACTATAGTAATAAACAATTATAAAATAATAAGTTGAACTCATTCAATTAAATATTTATAGCAATGTTTGACACAACACAGTATAAATAACAAAAGTATTAGTTTTGATACAGAAATTTTTATAAGTGAATTATGAAGTGGAGGAGAAGTTTTGGAGCAGTTTTAAAAGAAATTAGCACTTTTCTATGTCCCCGTAGAATCTTAGTAACAGGGGAAAAGAATACGCATATGCTGTCTATCAAGGGAGATATAGGCTGCTTAGGTCGCCGTTGTTAAGTACTGTTTTGTGTGTTCCTACCAAGGCACCTATATGGGGGCTCTAGAGTTCCTACCAAAGAGCATCTAAGACGTCATACATGGGTAGCGCATTGTCGCAGGCGAAAAATGTCCGTAAATTGCAGACAAAGACTGTCTGAAAGTTGTGGGCAATTTTTTTTATTAGTACAGAGACAGACAAAGAGTGTTCGAAAGTTACGGACTAATTGTTTTATTAGTGCAGACAAAAACTGTCTGCAAGCATTTATTCTGTGTCCGCGACTATGTCACCGTGTCACGGTGTTTCTGCCACTGGGGTGAAATAATAGTCTATATTAGCAATTAGTTGCTCTTGCATAATTTTAAAAAATAAGCGGTAAAATGATTGATTCCATATTTCAGCAAATTTATTGCATACATCGGATATTGTCTTTGCTAAAAAGGGCGAATGTCATTGATTAACATAGAGATAAAGCCTATTTCAGCAAACAATTAGGATTAAAATAACCTTATTAAGCAACGGCGAAATGATTGCGTGTTTCAATAATCAGCCACAAAACATCGTGAATTTCAGAAATCACCTTTGAAAAGATTTCAAATTTTATCGATTAACGCCGAATTAATATCGTATTTTAGCAATTAGTTGCACTTAAGCATAAATTTTTGACAGTTAATAGTAAAATGATCCCGTATTTCCGAATTAGGCTGCAAAATTATTGCATATTTCGGGATTCAGCTTTGAGAAAAGCATAAATTTCATAGATTAGCGGCGAAATAATTGAGTATTTGGAGATTAAACTTTATAAAGAATACGAATTTCATCAATTAGGCGCAAAATAATACAGTGAATTTTATTAGTTAGCAGAGATATAATAGCGGTATTTGGGAATTAAATGTAAATTTTAACTATAAAAATTGACACCATAGTTAGCGGTGAAAATAATCCCGTATTTTCGAAATCAGCTGCAAAATTATTGTGTATTTCAGCATTCAGCTTTGAGAACAAAGTGCAAATTACGTCTATTATCGACGAAATAATTGAGTATTTGGGACATTTAACTTAAAAAACGCAGAAACTTTATTAATTAGCGATGAAAAAAATTATGCATTTTAGCAATCAATTGTAAAATTATCGCGAATTTTGGAAATCAGTCTTGAAATATGTGAATTTTATCGATAACTGGTGAAATTATAGCATATTTTAACAAGTGGTTGTGACTATATGTATAAATATTGTTAATTTCACATTTATTTTTGCACATGCTGTGCAGTTTTTTTTTTTTTTTTTTTTAATAATAATGTATAGACCTTAAAAAAAAAAAAAAAAAAAAAGATATTACCTATATGTACCAGATTGAACAAATATCGAGAGAGAAAAATAGATACCTACCATTCCTTATAGAATGTGTAATTTAATTATTTATGGGGGAAAATTCTTAGGGAATCTACATATTTAAAGCCTGCAACAACTTAAAAATATTATTGTAGATTACAATTTAAAAATTTTTAAATAAAATTATCTAAAAAATAAATATTTAGAAATTATTTAAGTAAAAATTCTTAAATTGCAAATTAGAAGTATTTTGCAACAAATATTTCACTGGCTCCTAATTATTTTAATTATACTTTTATGAAATTTCAGTTCTTTTGGTCAGTAGATTTTGAGCTACACTAAAAAACTAATATCACCAAGAGATTTAAGATTGAAAAAAAAAAAAAAACATTAAAAAACTCAAAAGTCCCAATAAGTATAATTGCTAAGCATATTGACTAAATTACTTCAAATTTAGTATCCAGTTGTAAAATTTTCTCCAGGATCTAAAAGTCAAAATTGTGTATTCGTTGGAAATATAAATTTTAACATCGTTGCACACTATTCGAAAATCTGACTTCCAAACAGGGTTGTTGATTTTTTTTATTTTTTTCAAAAAAATCGATTTTTTTTATTTAAATCAAGATTTAATTGATTTTTATTATGTATTCATACATTATTGTACAACATTTGTTTTTTATTATGTGTATATATATGCACAATATCCACACTATCAATCATTTTACTTAAATTATAAAAATATAAATAATATTCTATTTCTATAGAAAAAATCCATGTAGGCATTTATTACCAACATTTTTATTCAACATAATATCTTCATAATAAGAAGTAATTGTATAACAATCATAAATGCGGTAGTATGAGCCACTCAACTTCAGACTTTGACTTTGTAGCTACAATAATGTATTGAAATAAAGCAAAATTTTACTCACACTATTGAACACATAAAATAATTTTGGAAAAGGATAATTTAGTAGGAAATATGACATATAACTGAAGCAATGTATTAAGAGAAAAAAATCTTTACTCATAGTTTCTAATCAAAATTTTAAAAAAAATAAGGAATTAGGGAAGATAAAAAAAAAAAAAAAAAGATATCCTAAAAAATTTTTACTTAGGTTTAACAAATATCATTTGAATCAAGAAAATTTTTTCACACTTTACCCATTAACAATATTCATATTTTCATTACCATTTTAATACTTTCACTTTTTTTTTTTTAATCTTTTTTTTTACATTTAGTGGGTACAATTCATTAAAACAAGCAGTGACAGCAGCCTCGAATTGTATTTAATTGATTATATGTAGTTAAATTAAAATGTTATTATTTTTTAAAAACTTTTTGGAGCCTGCAGGGCTTTTGAAACAGTACAATGTAAACAATGCTATTATTTTTTAAATATCATATGAGCCAATGCTAAATGACATAAACTGGTATAAGAGCTAAATAAATAAGGAAATATTTTCTTTTTTAAATGTTTTTAGAAATTGCAGAAGTAGGAATTTCATAGTAAATATTAAATAATACATTGGGAAATTGAGAACTAAAAACTTTAAAATATATCCTTAAAGTGTTTGAGATAAATGAAGGCGGTAAAAACTGATAAAACCCGTTACACCATTGCACAGTAAGTATTATGCCAACCCTGTGGCAACTTGTACCGCTAAAACGCTCTAGAGTGATCCCTGGTAGCAGGAGTTGTTTATATTTAATGTCTACGGATATTCCACCTCCTTCCATGACTTAGCGGTAAGGTATATCTATATAGTTTTATTTTCTTAAAACTTACAATTAGTTTTTCATAAAATGTAATTACATGTTTCGTCTGTTATGAAGAACAAAAATGTTGTCAAATATAAACAAACCAGTGTTTCCACTACAGTCGCTTTTTATGCAAAATGCTATACAGTTATCCAAAATATGATCACACATTTATACTAAAAAATTACATTAAATTCTATAATAATAATAATAAAAAAAATCTTTCACAAAAAAGTCACAATAGACAATTTGCACGTTTTCGGATTTTATTCTAATAGAAAATGAAAAGGTAAGAAAATAAATACATACATATTCATTACATGAATAATAATAAATACACAATAAATACATACATTTTCTTTATTTGAAATCTAATGTCTGATTTATAACAATTTTAACATCGCACTATTTACTGTACAGAGAAAACGCAGTATAATATATCGTGACGTCACTCTTTATGACAACAAACTAAAGTAATCGTTGTTTACATTTGATTTCATGCTTTGCTTTGCTTCTTGAATCAGTGAAATAGGTTTTCTATGATATAATAATGACTGATATTAAAAAATTGTAGTATAAATATTGTATTATTTGTATTGTACCATTTTGCACTAATACAACACACAACAGCTAACGCTTCTCAAAAGTTATTTTTTAGCGTTCCACAGGATCCTATGAAACGAAAACATTGGACAACCGCCATGAAAAGAAAACATTTGAAAATGATGATAATGATATTGAATGATTCTAAGATGAAAAAGAAATGCTCAGAAATCACATAAACGATTAATAATCACGAAAGTTAAAACAAATTGCTGCTTACTAACCAGGCTAACAGAATGTAAACATTGAAGCATCATAAACTGTGACGTCAGGCAGCCTTTTGAAGTCACGTGATTTTTGGTTAATTTTAAAATTATTTTTTAAATTAATGAGAACTTTTTTTGCATTTTTAATAAACTTTTTGAAATTTATGGGCCTAAAACTACCATAAGAATAGGATTTTGTTCAAATCCCCCATGTGTGCAAATTCCTCATTCAGGATGAACTTTTTTCATTGTGATTTCGGACAAATTGTGAAAATAGTTTTCAGTTGCATAAATTTGGTAAGAAATGAAATTATAAACAAACTGTCACTAAACAGTGTGAGCAATCTATTAATGATAAATAATGCAGGCCTTGAAAGTGGGTTTAATTTTTAAGATGCATTTGTACAATTAACTGCTATGGGGGAAAAAAAGAAGAAGAAAAAGAAAACTAAGTAAGAAAGCTTTTGATAAGTTTTATTTAGCTTATTTTTGGAATAGCTTTACTATAAGGTGCCCATCGCTGTTGCTGATGTACATCTCACTGAATGAGTCGATTACTGCAAATCGATATTCTGAATCATTACAAAACATCAAAAATACATTTCAAGAAAATAAATTACTGTTTCACTCTGGTGCTTGTTTTGAAATTCACTGAAATAAATTAAGCATATTTTAAAGATTAATAAAATATTTAAAACAGTAATAGAAATTTGAGCTATTTCACCACAAAAAAAAAAAAAAAAAAATTCAGAGAGCTTTCAAGCTTTAACACATAAAATTCAGCATTATAAATGATGTATAATCTAAAATAACTTGAAGATTTGCCCCAAAATTTCAAAATTACAGCCTTGCATGAATCTGAAAATGCATGAAAATCTGTACAGAAGCAATCACAAAACAAACAAAAAATAAATAAAATCACTGGATGCAGCTAATTTGTCATGCACGAATCTGAAAATTCATGCTACAGCGGTCAGTATCCCAATATTAAGACTAAAACAATATCACTGGATACCCCTAAGTCATAGCACATGAATCAGAAAATGCATAAAAAATCTGTACTACAGTGGTCACTATCCCGATATTAAAACAAAAAAAAACATCACTGGATACTCCTAATTCATGGCACATGAATAAGAAAATGCATGAAAATCTATACTGCATCAATTACTAGAATACACTTTTTTCCCCTAAATAATTCCATTTATTAAAAAGTAAAATAAAATAATAAAATACACTCAAAAAATTAATTTTTATACCTCAAAAACGCATTAAAAAGAAAAATCATTCAGCTGGGCCGCATTACAATAAACACACGCGCGCGGCTGGCACAAAAAGAAAAACAAAGTTCCAAGACAGTTAAATGAAGTACCAATACAAAAAAGTTACTATTAAAAAGTGTCGATACACTGAATCTCATCACAGCATCATGAATCGCCAACAGGTACCCTATAGTAAAGCTTAGCCTTATTTTCTTTATACTGCTTGTGCTGCATTATTATATTTAGAGTAGAGTACAGTATAAGCTTGATACAGGGTTGCCACTCAAACAGGAGAATGAAATTCCCTGACTTTTAAAAGGTTTTCCAGGTATATTCTAAAAAAATTTCAGTCTAACCGTATATTGAGCATTGACTGTGTTGAGGGCAAAATAATTAACGTCCCACTTGTAAACACAAAATTTACATATGACAAAAGTTGCATATAATGATAGCATTTGTCGCTTATAAGCGAGATAAGAAATTCCTTACATGAGCAAAAGAGAAGGGTGGGGGTGTTTAAAAAAAATAGCAGAAGCTAATGGAGAAAAAAAAAAAGGGGGGGGGGAGGGGAAATGACCGTGCATTGGCAGATTTTTCTTTTCACTGACTTTTATAGTCAATTTTCAAATTCCCTGACTATTCCAGGTTCTCCAGGTAGCGTGGCAACCCTGTTGATATAAAGTAGTTTTCATACTACCTTAGCTATATCCGTCAAAAGCATTATAAATGATTATTATGATACACAACTAAGACATTCAAATTCATTTAAAATTTAACAATATTGTATTAATACAGTATATATTGTATCAATACAGTATTAATACAATAATGTATTAATACAGTACATACAACATTTCCCAATTACCCATTACACTAGACTTGTGATGTATCTAATTAAGGCTGTAAATCAGTCAGATAGCTCCCTTTCTCCCTTCCCATGTTATCATATATATATAGGATTTTTGTTGTTTCGTTTTACAAGGCTGTATCATTCAAAAATAAAGTTTTTCGTAATCTGTTTTTTGAAAAGAATAATACAGCTATTTTATTCCAATAAATAAATTTTGGACTGTAATCGAAGTATCTCTTAGTATCTCGATTAGTTAGGATCTCTAATCAAAACATTTAAATTTATTTTTCCAAAAATTGCTAAGCTAAAATGTGACATATTACGAATAATAACAACATAATTAAAGTAATAATAAACATAATAAAGAATTCGAAAACTTGTTTAATTATCATATTACAGAAAACTGAGTAACATTTTGCGAAAAAAGCGACTATAAAAAATGTAAACAATGGTTTGTTTACAAATAACAATACTTCCGTGCAATCAGACGAAGCCTATAATTACATATACGTAAAATTATAAGCAAGTTTTAAGAATATAAAATTATAAAACACTTACCACTAAATCATGCAAGTAGGTGGAATTTTTGAATAAATATTTTAATTCCCCATTGAAAATAATAATGTAAAAATCACTGCTCACACTCTCGCTCTCATATCTCAGTGTTATTTTAATTTAATAAAAATTATGATTAACACGTTCACGCCGGCGTGGTACACCGGTGGGTCACAGCAAAAGTATCCGAGCACTACCAATATTTGTCTAAATCATGCAAAATTTCGTATTAATTCCAATTTCCAATCAACAAATTAAACAAAAACACCGCGGCGCGGACGAATACAGGGAAAGCAATTAGCTTAGCGTCTACAGGATGTACGCATCCGTATGATGTACGCATGCGCTCCAAAGACCATGGACCATGGTATAAATTTGTGTGCATGAGGGATTTATTAAACGTTTTCGCTTTAAAAATATTTTTAATTCATTATGAATAATGATGACATAGAATATCTATAATTAAAAAATTCTTCATTTATTTTAAATATTATCTAAATACTTTTTTGACGAAATGGGAAATCTTAAAATTAAAATTATATTCTTCATAACAAAAATTTATTGACTGCATTCACGTTGGTCAGCCAACCAACGTGTCTTGAAAGTAAGAACCGAATTACGACATTTTTGCCGAATAAAAGCATGCATTTTGGCGGAGTAATATAGTTCTATTTTCAAAGCAACTTTTACAAAAAACAAGAGTTTTCCTGAAAAAAACAAAAACGTTACTCGATTCAGAAAGATCCCATTAACAACATATATTAATTAAATTAAAATCGTTCGTGCGGTTTTAGAGATATTTTTTCATGAATTTAGTTCATTACATCCTTACACCTCACGTTTTTCCTTTTTGGCTTTAAATTGAGATTCAGATCTTAAAACATGCTGCATGTAGGAACGTAAAATTTTCAGGATAGATTAAGACCGACGATAAAAGATTATTTTGAAAATATCAGAACAAAATAAGGCATATTTGCTGAGATATTAAGTGTCGGCTTTTACAAATCTCTTTGATGTCAGACTAGGCGTATATATGAGTTCGCAGCTTTCCGTCCGTTTGTCCTTCCGCTTGCGTCACTCGAAAAACTGCCGTTTTTCATGATAATCTTTCACTTATAGTTGATGGAGATAAATACATTCTTGAACAAATTTACTCTCGTTAAAATTAAACGATAACGTTTATCAGTAATCAAGTTGTCTTTTTTGAAAATAATTGGATATTTCTTTTCATTAGTATAGCAATTAATGGTTTATTTTACATAAAATACAGAATGACATAGATAAACTCATAATTACAAATAAATGTAGTGCTAATTACCTGAGCCAGATGAAGAAAAAATATTTATTATTGCTTTTGAATATCAAAAGTTATGGTAAATTAAATAACTCAAAAATAATATTTAAAATGTATATTTTCTTTTAATGAGGGGGATTCAAATTTCATAAAAAAGAAATATTAGATGAAAAATCCGCATATTGAAATTTAAAAGGAATGGAACTAGATAAATGTTTTATTCATTCCTTAAATTATTGAATATAAATTGAATATATGTAGATATGTAACTAAACAATCTATAAAAATAACCAAAAAAAGAAAGAAAGAAAAGGAAAAAAAGGAATTAAAACTAAAATTATTTATACGTTCATTTTGTACGCACTTTTTATACGTACGTTTTCAGATTTTTTTTTTTTTTTTTTTTTTTCGTTTCAAATATGTTGAAAATTATTTTTATTATTCAAGTTTCATTTTTACATTTTTATATATTATGTCATTTAAATATTGAAAAAAGATTCAATTTAATTTATTATTATTATTATTATTATTATTATTATTTACAAATGCATCGCAGTTTTTAACAATTAGAAATTTCTTAAGCTATCAACAAGCGAAAAAAATAATAATAAATAATTTATTGTTATTATTATTTACAAATGCATCGCATTTTTTAACAATTAGAAATTTCTTAAGCTATCAACAAGCGAAAAAAATAAATAATTTATTATTAGTAGTAGTAGTATTATTAGTATTAGTATTTACAAGTGCATCGCAGTTTTTAACAATTAGAAATTTCTTAAGCTATCAACAAGCGAAAAAAAAAAGAATTTATTTTATTATTTATTTTATTTATTTATTTATTTATTCTTAAGAAATATGTTTAATTGGTTTCAAAAATAATGCTTGATTCCGTCGAGACACATAACTTCTGAAACTAAGAGATGTAGACAAGATAATTATAATTATATTTAAAGTCCTTCGTATAAAAATTTCATAATTTTATCCAAGTAATAAAAGACACAAGAATGAAGCTTTGTAATATTTCTTGTTTGCTCAATAGAGAGTTAAACAAAATTTAACATAAGGGGTGAAAAAACGAAAGTGTAACTTTCATAACACACGGAAATACGCTTTCATTGATATCATTTTCGTCATAACTTTGCCATTTGCTTTACAGGGCCCATCAATATCCGAGCGGTTCTGCGAACAAAACTGATAGACGTGAGATGCCGGGTTCGATCCCATCTCGCGTTCGTTCACGAATAATTTAGGTATTCGAAAAAAGTTTCTATCTCAGTTTTTGACTTTTACACACATTTTAGGCTTGAGGAATATGAAAATCACTAAATAGGTGAAGTGTCCATTTATAGGACGTGTTAGTTTGTACGTTAGTTGTAGTTAGTTTACAGCATGTTAGTTTGTACGTTATTTTTTTATTTAATTTGTTTGTTAATTTCTTAATTTGTTAAACTTCGTAGAAATTATCTGAAGAATAAATTATCCTAAAACCTCGGACCAGTTTTAAAATATTTTTGATATTGACAAATCTCTTTTGAATTTTAACATACCAATTTGAAAATTTTGTATACTATTATCATCATTAATGTCATTACTATTTTAACATAGTCGAACAACGAAAAATTTCATAAAGTTCATATTGCAGAAATAACATTTACACTTAACATTTAACAGGTTTTTTTTTTTTTTTTTTTTGAACACTACACACACAAAAAAGTAGATTTTTTGAAAATACTATTTAAGGAAAGGATAATCTTTAAATAATGTTAAAATGTATATTTTATTTATTAATTATCCCTTTTATTGTGGCTTGTTTCTTGCTTTTGTAAAGAAATATTTTTAAATACTGTCAAGGTTTATATCTGATTTATTAATTCTCCCTTATATGGTAATCGTTTTGCAGAGAAATATGTGTATTATTTTGACTTTTGCGTCATGTAATAACGTTGATAAACCCAAATGTAAATTTTGGTGGGCCTCTTTCAGTGCTTGCAAAATAATTCATCAAATTACTATAATAATATAAAAATCATTTTTAAAATAATATTATAACTATTAAGAAAATATTCTTATGATAAACGCTGTCATATATCACGAATAAAATCTGTATCCTTGAAAACACGCAACACCATTAGCTTTACTTTTGTAATAAGATAATACTATACGTGTAATTAGTATTGATATTTAATATATTACATCCATGTATTGTCGAATAGAAATACAGCGACTTTTAGTTATTAAACCTATCTTTCTTTTTTTTTTCTTTTTTAATTTTTTTTTTTTTTTTTTAAGTTTATTTGGGGGTTAATTATAGTCAGTTCTAAAATAGTTCTTTAATAGTTTATATTATTGTTTAATAGTTAATTCTATACGTATAAAATTAACTACATTTTTTAAACGCAAGAATCGACATGCATGAATAAATTTTCGCCAGTGTCCAAAATATCCGACATTCAATTCCCCAGTACTTTTAGGTGAGCGGAAGGTGTCGGGTATGAGACCAGGATGTATTTGTCAGCTCAGACACTCAGGGTTTTCTGTGGTTTTCTCCTTAACTCACACATTTTAATGTAGTTAATGTAAAATGTTCTTTCTTTAGTGTTTTGAATTCTACTGAAAAATGGCTGTTTCAAATGAGCAAACAGTGTAAATTTTAAAGTGAATTTTCCTTCATTTTTCTTTTAAAGTTATTATGATAACTAAAAAAAAAAAAAAAAAAAAAAAAAAAAAGCCTTTTTTTTTTTTTTTTCCTTTTAGTATCATACGTATAATTAAAAAATAATAATTTTTAGTCCTTTTTTTTACATTTAATACAAATTTTATGAAAAAAAAAATGTTTTTTATTATATAAGCACATAGCATAAATAAAAGTGGCCAAACTGCTTTGCATGAATTTTAAATCAGTATTTTATAGATTTATTATCATAGTTACCAACTTTTATGCATTTTGAGTACCATAAAAAAAAAAAAAAAAAAAAAAAAAAAAGCCTTGCTTTATTTGCAGAATAAAATTTTTAAATTAGGCAAAAAATAAATAAATAAATAAAAAGTGAAATAAATGAATGAATAAATAGTGTTATTTAAAAAGGTTAAAATTTGGCGAAATTGATATATTATACAAATTTGACTTTTAAAGCAAAATATGTGAATTTAGATAAATAAAAACAAACGGAATTATTTTAAACGTGATTAAATAATGCTATTTCGTTAAAAATACAAGTAAAATACATGTCTAAAAATATATACAGAATATCAAAACTCAAAAGAAAAAAATTAAATGAGAAAATGTACAATATTTTCTTTTATTTATTTATTTAGCTAAATAAATTTTTAATTAATTCCGAACTGTTTTAGACGGATAATAAATCACTATATATTTGACTTTGCAGCTTCCATAAATAATATTGTTATTATATTTAAGGATGTAAATTACTTTAAGAAAGAAAAACATTTTGATTTAAATAGAAATTTTACATTTGTTTAATTCATAAATAAAAATGTAGCTACCGATGCATAATGTAGCAAAATCAACATGTTTACAACAGTGAAAAAATTACAGAAAATAACATATAATTAGTAAAATAAACTATCGCTTCATATACAAATTCTGATAATGTTCTTAAAATATAAATAAAAACTAGCATTACAAAATATACAAGATATTTTTTTTTAATTTTTCAAATAAATTTTTATTACATACTAATGCGGCAAAATTGAATATTATTTCAGAAACATGTGAAAAATCCCAGCAAAATATATAATTGATTATCTTAAGTACAAATATTTAAATAATTTCATATAATACTGTAATATGCGTTGGTCATGTTAGGCAACAATCATTAAACGAATTATTTATATTCATGCTGGTAAGAATTTAATTACAAAAAACTTTAATGATCTTCTGATGTGCTAATTAAACTAGATGGATTTCCTTTTCCTTTTTTCTTTCCTATTCTTTCTTTTTTTTATGCAATAAAAAATAAAATAAAGTTCCTAACAAAATAATAATAATAAAATAAAGAACATTTAATAACGGACTCGAACAGTTTGTAAAATTTAAAAATTGCAAAACGGAGTATATAACCAATAAATACGTTGTATTGTTGTATAAACGAAATACTTTTGTTGTATAAAATAAATAAAAAGAATCTGAGAATATTTCAAATTGGCGTTTAACTATAAAAAATGTGTTATATAAATGAAAGAAGTATAAACATTACTTTACTGTATGTTAAAAAAAAAAAAAAAAAAAAAAAACTTCGATTAGTATTTTAATCACAGAATTTATATCAATAACAAAAACCTAAAAGGCACGCATACTAAAATTATCAAAACTTTATAGTATGAAATATTAAAAGAGAAGAAATAAAGAAACTAAAATATTGCTAGTGCAATGAAGACCGAGAATCATATCAAATGTCGTCACACGACCTGATTTTCCCTCTTTTTATCCGTATATGAAATACTATCATCCCTACACATCTTCCCTTTGCCGGTAATTAATAAGACACCCACGGAGAAAATCGATTACTGCACCTCATGCTTTAGGGGAGAAAATGCCTGGGAAGACGGCCGTACCAGCCCCGTATTCTTGAACACTTTTTTACTTGGGATTGCCGTTGTCCCTTCCGTAAGCAAAAGGTTAAACTTACCTGAAATTGCCTGATCCTTATTCACTTTCGGTCTTTTGTGTTAACTGTTTTGATTGTGGGACTTAAAAAAAAAAAAGTGTTACATGTATTACCATTGAAAATACAACTCAACTCAACACTTTTGTAAAGTTGATATTCTAATATTTTAAGTTATACTAGAGTTGTATCATTTTGGTTCATTAAAGATGAAAGTCTTATATTTGGTTCTAATATAATATTTACACAAATTTAATTCTCTGCCATTACATCAGTGGCGGCGCGTGCACCGAAAATTGGTGAAGAGGCACGCTGTATTTTACGGTGTATTTATTTATAGAATATAAATTTACGCTTAAATAAGTATTTTTAGTTAATTTTAGATAATACCATGCTCAATAAAAATTATGATTAAAAATACTTAAATATTATTTTTGAGCTCTTCACATATTTTCGGTCCACGAGCCGCTACTGCATTACATCATGGAAAATTGATTGCTTTTGGGAAAAATATTTCAGTTTATTCAAAGTTCGACCGGAAGTAGATATTTAACTAAAGCTGAACAAATATTAGTTTCAAATCATCTGATTATTTTTTTAATTCCATTAGCCGAAGCAACTGAAATTTTAAATTTGTCATTTGGAAATAAATGGAAGCTGCTTAATTCTGGATTTCCTGGAGGTACACTGTGGCATACAACAGTAAGTGTTATCTTTTTTACTGGATTTATTCATTTTTATTCAATAAATACCTGTGAACCTAAACATCGGCAAGCAATGGCGTCTCAATGAAAGCCGAAAGCTATCAGATTAATTGTAATTTCACCTTAGCCCACCAGAGTATCGAGCATTTCATTACAATCGCGGATTGAATGCCCAGCTGAATCGTATGTTAATTATCGCCTACTAAATGCTAACAAAATATTCGATTATCTTCTAGTACAAAAATTATATGCATATTAAAGGTGAAAAAGTTGAAACTCAATTTATTTTATAACAGGTATATATTTTTAATCTACAAAAACTTAATTTACCATAATGCCATTGGATGTACAATATTTTTGGTTAATCCTTGAGGAGTATAAATAAACAAATTCGAAGGTTTTCCAACCCTGGAACACGCAACACATAATTGGCCGTGAGAAAAGCACGGATTTTCTAAATCTAAGCCACAAATTAGGACCCCTTTGGTGACTTTAAATATTTTAAGCCATTTTTGCGATGAATTGAAATGGCTATCTCAATTGTGGAACTAAAGATCTTGGCGAGAAGCGTTCGAGCTACTTCGGTGCCAAATTTCAAATTTTGCCAAAGGGATCCGATACTAAAAGTGTTCCATACAAAAAATAAATTAATAAAATATAATAAATTAGCTACACAAATAAATTTGTAGGTTAGGGTGGTTGTTAATCAACGCGCGTGTAAATTTGATAGAAAATTATATAAAATACTCACTCCAATTCCGCACCAAATTTGTAAAATGTATTAGTTTTTTATGCACACTTCAAAACTCTTCAAACACTAATTACATCTTCATGTAATATTTCAATTAGGACACAATTTTTTGTATAACAATAATAACACGAAGTTACAAAATATTTTCCTGAATTTGATCGCAGCACCAACTGTCGGGACGAACTGGAATTACAATAGAATAGACGCAAGCGAAGTGTGACGTCACTGACCGTCAGTGGATGCAAGAAAAAGATTTCCTATGTTAATCTCCGATTGGATTTTTTATAAAAAAAAATTATTAAAAATCAAGGAAAATTATTTCTCGATTTTAATCCCCGTATTTGGGTATAGATATGTATTAGTTATCGTATGCATGTGTTAGATTGAGTTATTTTGCTCTCAAATTGACAAAATTTTAATTTTAAATGTCAAAACTCTGTCCTCCTTGGCGTTTTTTGTATTTGGCGTTTAAAAACGTAATACGAAAATATACATGCCCGATGTATATTTTCGTAATATGTATTGTACGAAATTTTTTCATAACCAATATTTTTGAAAGAAATTAAATATTTTCGCCAGATGATATGGCGATATTTTTTTTTTCCGCCAAGGATGACCGAGTTTTGAGATTAAAAATTTAAATTTTATCAATTTTACAGCAAAAACAACTCAATCTAACGCATGCACATGATAACTAATACATATCTATACCCAAATATGGGGATTAAAATCGGGAAATAATTTTCCTCGATATTTAGTAATTTTTTACAAAAAATGCAATGGGCGATTAACATAGGAAATATTTTTCTTGCATCCACGGACAGCCAGTGACGTCATCACTTCGCTTGCGTATTATTCACGGATTAGGATACAGGATGATAAACTAGATAGGGCGGTCAGCGTGGGGAACGGAGCTTTATTTTCCGCATTAATTCAGCCGAACAGAGTAAGCGATCCGATCGCCGCCTGGTGTAGTATCTTTGAAACTCATGGGAAGAAAGGGAAAGCCCGCCCCTTCGGCTTCAGTCATCCAACGAAGGAACAGCCAGAAATGTAAAAACGCGCTGATTGGTGTATTTTCGAGATTTGGTCGCCCTCTATCTGTAACATGAAAATTACTACCTTTCCGTAATATTAGTAATACATCTTTCTCTTTTAATCCGTGGTATTATTGAATATTCGATACTACGATCGTAGCGCAGTCTGCCGGATCCAATGTGAAACATTCCAAAATCAACAACAATTTATAAGTGATAAATTAATTAAACAATTTAAATTGGACTGAATTGTAAATCTAAACCATTCTCGAATCCACCTGAAGACACACAAAAAATTTCATTAAACTCGGTCCAGCCGTTTAGGAGGAGTTCAGTGACATACACACGCACAAAAGAAATATATATAAAAAGATATACAAAGGCACAGCTTTAGTAGAGACCTCCCCCCCCCCCCTTCTTGTCGAATTTAAATATTTTTGGCCATTTTTGCGATGAATTAATATGGCTATCTCAATTGCGTAACTGACGATCCTGGTGAGAAACGTCCGTACTACTTCGGTGCCAAATTTCAAATTTTTCCAAACTAAAGTTGTTCCATACATAAACAAAAAAGAAAAACTGTTTTATGATATATACAAAATAAAAATTTAAAATTCTAATAAATTCGAAATTATTACTATTTACAATTAAAGTGAAAACATAAAAGAACCTTTATAAGATATATATAAAGTATCAATTGAAACGAAAAATTTTGTTTTACTATAGAAAAGAAAAGTACTACTAAATTAAATAAAAATTTTAAGCTAATATCAAGTATCTCTATGAAAATATTTATTTACACGGTATATTTTCATGGTATATTAATTTTTTTTTCTAATTTTTATTGTTTATCATGTGAAATTAAAAATATTTTATTTCCGGAAAAAAATAAATAAACGTGAATTTTGTTTATTTTGGCATCAAATATATTTTTCTTTTTAATCATTTTAAAGTTAAAATGGAGTTTTTATTTAATATCTTTTGATCCAACTATCCGATTGAACTGAATTGTAAATATAAACCATTCTCGAATCCACCTGAAGACACACAAAAAATTTCATTAAGCTCGGTCCAGCCGTTTAGGAGGAGTTCAGTGACATACACACGCACAAAATAAATATATATATAAAGATATATTTTAAGAAATCTTATAAATTGTTCGTTTTATAACGCAATTCTCTTCATTAGAACTACATAAAAAGAAAGAAAAGAACATGAAAAATTGGACACGTTGCGGAATTGGAAATATGAAAAAATAGACCTATGATTACAGGAAATAAGTGAGTACTAGTAATAAAAATGTCGGTTGAAAAACATGGGTAGCTAGCTATACGTACAAATGAAAATGTACCTATTTAAAAAATACTTTGGATCACATTTCACTTAAATTTCGTTTTTCTCATGTGTGAGCGCATAAATGAATTTTTAGACTTTCACACACATTAGGGTACTCTCGTGCATTTGTGCATAGATGACGTTTGAGAACATTTTCTATAGAAAAATCTTTGAAGCCATTTAAAAAAGTACAGTTTTCAACGTATATGCGTGCGTAGATGTGAGTTTAGAAAACTTATCAAGAAAATCCTTTAGAACACATACAGTTTTTCTTTTATTTAAATGCTAATTTTTGTATTTAGATTTGATTTAGAACAAGTCTCACTTTGAATGCGTGGATGTTTATGTAGATTTCTTGAATTCTTTAGACACGTTAAACATGTAGGGTTTACCCCGATATTAATACATTTTCTTAATGGGAATTCTTGGATCCGTATTTAATTACACCGTTTCAAAGACTACTTCACACCTAAGGATACTATGAGTAGTGTTTACTTTAGAGTTTTTCCAGATAATCACCCTAGAGTACATATACACATGCCTTCTCTGTGTAAACACGACAATGGTTATTTATATATATATATATATATATACTTTTTTTTTTTGAGAAAAACCTTTAGAACATATTAGACAAACGTATGATTTTTCTTCAGTATGAGAGCATAAATGTCTATTTAGGTCACTTCTTTCAGAGAAACCCTTAGAAAAAACCTCACACACACGAGACTTTTCTCCTTGCGTGAATGCATAAATGAATATTCAGACTGCTCTTAAAAGAAAATCTTCCAGAACAAATTTCACACATATATGGTTTCTCGCCAGTGTGAGTGCGTGAATGCGTATTTAGATCACTCTTTCCAGAGAATTTTCTAGAGCATATTTCGCACTTATACGGCTTTTCTCCTGTATGAGTCCTTGAATGTCTCTTTAAATCACATTTATTACGAAATTGTTTAGGACAAAATTCACAAACGTGTGGCGGCACTCCTGTATGATTGCGTGTGTGTGAATGTCTATTTAGGCCTGTTTTATCAGAGAACCGTTTAAAACAAACTTCACAAGCGTATGACTTTTCTCCTGTGTAACTTCGTAAATGTTTATTCAAAGTTTCTCTTTCAGAAAATCTTCTGGAACAAATTTCACAGACATAGGACTTTTCACTTGCATCATTACCTACATAACGTAAATGCTTATGTAGGTATATCTTCTTAGTGAATCCTTTAGAACATATTTCACACACATATGGTTTTTCGCCAGTGTGAGTGCGTGAATGCTTATTTAGAGCATTCTTCCCAGAGAATGCTTTAAAGCATATTTCACAAACATACGGTTTTTTTTCTGTGTGACTGTGTAAATGAGAAATTAAATTTTCCTTTAGAGAAAAACTTTTAGAACAAATTTTACATACGTATGGCATTTTCCCTGTGTCAGTGCATGCATGTATATTTTGATATTCCATTTTCACCATCCTTTAGAATTTAGAATATAATTCAGACTCTTCATGTGCATGAATTACTGGATTTGGATATATGTATTCCACGGGCAGCAGATACAGACAGTAGAAGTAGGTAATTCTGAAATTTTGTGATGTTATTTGATGGCGCTAGCGTGCAATACTGCCTTTCTCCAGCTTCAGCGATTTTTTTAAATGGGGAAATGTCTTGATTTTTTTTAAAATAATATCAAGCTAAAAAAGTTCGATTTAAAGCATGTTTCATTATACGGAGTCTTCTAAGCAATATCTTTTTTTTTAAGAGCTATTTTACACTCATTTTACTTTGAAAGAGAGCATTTGAAATGACGATCCTTATACTATGAAACCGAAACTAAAACAGATTATAGGGAGGAAAGATATCCAATTTTTATTAAACTCACACAATCAACTGTGGAAGAAAATCATATTTATTGAAATTTTATTTTTCCGACTGCGCTAAAATAATGCCTGGACCGGGAGTCGAACCCCGGATCTTTGACTTACAAGGTCAATGCTCTACCAATTGAGCTACCCAGGCCGACACCACGGTCATTACTCACTCAGACAACCTTTAGGCAGAAACATATCTGGTCTATCATGTAGGTAGCTCAACAGAAATTAGCCGCAGGAAATTTAAAACACCATTAGATAATGGGAAAGAAATACAATTTTTATTAATATCACACAATCAACTGTGGAAGAAAATCATATTTATTCAAATTTTATTTTTCCGACTGAGTGAAAATAATGCCTGGACCGGGAGTCGAACTCCAGATCTTTCACTTATAAGGTCAAGGCTCTACCAATTGAGCTGTCCAGGCCGACACCCCGGTCAGCATTACTCACTCAGACAACATTTAGGCAGAACCATCTCTGGTCTATCATGTAGATAGCTCAACAGAAATAAGCCGCAGGAAATGGAAAACACCATTAGATAATGGGAGAAAGAAATACAATTTTTATTAAAATCACACAATCAACTGTGGAACAAAATCATATTTATTGATTTTTTTTTTCCGACTGAGTGAAAATAATGCCTGAGACGGGAGTCGAACCCCGGATCTCTGACTTACAAGTTCAAGGCTCTACCAATTGAGCTATCCAGGCCGACACCCCGGTCAGCATTACTCACTCAGACAACCTTTACGCAGAAACATCTCTGATCTATCATAAGTCAAAGATCCGGGGTTCGACTCCCGGTTCAGGCATTATTTTCACTCAGTCGGAAAAATAAAATTTGAATAAATATGATTTTCTTCCACTGTTGATTGTGTGATTTTAATAGAAATTGTTCTCCTTTCTCCCATTATCCATTGGTGTTTTCCATTTCCTGCGGCTTATTTCTGTTGAGCTATCTACATGATAGATCAGAGATCTTTCTGCCTAAGTTTGTCAGAGTGAGTAATGCTGACCGGGGTGTTGATCTGGATAGCTCAATTGGTAGAGCCTTGACCTTGTAAGTCAAAGATCCGGGGTTCGACTCCCGGTCCAGGCATTGTTTTCACTCAGTCGGAAAAATAAAATTTCAAGGAAAGAGATAGTTTGAATTTGTCGTTTGAAAATGTGGATTATTATCGATATCGTATCCCACACAACACACTTCATCCCGATTAGGTTGATATTACGTAATCGCGATCAAATATTACGTCCCATTACGTTGAAATTTGCTCTCTGCTTTGGTTGATTTTTGGTTGAAATGTCACAAGCAAAGTTGTAACATGGCCCTTAATAAGACTTAGTTGGTACGTAATATCAACCAACTTGTTATGTAAGACATTCAGAGTTTGTCCAATTCATGTAAAATCAACCAAATTTGGATGTAAATGAAACATTGTGTTTTCAGCCATTTCATGTAATATCAACTAGATTTGGATGTAAGATATACATCCAGATCTCATCTAAATCATGTAAAATCAACCAAAATTGAATATGGAATATACATCTAGATTTCATCCAGGTTTTATAGAAATTACGTAAAATCAACATAGCTGATGCATTTTTTCTTTTTTCTTCCTCTTTTAAGAATTTTAATGCACTTATTTTAAACAGGGGAACCAAAAACATTGACCTTGTTTTTTATAATGCAGAGATTAATTTTAAACATAAATGTGATATTGATTTTCAATATCAGGATTTAAAAATATATGCTTAAAATCAGTACCTGTATATTTTTGTCTAAAATTAATATTTGCATAATAAAAAGCAAGGCCAATGCTTTTGGCTTCCCTGTTTAAAATAAGTGCATTAAAATGCTTGAAAGAGAAAGAAAAAAAAAGAAAAATGCATCAGTTATGCTGATTTTATGTAACTTCTATAAAACTTGGATGAAATCTAAATGTATATTCCATATCCAATTTTGGTAGATTTTAATGGAATTCATTACCCAGGTAGAAAATTTGGCAAGATAGCTTTTTTTTTTTCAGATCACACCTGGAACTTTTTCAGATAAAACTTTGTATATCATCTTATTAGAATATGAGACATATTTTGCTCATTGTAAAATACTGTTTTTTTTTTTTTTTTTTTTTTTTTTTTTTTTTTTTGTACAGGCGACATTATTATTTTTTCAAATTCCTTGAAAATTTCTAGTTGGTTTCATAAAATTCTGCACCAATTTTTACTTCCTCATAGCATTCGGTTTCTTTCTTTCCCCCTTTCAGCTTGTGGTTTTAATTAAACACTCTCTTAGCTAATGTAAACAAATACTTGTTCCCGTTCCGAGTCAGCAATATTTCGATTACGCAATGCCTAGCACTAGAATGTTTTCTTTCTTTCTTTTTGTTTTCTTTACTATTTATTTATGAGTATTGTATGGTGAAGCGTGTGGTTCTTCAAAAAAAAAAAAAAAAAATCCACACAACCTCTGGTCGCAAGCTATGCAGATTTTTGACTCTCTACTGTATTTATCTTAATTATTGTAGAGAAAAAAATTCATAATTAAATGTTCCTGCAGTGGGAGCTTTGGCGCCTAATGGGTTAAATACAGTTTCAATTCCAGTATTACAAATTTTCTGTGAAAATTGGGGCTCGGTCATTGAGAAGTTGAGCAAAATGCAATTAAGATGTACAGATGGAAATGATGAACAAACTGTAATTGCACTGTAAAAAATAGGTTCTTAAAAATAAGTATATATTGTCTCAAAATAGCCCCAAAACAATATATATATATACTTAAATTTGAAAACTCGTGTACTCATTTTTGTGTACATTGACATGCGAAACATGGGGACATTGGGATTCTTATTGGTCAACCTCATTTTTGAGCATGTCAATATACTCAAAATCAAAAATACGAAGTGGTTAGAGCTACGGCAGCCGTAACTTTAATGGGCTTACGGCAGTTTTTTAACGCATGCGCAAGAGGATGCGGTCTGACTTTCAGAGAACGAATCACTTTTTGAATGATTCTCTCTACGGCATACGGATACGGAAGCCTTGGAGATAAATAATGAACAAGGACACGTGTTGGTGTTTTACTGTTTTCTCATATTAGTTTCATTATCTCGTTATTATTTATATTATAATATCGCAAAGTTTTGCGTGATCCAATTATTTGCAAAAAAATGCCGCGTAATTTCAGTTTGAGGGAAAACATTTCTATTCTCATTTAAGGAATATTCATTTTGAAAATGTCAGGACTGTAAATCTGACTTTCTAGATTGAAAAAAAGAAAGAAATAGCATTGAGAAAAAGATACCAAGCTTTTTTTATTTTCCGAAATTCGTCAAAGAAAAGTGACATAAAATTTATGTACTATGATTGTCTTTGAAGTGGAATATATAGTCCTATAGAAAATAGACATAGACATTTGAAAGAATTGCAATTGGGATGTATAAAAATAGGACACACTTGCCTAGCATTTATGAGTGTATCATCAGAAACATAACGAAACTACTGAAATAAAAGTGAATTACCAGACTGTCCATGTAGTATATGAAAAAGAAGTTGGTGAACATCCCTGTCAACTGATGAAAGATTAAATCTTGCCTCACTATTAAGTGCTGGTATAACCATGTTAAAAATATTAGAGGGGATTAAAGAGAAGCACTCACCAATCAAGAGATAGTTATACAGTGTGGAAAGACCTTCAAAATATTAAAAGTGCTTTCCATGTTGATAAGTCAATTTTTCATAAAGATGATACTGCTTTAGTCAATTTATTAGTGAAAAAAAAAAAAAAAAAGAGAATAAGTATGATCCAATCCTCATTTATAAACCTGTTGGAGAATTATTGCAAGACTTTCCAAATACTAATTAAAATGAATTCCTTTTAGGAATTATGAAGGAAGTTCAAGAAAAACTATTGGAATTATACAACATATATGTACAATGATAGATTCGACTGTGTTTGAAGATAACTGTAAATATATGCTCATGCCATCAGTGATAAAAAATTGGGAAGGGAAGGTGTCATATGATGTCTGCTGTAAATATTTTACACGTCAAATTAAAATTTCCAGTTGCAATTTCTAAAAGTCATTTTAATATCACTAACGAAGACTGATTCTGAGTAAAACAATATTTTCTGAACTATGCATCAAAAATTTTTAAATACAATTTATATATATTTATTTTTCTCATACGTTATATCAGTATGTGCACAGAGATATGTATTGGTTACATAGGTTATATGTATGCATGATTCATCTTGATTTTGAAATATGAACTATCTTCTATAAATCAAAATGTTTTATTAGACATTAGGAATTCACACATTTTTGATAAAGTTTAACCCTCGCTTTCCATAGATAGGGTTATTTTGACCCCATTTAGAAGTTGAAATTTAGTTAATCCCGCCTCATTCAAAAAGTGCGCTAATTCACCAGAGATAGCAAACGTAACTAGTAGAATGATGCAACTTCTAAACCATACAAAAAGGCGCGGTGCTGGTGATTTTCGCCAAACGTGCCAAGTGGCTCCTGAAAGCAATTTTCCTGCAGTAATGCCTTGATCTTGCGAAAGCAAGGGTTAAAGAAATACGAAAATATACTTTGTTCACCATTTCACACTTGCAGTACCTTAAAATTTTAAGAAAGTATCCCAATATTCAATAAAAAAAATTACCAAACTGTCAAATAACAGGTGCAAAAGTTTTTAGAGAGAAATCTCCCAGATCAGTTTTATCAGCCATTGGTTACTTCCTGTGTCCATTTACCATGTGCCGCACACCTCCTAGGCATCAGATTTGACGACCAGAAATAATTTTATATTCGTCAAATGCAATAATTTAGCTGCATTTGATGACTAACGACAGCTAATTTTGAACGCTGCATGCCATGTGATGAGAAACTAGAACTTGAATGTAAATTCAAAGGTGAAAGAAAGTGCCAATAAAGAAGCTGTCAAAGAACAGATAAATACAATTTTTTCAGAAATTGTAACTTTTACAAGCAAATATGTAACTTTTTACAAGCAAATGAATGACTTTATTAGCAGCTTTAGTGTTTATTTGAAAAAATCATTGACTATTTTCTGAACATTTACTTAGCACGACCTCAAAAATGGGCTTACTATTGCTATAGAACTGTACTAGACATAAACACAAAAATGAAATTGGAGTGCTGGCATCGCCAACTAAAATACGAGGAGAGTGGTGGTACCATTATAAAAAGACTAGACAAAGCTATCATCAGTTGGGTGCCAAATGGCATCTAACATTGTTTTCTTAGTTATCATGCAGTTGTACTAAGGTGCCATTTTAAAATTTGTATTTACACATAAAAACACAGGCATAAATATAATTACTTAAGATACTAATCCTTTATCTTGTTAGTTTTTCCCATTTTAAAAATGTGCTACACTGATATTTTGACAAGAACGCTAGAAATTTCATTCTACTACTTTATTGCTAGTACCTTTATTTTCATTGCAGATTATTGCACATTACTGATTTCAGTGAAATATTTATCTGTTTCTGTAAGTTATCAAGTTAAAATACTGATTATTATAAATTTAATAATTACTATCTTAATACGTAATTTTTGTTTTGTTTAATAATGTTTAAAAAAAAGAAAGAAAGAAACCTGAAATAGTAAACAACCTTCTGCTATCAATAATATATATAATTTAGTATTTTGTTTAAGTGTACTATGCTTATGCTAGGTTAAACAGTTTTATAAGTTTACTATTGCTTCTATGGCAACTCTAGACTTGGTTGATAAACAAATGAGGTGCATTTTGTTTTGATGTTTATTTTAGTGCATTAACTGTTTTGAATGAATGTCTATAATTTAATATAGTTTAATTTTAATAATTAATAGAAATATTAAGTTTCAAATACTGCAATAAAAAAAACATTGGGTAAGAAAGAATATTTCTGTGGAAGTTTATTTCATTTTAAACCATGTGTTTTATTCAGTTATTAGGCTGATCTTTTTTACAGTGATAAAATAAATTTTCTTATTTCATCAAACAGTATTGTTTATTTTATTATTACTGTTATTTGTTGTTTTTAATTTCAGTTTTTTGCTGTTTTTAATTACAGTTTGTCTAATACTAATTATAAGATTAAGAAACTGCTCAAAAAAGATGCATGAGTTTGGCTAGGCCTAATTTAATATGATATATATGCTGTTTGTTTGTAGTACTGCTATTTATTATTTTCTACAAATATAAATGTAGAATCTTAATTACAAAAGAAAAAAAATTACTAAATGTTCTTGCCTAACATCCCCCTTTCCCTTCATCTGCTATTTTTGCATTATTTTAATGTTTAGGAGCATTTATAATTGCTTGAACTAAAAAAATGTTAATAAAAAGATAAAATAAACTGAATAATACAGTCCTCGTAGGCAGTTTTTGATAACTTGTTGAAATGACCTATTTGTAAAGATTGTGCTTGTTGACACGATGATGGTTATGTTTTTACTAATTTTAAACATTTGATTAAGAAACAGTTATTGAGTAATGCACTGATGCAGAAAATGTTCAGACCTTGGAAATTTCTCCCAAAATATAATCCAAATTTCCTTCAATAACATGAAAATGTATTTTGTAATACAAAGCCATATATTCTACATAATAAGCATTTAAGAGAATAAGAATACACTATAACATAAAAATATAATTGTTAGTTTATATTACAAGCATTACAAAGTAACAATTTGTTATTTTAGACTTTCAATATTCTTTTAGTAGAAAATAAAAACTTAAATTTCTCCAGTCACTCGAAATTTCCTCCGAACCTTATTCGGGCATATTCTGCATCCCTAAAGTAATATATAAATAAAGGTAGATCTTATCAAATTTTAAAATATTTACTAGGGTGCCTAGATAAAAGAGAGTAACGTCAATTCTGTGATAGAAGCTCATTGGTCAAGACTAGAGCCCTCGATTTAAATTGAGGGCTCTAGTCAAGACAGACTATCAGCCGCCCGAGGCGATTTTGGAAGAAGCTCCTTAGGAAAAAACCATCTTTATCTCCAGATATTAAAAAAAAAATTGAAATTTATTTCTTCATAAATATGTTAAAAATGACTGACTGCAATATCTGAAAACATTTTTGACAGAATAATGTTGACTATTAATTTGTTTTATTTAGTTTATTAATTGACGTGATCGACAGATTCTTTTTTCTAGCATGTTTCATGTCTTTTAAATTGATAAAAATTAAAAAAATACTCCATGATTATTGTTATAACTCATTTGTATTCATCTTATTTATTAAATATTTTGCTTTTTTCCAATTTTTGTCTATTTTTAACACAAAAATTAATGATTTTATTATTAAATGAAAGTGGAAAGTTTTGGCGATATTTAATATGGTATTTGGCGAGATTCTTCACCAATGATTTGACGTGTTGATATTTATAGAAAGCACGGAGTAATATTAATAGGAGTTGAAGGTCCAATGGGAGAAAGCTACGAAACTGTGATCTAAATTTTTGGTAAATATTGAGGGCGCCACTTGTCATTCCTCCCTACCTCGGCGCGGATATACTGTTGTTTTCAATAGAATTTTGCTGGAGTACATTTAAAATTTTTTATTTTAAGCAATTTAATTTCTTTGTAAGTTCTTAAAACTGCATAATTCAGATGTTTCAAATAAATGTTTCGTTCCTAGTTGTAAAATAGGCTATGTTGGTGATAAGAAAAACAAAAAAAAGCCCTAGGAGAAAAATAAAGTCCGAGTTCGTGTTTTCTGCACCTAAAGTAAGTTTATTTTTTTCCTTTACAAAATTTCATCCATTCTCCTTCCTCCCAATTATCTGTTTTAGCTAGCTTCGGTTCATAAGAATCGTCCTTTTTTAAAAGCTTTCTTTCAAAGTAAAATTAGTATAAAATGGCTCTTAAAAAAAACATGTTGGTTAGAATACTCTATTTAATGAAATTTGCTTTCAATCGAAATTTTTTCAGCTTGATATTATTTTTAAAAAAATAATTAAAATGAGACATTTCCCCATTGAATAACATTGCGGAAGCTGGAGAGAAGGAAGGATTGCACGCTGGCGCCCTCTGTAAACATTAGAAAACAACATCACAAAATTTCAGCGTTACCTTCTTCTCCTGTCTTTTTACTCCGTGATAGAAAGCTAAAAGCTTGATAAATGTGCATATTATGTAATTATATACAAGAGTATGTTTTAACGAATACATAAAGAGTTATATATTTATTATGGTATCTGACTAAATACAAAATAATGTTTAAACAGGTTTCTATAATCAATAAAATTAAGAATATTTATTTACAATTTTGAAAATAAGAAATAAATATTTAAATCATTGATTTTGTTTTTTGAAAATGTGAAGTCTTGAATATGCAGAAATTTGTGAATAATATTATTCAAATATTTCACAGAAGCCTTTTATCTTTAACTGTTTGTTAAAATTTATATTTTGAAGGGGAAAATATTAAACTGAAACAAGTACTAGAATAGTATTGATAAAATGTGAATATGGTTTAATAAAAAATATAGTTTAAAATTTAAGCAAATATTTATTTAAAAACAAAATGAAAGAAACAGTCAATTATTGTTATTATTACCATTACTTGATTTAAAAAAAATAAATAAATTTAAATAAAATTAATTCAGTTTACAAAACGTTAAATCTACATAATTAAATTTTCTAGATAGAGTGTATATGGTAGTCATTAAAATGCCTTAATTTTTGTAATTTAGGAATTTTCGTTTAATAAATTCGTGGTTTAAGGTTCTTTTTGATCAATTATTTTTCAATTATTGTTAAAAAAAAAAAAAAAAAAAAAATCTTCCTTGCATAATGGATATTTAGGAATATCTTTTGTAATATAAGAACACAATATATAAATATATGTATATATGTATATTGTATATATATATGTAAAGAGAGATATGATAGACATGTTTTTCACAGAACATTATCAGCAATGTACTAAGATTTCTGCAGAGAATAATTTACTTTTATTTTTTTCTATATTCATAAAAAGGACGTACTGGACTCAGAAACATTTCTGAATTGAGGCTTTTGATGGATTTACGCATTTTGAGAAGTTCTTAATACCATGTGACCACTTTTAAAAAATATCTTTATTTCTGTGTGTGCGTTACAAAAATTTTGTTGGAGCTCTACATCAAGATTTAATGCGCATCAAATGTTTATAGCTAAACATTTTTTTTTTTTTTGAATTGCCACTTTTTTAAAATCAATCACTACATGGTGAGTAATGATTATTACAGTGCCGGCAAAAAAAAAAAGTTTACACTCGAGCGGTTAAAAAAAAAAAAAAAAACTTTACATGTCAGTTGCCGTTCTCGCCATAAAAATGTGTCAAACTCTAGTGATGATACATGGTGTTAGTCGGTCACTATTTTGTCATCCCATCTTTACATTTTATTGACTTCATCCGTTTAGTCACGGATCTCTGGCTACATCAATCACAGAGATTCCCTTCTCTGGCCGAGTCAAGGCATAAGATTTCACTTCCATTTTAAGCTTAATCTGACTCGTTGTGTGGTATAGGAATACCAATGTATGTAGGTTATCAACTTTCTAACAAATAAACAAAATACTGGCTGGTGGGAGCAAAGAGCGTATAGTCTTAATCTAAAAGTCCATGAGCCGAACTGAGTGTTGACAGGATAAGGAAAGGTCATCTGTGATCGACTAATGCCATATGTTATCACTGGAGTTCAACACATTTTTATGGCGGAAATGGCAACTGACATGTAAAGTTTTTTTTTTTTTTTTTTTTTTTGCCGCTCAAGTGTAAACATTTTTTGGCCGGTACTGTAATCTTGACCTTTAAGGAGATGCAATAATTACCCTTGCCAACAGCTAAACACAGGGGTGTTTTTTATAGGAAAGTTTCTTTATTAAATTACTCTTAACTTAATTTTTTTTTTTTAATTGTTACTGTTTTATTTCTTGAGCTAAAAACGCACTTAGTTCAATTTTAGGTGGGTAGGGTCCCCTTTAAGGGTGCCCCCCGCCCTTAAACGGGAGAAAAAGGAAATTTCATAAAATCCCCTTATAGTGCGTGTTGGGAACGCATAACCAGCCCGCACATTAAAAATCGCCTAACAAGGAAACATTCAAAAGGTGTCATCTTCAAAAAGTATTGAAAAAAATATATGTTATTCTACTCTTCATAAAACACCAGAAAATGAAAAAATTATCGGCTGAAATTAATTACAGCGACCACAAAAAATTATCAAAATTAAGCATATTTGGCGATTTCACACTGCTAGGCGATTACTTTTGAGTACTTGGCGGAAAAGCAAAACACGGTTCTGTTCGTACACGGCAGTCTCGGTGCTAGCAAACGTATCGCCTAACAGCGCTAAATCACCAAATATGCTTAATTTTGATAATTTTTAAAATGAAAAAAATCGATAACTTTATTTTAAATTATCTCAGATCGATGGTTCAACCATTCGTTTTAAAGGTATTGGCGAGCTCTTTTAAAAGATACCCATCATGAAAATTTACTCCCCTCGAGGGGGTGGCGAGACTCCTACATACACAAAATTTTTTACCCATTTGACTATCTCTGTTACAAAAAATATATATTCGTTTCATTTGGTTAAGTGCAGTCTATAGATGTTAATGTTTAACTCTATTTACCTGCAATTTCCCCCATAGATGTAATGTATTTGAATACTTTTCAGTGTCCCTGTACACGAACCATTTGCTTCATCTCAACGAAAAGCTTAGTGTAGCATCCCTATATGATACACATTTAGAATACTGACAAAGAAACATTCAAAAGGGGTCATCTTCAAAAAGTATTGAAAAAAATATATGTTATTCTACTCTTCATAAAACACCAGAAAATGAAAAAAATATCGGCTGAAATTAATTACAGCGACCACAAAAAATTATCAAAATTAAGCATATTTGCCGATTTCACACTGCTAGGAGATTGATTTTAAGTACTTGGCGGAAAAGCAAAACACGGTTCTATTCTCACACGGCAATCTCGGTGCTAGCAAACGTATTGCCTAACAGCGCTAAATCGCCAAATATGCTTAATTTTGATAATTTTTTTGCTCACTGTAATTAATTTCAGCCGATAATTTTTTCATTTTCTGGTGTTTTATAAAGAGTAGAATCACATATATATTTTTTAATACTTTTTGAAGATGACACCTTTTGAATGTTCCCTTGTAAGACAGTTTGGAGCAGAGTTGTGCATGAAAACATGATTTTGCCCATCCCCACTCCCCAAGGGAGGATAAGGTGGAATTTTGCAAAATCTACTGTAGTGTGTGTCTTGAGTACGCATAACCAATCGACATATAAAAAAAACGCTGTTCTGAGATAATTTGGAGTAGAGATCCTCTTAAAAGTGTTTTGTGCCCCCTCCTTGTCTTTGACGGGGGGGAGGGGAAATTTTTGTAAGATCCCTTTATAATGCGTGTTTGGAATGCATAAACAACCCACATATAAAAATTAATCTTACTGAGATAATTTGAAGCAAAGTTATGCTTGGAAACATGTTTTTTGTCCCACCCCCACCCCCAACCCCAAGGGGCGATAGGGCAGAATTTTACAAAATCTCTTTGAAGTATGTGTCTTGAGTATGCATAACCAATTGGCATATCAATAAATCGCTATCCTGAGATAATTTGGACCACAGTTACTTCTATAAGCGGAATTTTTATTCCCCCCCCCCCAACCAAGCCTTAAAAGGGGGGGGGAGGATGAATTTTCGTAAAATCCCTTTACTGTACGTGTTGGGAAGGCATAAACAACCCACATATACAAATTAATCTTGCTGAGATAATTTGAAGCAAAGTTATACTTGGAAACGGGTTTATTGCCTGCCCCTCCCCCCCCCCAAGGTGGAAAGGGGAGACTTTCACAAAATCCCATTACAATGGGTGTTGGAGACACGTAAGTAAGCCACACACTAAAATTTGCGACCTCAGCACCTATAGATTTCCACGGACGAATTTAGCGCTAAAAGGGGGGTTGAATATACCCCTCGTAACACCCTCCCAAAATCGGAAAAAATCAAAATTGAGTTTTTACAAATACCTTCAAGAAGACACTTGGCATTTTTTTAAAAATATCTTTGAGCTATTACTGCTAGAATTTTACACGAAAATCCTTACTTTGCTAAATTTGCCTCCAAAAATCCTTTTTACCTCTCTCTCCCCTTAAAAATCCAAAATTGCAGAAAATGTTTTTTTTTTAAATTCAAGTCTAGTCTCTCCATCTGCAATTTCTCCACTGTGAAGTAATTTGGAGCTGACTTATGCTTATAAAGGTGTTTTTACCTTCTGCGCCTCTGAAAATCATTTTTATCCCCTGTCCCCCTTAAAAATCCAAAATCACAAAAAATGATTTTTTTTTTGTATTCAAATCTAGTCTCCACATCTGCAATTTCTTCACTCTGAAGTAATTTGGAGCCTAATTATGCTTATAAATATGTTTTTGCCTTCCGCACCTCCGAAAATCATTTTTACCCCTTTCCCCCTTAAAAATCCAAAATAGCAGAAAATGATTTTTTTTGTATTCAAGTCTAGTCTCCCCATCTGCAATTTCTTCACCATGAAGTGATTTGGAGCTGGGTTATGCTTATAAAGGTGGATTTTGCCTTCTGCCCCCTCGAAGGGGAGGGGAGGTATTTTGCAAAATTCCGTCTTAGTGAGCATTAGATTCCTAAAACGAACCTGCTCACCAAAGATTGTGACTCTATCTCCCATAGGATCACCACGGTCGCGTTAAGTTAGTGATAAGTGAGTTTACTCTTTTATATATATAGATAAACTGGAGTGAATGGATGATTTTTATACCAACTATGTGAAAAATACCATTACCGGGAATCAAACCCGGGCTCTCCGCTTAACACGCAGATGCTGTACCACTGAGCTATCCTGGCTGATAACCAGCTCGGCATTTCTCACATAATACACATTGGCAAGGTCACCGAGTCAGCAAAAGCAGCTATGTGAGTGAAAAATATTAATCGTAGCATAACTCCAATAGACCACGAAATTTTAATTTGGAAATTTCAATCATCAACCTTGAAAATTGATTTCAGATCAGCAGGAGTGGATGGTTGATTTTTATACCAACTATGTGAAAAATACCATAGCCACGAATCGAACTGGGGCACTCCGCTTAATAATATTCGTTGTCAAGGCGTACCAACTATGTGAAAAATACCAGAGCTGGGAATCGAAGGGCCCAGGTTCGATTCCTGGCTCTGGTACATTTCACATAGTTGGTATAACAGTCAACAATCCCCTCCAGTTTATCTGAAAGGACTTTTCAAGGTTGATGAATAAAAATCTCCAAATCACTTATATTTTATTAGTAAGGAAAAAAATCTTTTTTGATTTTAGAAAAATTCACACCAGATCCCCACTGCCCTCGGCAGTGTAAACTTGAGTTTGTTACTCACTTTTCTCAAAATTTGTTCCTCTTAATGATACTATTTCTTTATAAGTCAGAAAAAATACAAAAATAAAAGTATTTCTGATTGAAGAAAAAAATCTCACTCCAGGTCCCATTACTTTCGGCAGTGCAAGCCCATGCACAGTACGTAAGCTTATTTAAATTCAACCTATTAACTACGCTAATTTTTATCTTTTTGAGGATATGGAAAATATGCCTGCTTAAATTTGAAATGTGCGTGATAACGCCACCTAACCAACAATGCCGTCCCCGTCGGAGGTTAAATTTAAAATTAAACAGAAGCATTGGCATAAAAGAACCAATTATGAATGCAGATGATTCTCATCTCAGAAAGGTATTATACTGAATATTCAAAGAAAGTGAATTTTTTCTGTGAACATGATATCTTTCTAGTTTACGGGGAAAGTTGAAATATAGAAGTGCCACCTATTGGTAAATTTGCACGCACTTTAATCAGCATAATGTCTCATAATGACCTTTTCATGTATCAAGTTTTTTTTGATTATATGCAATAGAACAGGAGCTATAGCTTAGCCTTAAATTAAGGAAATTGCCATACAGAAGCACCACCTGTTGAGTGTTTGGCACCAAAAGTTGATGTATGCTAATTTGTGTCAAGGTGGGCTTTTCCTTATAAATTAATATGCAATTTTATTCATTAGTTCCTGAGATGTAGCCTTCCCTGAAATTCCAGAAATTAATGAATAGCAGCGGCACCATTTAAGCAATTTCCACCAAAAGCTGATCGATACTAATTTAAGTCAAGGTGCAGAATTTATATATAAATTTATATGGAATTGTGCAGTAGTTCCTGAGATGCATTTGCCAAAATTTTTTTTTCTCTCTCTCTCTCTCTCACACACACTGAGAGACATTTTCTAAAAATGGTCAAGTCAAGTTCTGAGGTTCTCAAAATGTGTAAATCCATCGAAAACCAGAAGTCAAAAATTTTTACTAATCCATTGTTTTCTGCTATTGATTATAGAAGAAAGTAATGAATAAATGAATGCATATTTAAGTTTTCATTTTATTCTCTATTCAATAAAAGAAATTATTGGATTTGTTAAAATTTTCGACTTCTGGTTTTTGATGGATTCACACATTGTGTAAGGTACAAAACAAGATCCGACCATTTTTAGAAAATGTCTGTATCAGGATGTATATGACAAAAATTTTATTGCAACTCTATATCAGGAACTACTGCATAAAATGTTATATAAATTTATATGAATTTGCATCTTGACATGAATTAGTGCTTATGCCTTTCAACTTTTGGTGCCAATCGCTCAACAGGTGATGCTTATATGCAGCAATTTCTGTAATTTTAGGGATATATCTCAGGCACTAATGTGCAGAATTGCATATAAATTCACCTTGATACAAATTAGTGCACATCAGCTTTAATGCCAATCAATCAAAATGTGCCGCTGCTGTACAAAACAAATCTAAAATTGAATGCTTAAAAACAATTTCATTTGTAAAAGAAAGAAAATATATATATATATATATATCAGGGGTCGATCCAGGTTTTAATTTTTGGGTCCCTTTTTTGTGAAAAACAAAATATTTTTGTGAAATTTTTATTTATTTTTGTGAAATATAAAATATTTTTGTGAAAAAGTAAAATATTGTGTAAAATATTCAGTTTTTACAATCAGTTTATGTAATGTTTAATATCAAGTTAATAGAGTTTCGTTGAGCCAAATTAAGGCATAAATTAAAAATAATACTGAAAATATGAAAACATTTAATAAAAGGATCATTTTTATAAAACAAAATCTTGTGAAAGGACTCATTTTATAAATTTGAATTTTGTGAAGGATCCCTTTGTATGGATTTGAATTTTGTGAAGGGTCCCTTTTTATGAATTTGAATTTTGTGAAGGGTCCCTTTTTACTATGTGGAATTTTGTGAAGGGACCCAAATTTTGCCTGGATCGACCCCTGTATATAGTGTTTAGCACCTCAATTCTTTCAATATAACAGCTGTTGCGACTAAAAGAAAGAAAAAGTTAATAAATAGATTTCTGATCTTTGAATTATTTTGAGATTTGACCACTTCATCTCAAAGATAAAAAAAGAACTTTATAATGAAGACAAGTTAGGTGTACAGATGTGTTTACCAAATTTTGTTCAAAAATTGGAAAGCTGTAAGTCAGGTCACATTTTATTTAAGTTCATATCTCAAAAACTGCTTCTACACGTTTTTTGCAAAATCACCATTTTATCTGCCTTTTAATTGTCCTTTCATATGTATTAGTTGATGTCCAGTGTACATGTGTTTACAAAGTTTTGGTAAAATCAGGTAGGGGTACCAACATCAGTATCTAAAAAAGGTTAATTTTCATTAATTTTGCTGCATAAACATCTGTCTAAATATCTTTTTTTCTGAATTAATTGGTTAGCACAGAAAAGTTGATATGTTTCTGATTATTTAGATCAATTTTTATATATTTCTCAAATAGGTGTTTCAAAAAACAGCTCTCTCTTTATATATTTTTTAATTTGCTATATAAAGTCTTTAGATGTCTGTTTATGACATGCATATTAGTTGGTTATCACAGGAAAGTATGTAAGAGTCATTATTAGTTGGGTCAACCTTTTTCGTTTCTGATTACACTATCTCCAAAAAGAGGGGGGAGAAACTTTCCAGGGGCTACATCTTAGTGATGGGCATTTCGATACCTTTTTCTGTGTCCACACACTACGTGTTAACGCATCAACACGTTTTGTGTTGATGCGTTAACTGTCAATCTACGTAGATTAGTAGATTGACAGTTACAAATTATGTAATTTTGTCCTCTGATCACTGTATGTTTATACGTATAGATAATTATCACACAGGGAAATGAAACAAATGTGCCAAAATTTGATACTGTATTGAAATCTGCACAGAGCAGAGCAGCCAACATTCTAATTTATTCCGGAGTATTTTTAAGCCCTGCCTTTATTCTATACCATTTTTTTCTTTTAAATAGTAATTTTTTCTTATTTTATTGTAATTAAGTAATAGTGAAAAATATTCTAAAAATAAAGTGGTGCAAAATAAAATTGAGGCTAAAAATGCTCCGGAATAAATTAAAATTTAGAAATTTTTTGTACATGAATTCATCAACCGTGAATATTCATTTTTAACCTATTTAAAAATGAATTAAAATGTTGTCAACTATGACAGAGTAATGTGTTGGAAACCTCGACACACTAATGATGTGTCGATACGTCAACACACTGGCCATCTCTGTTACACCTGAATTCAGATTTTTTGAGAATTTTGCTGTCTCTGAATTTTAGATAAATTATTTAGTTTACTAAAATTTTTATTTTAAATATTTAACTTGCCTTACACTGTATTAAGAACTCTCTAAATATAATTTATTATTGGTATGAATAAACTTTTTTTTTTTTTTTTAATTGAAGCATAATTTAATTAAAAGTTCAAACCTTACTTTATAGCTTTGTATTTGGAGTTGGTATATTCGATTCATTGTCGTTTTATAGGAACTGCTATTATTAAGTATTTCCAACGTTTCACAACAGAATGCATAGTTAAGTTTGTTGTAATTTGCAATTTTTGTAGTTTTATTAAATTTAATATCAGTATTACTGGCTTGGTATGCTTTAGTTAGGGCAGTGATAATTTTTCCTTAAGTCTGGTGTTAATCTTTCATTTGGACATTTCGGTGTGACAACCTTCTTAATTGTTTGACTCTAGGATAATTTAGCAGGGTGCAGTACCAGCAGGCATTTTAAAGCATCTTAACACCTGGTGGCCCTTCCTGAAATTTTAAGTGTATAGAGGCTTTAAAATATTTTTCTTAACATTGTATCTTTCTGGAAGACAGTTTAGTTGCAGTGCAAGAACAAGTGAATATAAATAAAAATTATATAAACAGTTTACTTTTGTCACAAACAAAAATGAAACATAGAGGATAAAAAAAAAAATATATATATATGGAAAAATTCGGCAAGTGTAATAATAATAATAATAATAAAGGCAAATATTGCTTTAAAAAACAAAAAAAAAAATGCCCCTTTTTTATTAAGTTTTACTCAATTACTCTTTTATTCTAGAATCAGCACTTAACGAATCAAACTTTGAAAAAAATTACAACAAGCATTAAAGTTGCCCTAAGAGTTCATCTCTCTTTTTCAAATGTTGAACATAGTGTTTAATGCAAATTAATAATATTTTATTATTTTTTGTCAAATAAATTGATTCAACAAGCATTTATCTCATATAGTATGATAATATAAACATTAGTTTTGGAAGTTAACTTATGTGTTTAATTGTTTTAGTATTTAATAACTAAATTCCGAAATGTCGTTTTATTGTTTATTTATTTATAGATTAATTGTTTACACATATATAAAACACTGACTTGTGTGCTTAACTAGAAATTCGTTTTAAAGTTTTTATCGTTTAAAAGATTTATTGGATTAACAGCTCTTTCGAAACTGAAAAAAAAAGATCCAAATACTTGAGCTAAAGCAAAAGTATTTATATGATATACGTAAATTTATGACTACAGCAACCAGATTTACCGTAGCCGAACCCGAAAGTAGTACCGTCAACAACAGTTCCTTACCTTCCGTGAGCATAAAATCGACTGCCGTAAAACAGATTCATTCAAAAAATGATTCGTTCTCTGAATCATCCGGCACAAGACTCCGGCATTCCTTCTGCGCATGCGTAATATGACTGCCGTAAGCCCATTAAAGTTACGGCTGCCGTAGCTTTAACCACAGCCTCAAAAATAAGTACATGGGTTTTCAAATTTAAGTATATATTGTTTCGGGGCTATTTTGAGACAATATATACTTATTTTTAAGAACCTATTTTTTAGAGTGTGTTGATAAGAGAAAGTTTATACGTCTTAATGTCCCTCCATCTGGTTACACAGGAATAAGAACATTTTAGAAAGTTGCATTAATTTTAATGTTTAGAGTCTCCTGCAAGTATTTTACTTGAGTCAGTATGAACAAAATCATAAACAAAATAGTAGTTCTTATACAATATGAAAGATAATTGCTAATGCTAACTCTTTATCTAGCTATATATGTAATGGAAATTCTATAACTACAATGCATTGACATATCTGACAGATTAATAATATTAGATAAATGCAAACTTGTGATAAAAATATGCTTACTGAATCTGTTTTTTTTTCCCGTAACTCATTGTGAAATTATGCTGCAGATTATTTTCTGAAACGTAAATAGTTGTCGCAGATTGACAGAAAAATTTCTGCTACTGGGGTTCAAGCAATATTTCATCAAAAAAAAAAATTAACGTCCATTTTTATCAAAATCGTTATATTTATTTACAAGCAACCCAATTTCTGCAATATTTTGCAACCATCAGATAAAAGTTTAATAGTGAGCACTATTTTTCTTTTAGAAGAGAACATATCTTATTGATCCCCCCCCCCCCCCACGAAAAATAAAAACTTAATCCCAAACTTTTATCAAAATCATTACTAGTCGTTTCTGAAAGGCCCAAGACATACATATACAACCAACACACACAATAAAAAGAGAAACTGAACACATACTAATGAAAAATAACACAATTGCACTAGACTATTAAATTATTAGGTATATATGAATAGCACTGAACATAAAAAAAATTATATAGCAAAAACAATAAATTATTTGACAATTTTAGATGCGTTCGCCTGCAGTTTTGTTTTAAATTGCATTCAAACATCCCACACAGCACATACGTCCAAATTTTGTTCATTTCTCGTCTCGTACGTCCAAAACACGTCCCTCCAGAGAACTGACATCCCATTTTTGTCACATGCTCACATAAATTCAACCATCATGGTGAAAGTATGTGTCGTGAGTAACCAAATTTGGACATACATTATTAGAAAAATATCTTGGAAGTAATGTGTTCCACAATTGAGCGAATTCATCCCAATGAAGTGTCCTTTTACGTTGAATTCAACAAGCATGCAGCGTACTTTTTACTAAAACGGAACGAGCAACTGGGCATGCGCATTCAACCAACCATTCCACTTTTCCTCTCGTCCGTGGCTTCGCTTTCGCCCGCCGCCATGTTATCATTTTGATTATGTGAAAATGCGAAAGAAGAAATAATTGCGTTGTATAATTAATGATATGATTGTAGATTTCGACGAAATCGTCATATATGCTGTATTGTCCACCGTCGCCAAGCTTGTGACAACGATTTTACATTCTTGTTCTATACAGAATGTGAATGCGATCTGAAAATTGTCATGTAAGTATCTAAAATAATTTTATTTTATTTTCATTTCTGATATTTGACTTTAATGTAATAATGCTTATTATACCTGAAAAGGTTTATTATTTGTAAAATTTAATTTCATGGGTGGTTTTAGTTTTTGTTTGTTGTGTATCATTTCTTATCCATTGATTTATCGATCCATAAATATTATTACATGGCCTAATGGACCTTTCTTTTATTTTAAGCAGAAATGAAAATATCTGTAGAAGTATTTTCTTGTAAACTTAATCGGAATTTCCATTGCTTTTTAACCATTCAAGCATGCCTTTATCAGTTGATTAACTTTGATAAACAATGCAAAAATGTGTTCATGAAAGCTTAAATTTATTTTAAAACTGTTGTAGTTTTATTTAACTCTCTCAAATTATAAAAAAAGAAAATTAAGATTGATTTCATTAATGAAAGTTGTTATTTAAGTATGAGAAATTCAGTAATTCTGAAGTTAACTTATGTCAATAACAACTGTAAAATTTTCGAACGAACCATAGAAAATGAGAATAAACAAAGATTTCTAATGAACTGCTTGTACTGGTTTGGGTTTTCTTATCTAGAATATGTATACTCTTTAACTTATTTTTCACGAGTAATTTTTTTCCTAAATATTGTAAATATTATATATTTATATATATTAAATATTATATATGTGCAATTTATAATTAAAAGCCAAACCATTAATTTCTCTTTCTCTGTTTTGAATCTCTTATCTACAATATGTATACTCTTTAATTTATTAAATTTAGTTATGTTTTTCTCAAAAGTAATTTTTTTTCTAAATGTTGTAAATATTATATTTATATATATTAAATATATATGTGCAAGTTACAATTAGAAGAGAAGCCAAACCATTAATTTCTCATTCTCTCACTTTTTATTTAATGATTTTAAATTGGTATTTTTAGTCTTCTACTATTTATGTGTTAATACCAATAGCAGAAACAGTTCAGCCAACACTGCAGGTTAATTTAACAATCCATAAATTAGATACACTTAATAATAAATCAATGCCGTAGCTAAAGAGTTATACTTTCTCCTTTGTAAATGCAAATTTTGCACATTTTATGAATTATATTATTTCTTTTTATAATACCAGACCTGATCTCAGATTCTCTGATTGCAGAATTTTGTTTTATTGTAGATAGATAAAAAATTCTTCCTGTGCACATGTGTATACGTATATTTATATAAAGTTCAAAATTACAGTTAACATTATGTAAACTTTGAAAATTGTAACTTCGTGTTGATGGTATTTTTTGATTAGGCTTAAATTTTGTTTTTAAAAATTAGATTTTTCTTGGAGGTAATTATTAAATGTAAACTATTACTCATGATATGTTTTTTTCCCCCTACAGTTGGAATGTAAACTCTGAAATGTTTTTTTTTTTTTTTTTCTTCCTGTATACAATATTTATAAGCTATTTTTTCTTTAATTTTGGCCTTTTGTATTTTTCTTCCCAGATTATTTATTTAAGAAGTTAATGAATATGTAAGGAATCTAGCTTTGGCCTGCAGTCTCCTAGCAGCCCTTCAGTTTAAATTGCAAGTTAATAAGTAAGACTTTCTGCATATAACTCAGTACTAATCATTGCAAGACAGTTCTTTTTTTTTTTATCAAGATTTATTTGATTTTAATGATTTTTTAAAACTATTCATACATTATTGTGCAACACTTGTATTTTATTCTGTGTATTTTTATGTATATATATATGTAAATATTTACACTATCAATCATTTTACTTAAATTATAAATAATATTCTATTCCGATAGAAAAAATCCATGTAGGCATTTATTACCAATATTTCTATTCAAATTAGTATCATTATAATATAAGAAATAATCTTATAACAGTCACAAATGTTGTAGTACGAGCCACTCAACCTGAGAATTTGTAGTACTATAATGCATTGAAATAAAGAAAGTCTGGTGGACTGCGGTAATTCTCGATCAATGTGTTTCTAGGTTAATTAATGTTCACCCACCTTATAATAGTATGCTTAAACAAAAATTAAAAAGTATTGTTAACAATTCAAGAACATTGTAGTTTACTGTACAAAATAAAAAAAAGTCGCCATCTTTGCTGAAAATTAATAAATAAAAATATATATTAAACTGCTACAAAAGCATCTTGAAAAAAGATTGTTTCTGAAAATCACACATTTTACTTAGATTCTTAGTGGCACAGCATTTCTATTTTTTTTTTTTTTTTTTTTTTTTTTTTTTTTTTTTAATGTTATTTTACAACTATATATAATATAAGCTTTTAAATTACGTTAATAATGTTTCTGTAATTTAGCATACTGGTTACACAACTATATTGATTTATACAACAGATTCTTTTTTTACATATGTTTAAAATTATTTTAGACATATTTATCAATGTACATATATGTAGTGTGCATCTATAATATATATTCATTAATGCACATCAAAAAATCATAATATGTATTTTGCTTAAAATTAAAACCGGTTTTGTTATAGGTTTCATATCAAAATCAAAACTATCTTTCAAGCTATTTCAAAATTTTGTCGTAAGCATGACTAATTAAGATCAAGATTACTAAGTATTGTACTGAATGCTAATAAATTAAATTGTATTTTATTGTACACACTTGTGATTTAAATTACACTATTAAAAATTTCTGTAAATTTGATGTAAATATTTATCCAGAGTCTCTGTAAATTTACAGTAATTCTTAGTTAAAAGTGAAAAATTGAGATTCTCAATCGTTATTCTGTATTATTACGTAATTTTATTATTTAATTTTTTAATCAAAATTAAAAATGACTGTTTCTACTTTAGAAAAAGCATTCCAAGTCCGAAATATATTCTCAGCAATAATTAATTAAATTAATATTAGTTATTAAAATGAATGTACAAAATAAGTTTTTTAAGATCTCCGTTTATTTTTCTCTGTAATTTTACGTAAGACTTAAGATAATTGATTACACAGAGTTTTCTGTTGAAATTTTTAACAGTGTATACAGTTATATAAAAAGTTATTTATTTTTAACTGTTAACTTCAATACATTAAATCAAAGAAAAGTTCAAATGAAAGCCAACTATTTTATTTTTATTTCATAGTAAAAATAAACTGTAATAACAATAAATGGTTTTTTTTATAACTAAATGTTTAAATTAAAATATATAATAAAACTGAAATATTTTTAATGGGTAATTGCAATACTTAACTATAAATCAAAGAAAAGTTCATATCAAAAACGTAGTAGTTTATCTTTATTTCATAGTAAAAAATAAACTGTAATAATAATAAACGGTTTTATTTATTAAGGATATAATAAAAATGCATGGTTGAAATAAAATATATAATAAAATTGGACAGTAATGCTATATACATTATGCTTTTAAATGTTATAAAGTGTTTTGCCAATAAGTTTGGATGTAATTTCAAAACAAATAAAAATAGTAAATTAACTACTATGCTTATTTAAAAAAATATATATATATATATAATCAGGGGTCGATCCAGGCAAAATTTGGGTCCCTTTTGCGGCTCCTTCACAAAATTCCACACAGTAAAAAGGGGCCCTTCAGAAAATTCAAATTCATAAAAAGGTACCCTTCACAAAATTCAAATCCATACAAAGGGACCCTTCACAAAATTCAAATTTATAAAATGAGTCCCTTCACAAGATTTTTTGTTTTATAAAAAGGATCCTTTTATTAAATGTTTTCATATTTTCAGTATTATTTTTAATTTATGCCTTAATTTGGCTCAACGAAACTCTATTAACTTGATATTAAACATTACATAAAGTGATTGTAAAAACTGAAGATTTTACACAATATTTTACTTTTTCACAAAAATATTTTATATTTCACAAAAATATTTTGTTTTTCACAAAAAAGGAACCCAAAAATTAAAACATGGATTGACTCCTGATAATATGTAATTAAAATCAGGTTTATGTTAAAAATGATATAATTTGTAGTCCAAATTAATCAATATAGCTATCATTTGAACAAAAAATGTCCTGATCCGTAATTGCCCTGAGTCGGGGTGCGATCGATATTTACCTGGTTGCTGGGGCAATTACTGATCAATGAATTTTTTCAATTAAACAAACTTTTAAAACATTTTAATCAAAGTCTATATTTTATTGAATAAACACATGATAAAGCTTTAACCATGCTAAATTTGGTTAACATCAATTGTGATATTTTTAGAGTTATTTAGATGTTTGTGTTTTTTGATCGGGAATTACCCTCGCCCACACTAAAATCTTATCCATGCTATGGAACGGATAAAATAATTTTGGAAAAGGGTAATTTATTAGGGAAAATGACATCATAACTGAAACAATGTATTAAGAGGAAACTTTTACTCACACTTCCCAAACAAAATAAAGAGAATAAGGAGTTAAGAAAAAAAAAAGTAGGATATCTTAAAAAACTTATATTTAGGCTAAACTAATATAATTTGAATCAAGAAAATTTTTTCACACTATACCCATTAACAAAATTCACATTTTCATTACCATCTTAATACTTTCACTTATTCTTATAACTTTTCTATATTGAGTCGGGACAATTCATTAAACAAGCAGTGACAGCTGCCTTGAACTGTATGTAACTGATTATATATAATTAAATTTAATGGTTATGGAGTTTTTAAAAAAAATTTGGAGGCTTCAGCAGGGACCGATTTATTCCTGCGGAGGCCTAGGGCACTCATGTTTAATGGGCCCTTTCTTCTGAAACTTTAACATTTATAATCCTCTATTCTATTAATCTATACAGAGAAAATATTTTAAAGGTAAATATTTTTTTCTGCACATGATTATACAGTTTACCAAATGATTAAACACTGATTATCTATATTTAAATAACTGATAACTTAACATACTATCATTTTACGGCAAAGTATATATTGTTCGAAATAATACAAACAATGATCAATTTCCATAGCGCACACAATGGAAATATTTACAATTAGTAAAAAAAAAAAAAAAAAAAAAAATGTATTTTATATATTATAGGATAAAAAAATCAATAAACAAAAAAGTGTAACTTATAATGAAGCCAATGTACTATTTGTAAACTGATTCATGCACTAAATTAGACAGCATTGCAAACATGTCAACAGTTTAATTTATTCCAGAGGATTGTAAATACCTACCCTTTTAACATCACTTTATTTGTATTGATTTTTTTTTTTTTTTTCAAATATGGTAGGACAAATAAGAGGCACACAGCACAATACTATTTCCATTTGTTGACGAAAAAATGAAAATTATCGATCATCATAGAAAATTTTAATTCTAACTATTTTTTTAAATGTATGGTGGAATTTCTTGAAGGCCCAAGGCATGTGCCCTGAATTCTCTGCCATAAGTCAGGTGCTGTGCTTTAGGGCTTTTTAAACACTACAATGTAAAATATGCCATTATTTTTAAAATATTATGTGTGCCAATATTAAAAGATATAAACTGATATGAGAACGATAAATAAGCAAGAAAATGTTTTCTTTTGTAAATATCAACTGCAAGGCTGGCAGAAACAAACTATCATATTATATATATATTAATCCTCGCTTTCCCAAGATGGGGTCATTTTGAAGTTGAAATCTAGTTAAGCACGCCTCATTCAAAAAGTGTGCTAATTCGCCACAGATAGCAAACATAACCAGTGGAATTTTGCAACTTCTAAACGATATAAAAAGGTGCTGTGCTGGTGATTTTCGCCAAGTGTGCCAAGCGGCACCTGAAAGCAATTTTTTTGCAGTAATGCCATGATCTTGGGAAAGCGAGGGTTAATCAATTAATTCTACACTAACTAAATATTTATAATTCATACATCAGTCATAAGGTTGTGCTTGTATAAATAATTAAAATCTAATAAATGGTTAAAATGTATAAATAATTAAGAAAATTAAGGTATAATTTATTTTTTTATTTATCAATGTTGCTTAATAGAGACGAATCTAAAGTCAAGGTATCCAAATAAATAATAGCTTGTTTAATAATATTTTGTTATATTTTACAAATTATATTTTTAAATTTCTATAAGAAATATTTAAAAACCACATTTTTTTAAAGCTGGATGTACAGTTTCATTCCACTAAAGCCATTAACTTTAATATGTAAAAAAAGTGATTTAAATCAGTGATAGTTTTTATTTTTTTACTTTTTAAATCAATTGATTTAAATCACTACAACCCTGTTGCAAGATTCTCAATAAATAGCGTTTGCATACAAAGTTTTTATTCATTAGCTTTACAAGGCAAAATTAGCTCTGGTCGCATGGTCAGTTACTACTGAAGAATTAGCCACTAATAAATTTGCTGCGGGTAGCCACCACAATGGCCACTGTTTGGCTACCTGCTGCAATTTTCACACACACACACACACACACACAATAAAAAAAAAAAAATGTTTGTTTCCCTCAGTTGATTAATTTTAGCTTTAACATGTGTATGCAGTAGGAAATCCACTCCCAGAAATCCATAGCACTTGGGACCAGAGACAGCAAATTTGAAAATTTTATGGATTTTAGTTTTTTTTTTTTTTTTTACTTGTTTGCAGTATAGACAAATGTTTTTTTTCTATTCGTTTTATTTTTATTCTTTGAAATTACTTTTTATTTAAGCACAAAAACTTTATTATAAATTTCATTGTTTACTTTGGTTGTAACTTTTTAAAAGTATATAACTTTTTTAAAGTATTTATAATTTTAGTAATACATATTAGGGTATTTACTTGCATTGTATAATTTTATATTGCTACTATTCAAAAGTTCTTAAAACATTGTTTTTATCATATTAACTAGTATGCTGTGGCCATCACAAGTCTTTCTTCTATATAATCCTGTACAAATTTACACAATATAAATTATTTGTTAAATTATAATTTATTAAAATTATTTTCCATGATGAATGCAGGCGATTTTTATCTGAAAGTAGTTTAATATTAAATGCCAAAAGAAAATCAGTTTTGTTCAGACATGAGAAGAAATGAATTTTCTTCCCATTATTTCATTTATTTATTTTTTCATTAAAAATGGAAAAAATCAATAACATAGTATAAATTATCACTGATCTATGGTTTGATCATTCATTTTAAAGGTGTTGACGAGTTCTTTCGAAGATACCCATATTGAAAATTAACGAATTCCAAACGTCAAATTTCGTTCAAGGGTTTTGAGATACAGTACCTACAAAATTTGTAACACACACACAGACAGACATTTTCTAAAAGCACTTAAATTGTGATCAGGATATCTCAAAACATGTAAAAACATCAAAAACTGTTTAAAAATTTTCACAAAGCCAATACTTCCTTCAAACATAGAAGACAGTAAAAATAAGATTTTTTTTTTTGCTAAGTTTTTTATGGCAAAAATGAAAGAAAAAATCGATAATGTTGTTTTAAATTAACGCAGATCAGTGGTTCAGCCATTTCTTCTTCTTATTTTTTTCTTTTTTTTTCTTTTTCGTATGCATATAAAGAGAAAGTATTGAATTAGTAAAAAGTTTTAAACTCCAGTTTTGATGGATTTACACGTTTCAGGATGTTCTGATCACGATTGAACTGATTTTAGAAAATGTCTGTCTGTCAGTCAGTCTTTCTCTCTCTCTGTGTGTGTGTGTGTGTATCACTAATGTAGTAGACACTGCATCTCTTTAACCAATTAATGAAATTTAACCATACTTGGAATTTTGTTGAAACCTGACATAAACTGATACAGATTAGAGTTGGCGATCAATTGTTCAACAGGTCGGGCTGTAATTCCATTATTTCTAAATTTTTAACATGAACAAAACAAAATTTCATATAACTCTACAAAATGAGTTATTTTAAACAATGTAATTATAAAATTGATTGTTAATTAATAATTGTTAATCAATGATTGTGAAATTAATATAAATTATTGATAATAGTAGTAATAAATTAGGGGGGGGGGGAATGTGCATCTGAGAACTTCGTTTCCTGTAGTGATATAACTCTGTCACATAAAAATCGTCTACATTTATATGGAAAATAATTTAATAAATTTCTATTTTATGATTTTGGTGTATAATTAAAATTATATAGAAGAAAGTCTTGTGGTGGCACTATCACACTAAAGGTATTGATAAGCTCTTTTAAAAGATACCCATGGTGAAAACTTGTCCCCTCTGGGCAATAAATGTAAAGGAAAATATATTCCATAGTCTGCAGAACTGCTTCTCTTTTTCTGTTTTTTAGTAGCTTTTAAAATAATTTATATTTTTTTCCATACATTTGGATAGAGATCATTGCATTATGTGATCTGTATAAATCATGTTAAAAAAAATCACCTAGGAAGCAATAAGCCTAGGATAAATAAAGCTTATAAAATAAAATTTGATTCCTAGAGTTTAGAGTGCTATTCAGTCAAATGTGATATCATTCACAGTTTATTACCTACAATTTCACAGTAAAAATATAAAAAATAATTAGAAAAAATTAATTATAATAGAACTAACCTTTAATAGCTATTTGTTTTTAGCATCATGAAGTATATATATTAACGTTTATCAATAATTGTTTCAAAATTTTTAAGCTATAATGATGTTCTATTATAATAATTATTATTATTCACGTTTAATTTTAATATGTTTGTCAACTAATTTAAAGTTAATATAAGGTTATTATTATCATGTTTCAATTAATTAAAAAATGATGAAAAATTTGAAAAATCGGGCTTCATAATGTACTAGGACATCTCAGTAAGCATCTTCGTGTTGAATCACGACTGTCCTTATTACCATTTTAGTGTTATGCTGTCTGGAGACACACGTCCAGACACTGTCTTTTTTATATATGAAGATTTACTCGTATTATTGAAAAATCTAGTACTTATTGTAGATGAGAAAATTCAAAACTGATTGGTTTCAATTAAATAATCATACAAAATTGTTTCTTATAAATACCACAACTTGCATATTGTTATTGAATATAATTTTTGGTTTATGGGAGAACATAACTGTCAGTTTTTATTTATTTATTTATTTTTCCTTTTGAAATGTTTTTTATTTTCTCTCTCTGCAGGTGCTGCGAGAACTTGTCTATTACAGAGAAAAACATTAGATTTTGAATTAAATTAGTAATGTTCAATTAGCTTCGCTATGCAAATAAAGACATTTTATGTAATTTTTTAAATAAAAATGCATAAATACATATTGTTTCTTTTGATTCTTTTTGAAATTTGAATCTCAAACCAATACAGGTAGGTTGGAAGTCAGTCCTTCGTTGTATCTTGCCGAACAGTCTACAATTTGTAGTAATTAAAACAAATTCAGCATATGGAACAAAGCACAAATAAAATTAATATGTTTAATCAAATAGAAAATACGTATGTATGTATATATATATAAGCATATGTAAAAAAAAAAAAAAAAGCTTATGTAAAAAAAAAAGCAAATCAGTTTTGGTAAAAATATCTGTGTTTTTAAGCTACGTAAGTACTTTCTAATTTTTTCTCTTGTTTTTATATTTTATATAATAATTGCACTGAGTTTAATTTTGTTTCTAATATTGACGTTCACTGAGACGTGATTCTTGACTTCTTTTTAGCTGCATTTCATTGATACAACCTGTCGTCCAAAAAAGTTGGATCATATTAATTACAGTGATTTGAATTAGTGACTACCTTTACATTTTTACTTCACAATCACCATTATGCATCACAATGAGAAAACATGGAGGTAATCAGGAATTTAACTGCATGTAATTAATGTGATCCAACTTTGTTGAATGCCAGGTGGTATGAAATGCTGCTAAAAAAAAAAAAAAAAAAAAAGTCAAGGGTTACATACAAACGGAATGCTTGCAATTTCAATGACGTAAATTTTGCAAGTTTTTTGCAAATACAGTCGGCAACAAAAGTAACAGAGCACTAGCGAAAATTCCTATGTAAAAAAAGTACACTTAATGCAGATTTGTTAAATAAATCCTTGTCGAATCCTGTTCTTAGTCAGTCTAAGAACATGATTCGACAAGGATTTATTTAACAAAACAGTGTTAAGTGTGCTTTTTTCACATAGGAATTTTTGCTAGTGCTCGGATACTTTTGCTGCCGACTGCAGTCATACATTTGGAACGCCTGCAATGGCTTTGCAACTGGAAGTGTTTCATTTGTATGTACCCCCAAGAGTCAAGTCCTTTGAGCATCAAAAGGGGATGCAACTTAGAGAGACAATGGGAATGAATATGTTCATAAAGATAAAATTTATATGGTGGTATTTAAAATATTTGAAAATTGTACATACAGTACACTTATGCTGCTATTACATAAAAACTTTTTGCACAACATTTGAACCGATTTTTGCTCTAATTTCTGGAGACTGAAAAAAATTTTTGGTTCGGAAAGTTCTCCAAAATACTTCAGATCTCAGTGGATGGTGTCACATTCAGTCTATGCCTGGAACCGGTTTGTAGCTGCATCTATAATGAACCAGTTCTGGTCCTAGACTGAAAGTGGTGCCATTTACTGAGATCAAAAAAGGAGAGTGACAAAAAATCAGTTTCAACTGTCAACATCACCTAAAACATGTGCTGAGGAAGTTCTGGAACTGGAAAGAATGCTATATATATTAGCTCTGAATAAAGTTATTAAGTTTTTTTTATCTTTAATTACAGTATAAAAGTTTCATGTTTTTTAGTAATAGTAAAATGTGGAATTGATGCATTTTTCTAATTTGGATTCTGTGTCTCCATTTGACATATTTGTGATCCATATTAGTTAAATGTAAATTGGAAGAATGTAATGTTTTTATTATAAGCTTTTAAGACAAAGTTGTAGCAATTCAAAAATCATGAGAAAGGTACAAAAAATGTTATTTAAAAAATTGCTCAAAATTATTTACAAGGAATTAGGTGAATAATAATTAATGTTCATTAGTCGTTAATTAAAAAAAACGCTATGCTATTCATAGACATAAATTTTACTATTAAAGATGTGATTCTTTTAGATTAGGCTATGCTCAGTGGGTGATCCATGTATGCTAAATTAATTTTATATTAAAAAATCTGGAGTGACTCTGTTTGACTTTCTGATAAATTAAAGTAAGAGAAGTTGTTAAATGAAGAGAAGAGAAAATTATAATAGGGCATTTGAGTAATTTTCTCCATATAGTGTGTTCTTTAACATTATTGCACTTTATAGAATTTGAGCCTGTAGATCATAATGTTAAGAATTTCACATTGTGTCACTATAAAATAACTAAGCGCTAGATACTCCAAAATCAGTAGGTCTTGTGTTACGGTGACCTATAGCATATATACCTACATTCAGGTAAATTCATCAATGCATTCAGATGCTATCATGTTCACTCACACATATATACTACACACACATGCATATAGTATCGTAAAAATAGCAAAAATGAACTCTGAGACCTCAAAGCCTACCGAAATACCAAAATCTCAAAGTAAAATTTTTGTCATGATTACAATATTTTCTTTACATATTTATATTTGTAGAGTATAAGTAATATTGCTATTGCTAGGGGATAAGGCTGATTATCTATTTTATGAATTTAAAACTGCAGGGAGACTTTTTTATATTTGTGTGTTGGCGGGGAGGGGGGGATTTACTCCCCAACAGACGGAATTTTCTGTAATTATTTGCAGACTGCAGTATAGAACTGCTAAACTAAGTTTTAAATCACATGAAGCTATTAGCAAATAATAAATTAAGTAATATCTGCATATAAAAAGAAAACAAAGAATGTACAAAAGAACAGTAATCTAGAGGCATGATGTAAATTGTATTACTTTTCTTATCTGTATACATGGTAGAGAAAGTTTTTTTTTTTTTTTGGATCAAATAGCTGAAATTGAGTTTTTGTTAAATTTAAATGTTTTGCATGTTTTTAGCAGTTAGTCTGTATATCTGTCTGTTATCAACATATCTCTGGAACAAATAGTAGCAGAAAGTTCAAACTGTAATGTACAAAATGCGCATCATATAGGGATGCTACACTAAACTTTTCTTTGAGATCAAGCAAGTAGTTCGTGTACAAGGGCATCCAAGAGAATTCAAACATATTATCCTTGGAAAAATTTCGAGTAAGTACAGTGTAACAGCATTAAGCTGACTTAAACATTTTTTTTTTTTTTTTAATGCATAAAAACATGTTTTGTGTATATTGTGATATGGAAATCTTTTGTTTACAGGGCTATCCAAAATATTTGGATATTTGGGGCTATACTTATATTGACCAAACATCCCCATTTTCTGGGGACAAATGGGGACTTCCTTTTTTTTTTTTTTTTTTTTTTTTGACTGGATAATTGTAGCAATTTTTAACGCTTCTTTATTATAAAGGTATTTTGATCTGGTCAGCCAAGCTATACTTGAAAATTGCTGGAATAGTAATTCATTTTTTGTTAGGTGTTTTTTGACTGGGACTAAATTTAAGTACACAATATTGTTTATAGACAATATGACAACAGAGCTACCAAAAATTGAGCTAAATGTTTTTTTATATTCAATGTAATTGATGGGAGTGCTTCGATGCACGTTACTGTGTCGACGAACACTGCTCAGAAAGAAAAATTAGTTTTTCAAATTCATACTGTAAAAAAAGTAATTTTTGAAATTTAACTTTGTTTTTTCTTGTATAATATCATGTTTTGAGGTTCCCTGATTACAAAATTAAATTTTTAGTGATTAATTTGTATGTATTTATATTACCATATCTTAAAAAATCTGGTGTGTCACACACATCTCTCTTACCCTGCATTTCAATATTTTAATGATTGATTGCATATTAAATTTAAAATTCAATAGCATAAGATAATAAAATTCAATATACTTTTAGAACATTATAAAATAGTTTTAAAAACAATTTTATTTGATATGCAGTTCTGTGCATAGAATTATTACAAAAAAAAAAAAAATAATAATAATAATTTACCTTCAAACTTGCCAGTCTTTATAAAATTTTTGCCGGTAACCTAATATGAAATTCAAAGTGCTAAATTTGAATTTCCTGCAGTTATTTACTATTAAGTTATGCGATAAGAGATACACATGCAGATCAACTATTAAAAATTGGACTTTCGTAATCAGGCCACTTCAAAACATGATATAATACAAAAACCAAAGTTGAAAATAAAACTTCAAAAATTACTTTATTTACAGTATGCATATGAAACATTAATTGTGCAGTGTCCGGCACCATAGTAAAATATACAAACCACTTCTGTTAATTACATTCAATAGAAAAGAACATTTTGCTTATTCCCTGTATATTGTCTATAATCAATATGCACTATTAAGAATACTTTATATTAAAAATTAGTCTTTTTTGAAAAGCATTTAACGCAAAAGGAATTATGATTCCTCCAAGTATAGCCCCATCCAAATACTTTAATTGGCCTTGTAAATGAATGATGAATAATTTTCATACCACAATCTACACAAAACATGCTTTTAGAATTAATATATATATACAGTCGACACCGGTTATAACGTACCTGGGATATAGCGTACTTTCGCTTATAACGTACTGAGATGCTTGGTCCCGAATGAAACCCTATATAATGTAATGGTTTACATCTTCATCTATAACGGACTATGCAAAAGCCTTAATCTGGTTATAACGTACTTTTTAGATTGGAATGAAAAGCCAAAATTGGATGTCAACCTTGTATTTCTGGTTTGGAAATCAGTATATTTTCTTGGATACCGTCTTTCGATGTCTCCTTTATCGCCTTATATCTCCTTTATACCTTTAAAACTTTATCGTGGTTCGTTGAATTCCATACTGACTATTCAGACTCTGCACAGTTCCATTATAAATTTAGAAAATGTAATTTTTACTGTGTCATCTAATCAAAGAAAACAACGAAAAATAACAGATTATTTTTCCAAATAAACATGTAAGTAGTAAAATGTTTTTTTTTTCTTTTTTCTTATTTTCTTTTGAGAAAATCATAAACTTTCTATTTAAAATCTCAATTATTGCGAGTGCTATTATGCCCCTTTTTCTTTCGTTATTCACTAAATTATATTGGAAATATTGCTTATAACGTACTTCGGTTATAACGTACCATATTTTCTGGTCCCCTGACAGTACGTTATAACCAGTGTCGACTGTATATATATTTATATTCCATTTTGGTTAAGTCAGCCTGTAGATGTTACACTGCATTTGCCAGATATTTCCCCTTAGACAATGTATTTGAATTCACTTGGATGTTCCTGTACACAAACCATTTGCTTGGTCTCAACGAAAAGTTTACTGTAACATCCCTATATGATACGCATTTAGAATACTAAGTTTGAACTTTCTGCTATTATTTGTTCTTGAGATATGCTGATAACAGATACACACTCAGAGTAATCGCTAAAAACATGGTTTTTGGATTCAGGGGACCTCAAAATGTGTAAATATGATAAAAACACACTTTCAAAAATTTGACTGACAAACAATACGTTACCTATGTGGGAAGAGAAAGTAAAAAAAAGTAACTGCATGAAATTCGAATTTGATATTTTGAAGTACGTTTTAAGTTGCCACTTAAAAGTTTGATCAAAATTGGTAAGTTTGAAGTCAAATTAATAACAGCCCTTTTTTTTTTCTTTTAAATAACTCTAAGCACTACTGTTGAGCGGGTTTTGAGGGGTTGGTATCCCTCTCACCTACAATTATATATCAAATATCTATTCCTAAACCAGTTTTAAATTATTTTTGAATTACATTGAACTTTATTATCCTACGTTATTTATCTCAAGACTTGTGCAATCTACTTATATAATATTAAAATGCAGGGAAAGAGGAAGTTGTGTGAATGATACACCAGATTATTGAAGCACTTTATTGAAGCCTGGCATTTTTTTTTTTGTGTGTGTGTTTGTTTTTAAATTAATCTGCAGAGCTCTCTGCTATGCTGTACTATTTTTGCTACTAGAACCTGCTCTTATATCCGATTTTTTTTTTTTTCCTTTTCTCTTAAATATATATATATATATATATATATATATAAATTTTATGTTGCAATTAAACCTTCTGTTATTGCTTTACCTCTGAATTTAGGGATTGCAACTATTGAATGGTTAAGAATTGAATTAACAAGAATTACTTATTATTGTGATATGACAATTGTAACACCTTAAGAATATTTTGACATTTGATTTTGTAATATCTTCACTTTTTTAATATTAAGAATAAACGCTGTTAATTTTCATAGGTAATCTTCAAAAATATCAACAGATTTTCAGAAAATATGTCATTTTAAAAGTGCATGATATTACAAGTCAACAAGAAATAGATTGTTAGATTTTGCATACAGTCTCCTGTTCCCAAGACATTAATTTCAGATTTTATTCCACCAATACTGATCTTGTACTTCTGAAAAAGAAAAAAAACTGATGTGGACACCACATGACTTCCTTATACACGTTTAGAAATATATACATAATTTTAAAAAGCATTATCATTAGACCCGAGACAGTTGGCTAAAAATATTTAAAAAATACATTGTCAACGTGTTCTGAGCTTTTCTGGAAGTTTCAAATGTCTAACTAGTCAAGAAGTCAGTTAAAAATCGATTGCAAGATTTGTACTTGTACAGAGATGCCAGGTATTACGATTTGTCCGTAATTATTACGGATTTACGGCAATAATTACGGCATTACGGACAACATATAAAAATTACGGATTATATGTTTTTAAAAAAGTCGCGGATATCGTTCGTTAAAAAAATATAAAAAAAAAGACCCCACTGACGATCAAACGCACAACAGAAGCATTCCGATTCTTAATCTTTTTCCATCCACAACATAAATGTCAATATTAATTTTAAACTTGCTTTATAAGATTCTAGAAACTATAAAGAAATAAAATTATACAATATTTCTGGCTGATGTAATTATTTTTTTACTCCCCCCCCCTTTTCTTATCTCCTACCAGCCATCGTCGATTAAAAGCTCTGCAGAAGCCTTTAGTTTCCCAATTTTTCTCCATCAGCAACATAAATGTCAATATTCATTTTAAGCTTGCTTTATTAAATTCTAGAACCTATAAAGAAGTAGAATTGTTTCATTTCTCATTTATCTAATTATTTATATTTTGACTGCCCCTCCCACTTTCCAGCTAGTGATCAAAGATTGCTTCTAGAACCAAAAAAGTGATACAGAGATGCCAACTTCTAATGACAAAAAAGCAGGAGATTTTTTAACAGAAATCATGAGACTTTTTCCAAGAAAGTTCGTAAGAAAAATGAGTAAAATAATGCAAATTTAATTTTAAGTAAAGCTTTGTAAGCTTAGGATGTATTTACAAAGCATCAGTATTAAAATTAAATGAATAATATATGTTTCTTGCAACAAAACAAACTATCAAAAAAAAAAAAAAAAAAAAAAAAAACCCTCAGACATACGGTTGTTTAAAATTTAAGTCAAAATAGACAGATTTGATCATTTTGCTCCTAATATAAAACAATAATAATCTTTATCTTTGTAAAAGAAAAGGTAATAAAGAAATGAAAATATCAGCTATATTCTAATAAAATTTGAATTTAAGTTTTCAATAGTTATGGTATTTAAAAGAAAAAAAAAAAAAAACTTTTGATAAAGACATTTTTCATTATGCAAAAATGAAAGTTAAAAATTTATTCTTAGCAAAAATTAGTTTCAAAGCATTGTATAGTAATTCACATTCAAAATGAACTTGATAAATTGCAGGGCAAGATAAATTTCAATTTTCTTTCAAATTTTTTGACCCAATCCCACAAATTTTAAGCATAGATTATGCTAAGAGGGATAGATAAAAATTACATCAGAAAAGCAGGAGAAATGAGTGGAAAAGCAGGAGCATAGGAAAACAAGCAAAAAGCAGGAGACTCCTGCCAAAAGCAGGAGACTTGGCATGTCTGGGATAGAAGTACTCAATATTTGTCACATATGTAATTATTTGTAGGCGTTATTACTGAGCTTGATGAATCTATTTGTTTTTCCTTAATAAATTTAAAATACATATTGTATCATCAAACAAAAGATGTGTTAGATTTTATGCAAAGTACTAAAGAAAATAATAATAATAATAAAAATGTTTTATTAAATAATGTTTTAGTATTTAAAACCATAGAAACAGTTGTCTATAAGAAAGTGACTTATAAAATAATAATAATAAATAAAATAAAGTAAATTTTTGTAACCCCTCTTCCCCCCCCCCCAAAAAAAAAGAAAAAGAGAGAGAGAGAGAAATCTAAATGCCCCCCCCCCTCCAAAGCAGGTTAAAAAAAAAAAATCTTTCATTTTGTAAGAAGGTAAAGAAATACATATTTATTTACTTTTGTTTTAGAAATTTTTTAATTAATATATTTGTGGTTTTTTTACAAAGACAGTGCAATTCATTATTATATGTGGGCTTGTGTATAAAAATTATTCCGTGACGCGGTTAGCGTCTCCACACTGCATAAGTGTGTAACTCTGATTACTGATAGCTCTTATTGAAACTTGGCATCTCTGCTTGTAACGCTGCTGAAGGCATCACGGATCCGAAACAATTGGCTAAAAGTATTTTAAAAATGCATTTTCGCACTGTTCTGAACTATTCTGAAAGTTTCAAATGTCTAGCTGGTCGAGAAGTTAGTTAAATAAATTTTCTGTTGGAACCATACAAACGCTGCCGAGGGCAGCAGTGGCTATTTGCTAAAAATAATTAAATAATTGCTAATAAATGCTAATTAAAATAATTAAATAATTGCTAGTAACTATTTGCTAAAAATATTTTAAAAATGCATTGTCACTGTGTTCTGAGCTATCCTGAAAGTTTCAAATGTCTAACTAGTGGGGAAGTTAGTTAAAAATTGATTGCAAGATTTGTACAGGTAAGGCAGCAGGTATCTTAAGCAGTTGGCTAAAAGTATTTTAAAAAAATGCATTTTCACTGTGTTCTGAACTATTCTGAAAGTTTCAAATGTCTAGCTAGTCAGGTAGTTAGATAATTTTTCTGTTGAATCATATAAAAGCTGCTGAAGGCAGCAGGTATCCGAAACAGTTGGCTAAAAATATTTATAAAATGCATTGTCAACGTGTTCTGAGCTTTTCTGAAAATTTCAAATGTCTAGCTAGTCAGGAAGTCAGTTAAAATTCGATTGCAATATTTGTCCAAACAGTTTTTGAATTACGGTTTTTTGATACATTATGGCCAAAACTTTTGTATTTTTGGTCATTATGAACCTAATTTTCTTAAATATCTCCAAAACGGAAAATCATACGAAGTCCAAAAAGAGAGGTGCACAACTGGATGTTATAACAAACCTATGTACCAATTCGCAACTTTCTACGTCCAATCGTTTCTGAGTTATGTGACATACACACCTGCGTACGACGTCACGAAAAATCGTGTAAAACGAGAGTTCGTGTTAAGACGACACTTGCAGGTGCACAACTAGACATCATGACAGTCACACATAGAAATTGGCAACATTCAGCGATCATTCGTTTTCGAGCAATGTGAAATACAAAATCCATTTCGCAAATCGGGATTACTATAATTCCTTATACTTTGTATGAGGAAATAAAAATTGGTGCAGAATTTTATGAAACCAACTAGAAATTTTCAAGGAATTTGAAAAAATAATAATTGTCGCCTGTACAAAAAAAAAAAACACTATTTTGCAATGAGCAAAATATGTCTCATATTCTAATAAGATGATATACAAAGTTTTATCTGAAAAAGTTCCAGGTGTGATCTGAAAAAAAAAAAGCTATCTCGTCAAATTTTCTGCCTGGGTAATGAATTCCACTAAAATCTACCAAAATTGGATATGGAATATACATCTAGATTTCATCCATGTTTTATAGAAGTTACACAAAATCAGCATAACTGATGCATTTTTTTTTTTTTCTCTCTCTCTTTTAAGCATTTTAATGCACTTATTTTAAACAGGGGAACCAAAAGCATTGGCCTTGCTTTTTATTATGCAAATATTAATTTCAGACAAAAATATACAGGTTATTGATTTTAAGCATATATTTTTAAATCCTGATATTGAAAATCAACATCGCATTTATATTTAAAATTAATCTCTGCATTATAAAAAACAAGGTCAATGTTTTTGGTTCCCCTGTTTAAAATAAGTGCATTAAAATTCTTAAAAGAGAAAGAAAGAAGAAAAGAAAAATGCATCAGTTATGTTGATTTTACGTAATTTCTATAAAACCTGGATGAAATCTAGATGTATATTCCATATTTAATTTTGGTTGATTTTACATGATTTAGATGAGATCTGGATGTATATTTTACATATTACATCCAAATCTAGTTGATATTACATGAAATGGCTGAAAACACAATGTTTCATTTACATCCAAATTTGGTTGATTTTACATGAATTGAATAAACTCTGAATGTCTTACATAACAAGTTGGTTGATATTACGTACCAACTAAGTCTTATTTAGGGCCATGTTACAACTTTGCTTGTGACATTTCAACCACAAACGAACCAAAGCAGATAGCAAATTTCAACGTAATGGGACGTAATATTTGATCACAATTACGTAATATCAACCTAATCGGGATTAATTGTGTTGTGTAGGTTTAGAACATACTTGACTTTTCTTTGGTATGGACGCGTTGGTGGTTGTTCAGATTTCCCTTTTAGGAAAATCCTTTAGAACATACTTCACACACATATGGTTTTTCTCCTTTATGCGTGAATCGATGATTTTTCAGAGTTTTCTATTCGGAAAATCCTTTAGAACATCTCACACACGTACGGCTTCTTTTATGTGTGGGTGCGTACATGACTGTTCAGATTTACCTTTTGGGAAAATCTTTTAGAACATACCTTACACATGTATGGCTTTTCTTTTCTATGGATGCGTTGGTGAATGTTTAAATTTGGCTTTTGAGAAAATCCTTTAGAACATATCTCGCACACGTAAGGTTTTTCTCCTGTATGGGTGAGTCGATGATTTTTGAGATTTCTCCATTTAGAAAATCTTTTAGAACATACTTCACACACGTACGGCTTTTCTTTTGTATGGATACGTTGATGTCTGCTCAGATTACTCTTTACAGAAAATCGTTTAGAACATACTTCGCACATGTACGGCTTTTCTTTTCTATGGATGCGTTGGTGAATGTTTAAATGATGATTTTGAGAAAATCCTTTAGAACATATCTCACACACGTATGGTTTTTCCTCTGTATGGATGAGTAGATGTCTTTTCATATTTCCTTTTTGGGAAAATCCTTTAGAACATATTTGACACACGTATGGCTTTTCCATTTTGTAGGGTAGCGTAGGTGTTTGTTCAGTTTTCTCTTTTCAGAAAATCCTTGTCATCCGTATGCTTTTTCCCCTATGTGTTTGCCTTCACGGATATTTGTTGTTGTTGTTGTCGTGTGACAAGTGCAGAAAAAAAAAGTATTTAGGCAAGTCAAATGGGACCAGGCATGGAGCACAGCCCTGGCCACATCTCCGACTTTTTCGGTGTAAAGGGTGTCATGGCAGCAGTTGAGGTCGATGTTGAAGAGGGTCGAGGCAACAGAGATGCAATTGAAGAGATGCCTCGGATCCAGCTGAGTTCCTGGGCAGTGCCTGCATTCGGCGTAGGTTCTAGAGCAGTGTTGCCAGATGGTCCAAAGTGAATTTCCCCAAAACAAGGGTTTTTTCAAAAAAAATCCCCAATTCAATTTACAGTAAAAATGTAAATTTTTTGGAAAAAGTTAAAAAATATTTAATAAATTTAAGCTCATATTTTTCCCCAAATGAAGCTCTTTATAGAAAAAAGTCCCCATTTACAAAAATAAATTTCAATACGCTAGTTTTTGGAAAATTTTAAATTTGTGTTACTTTTGTCTATTCGTCTAACTTTCTGAGTTTCCTCATCTCTAATCATTTGTACTTAACCCATAAGTATATAAAAACAGTTTTTTTTTTTTTTTTTTTTTTTTTTTAATGTATGAAAAGCAAGGTATACCTAGGGAGCTTAAAGAACTTTCGTCAAACTGAATATTCCATCCCTGCAAGTTTAATTCAAGCAAGCTAAGACAAAGCATCCAAATTTATGCTAGTCCAGCTTACTATAAGTTTTATTATTCAAGCGAAGCAGTAATCAATAAGTATTTAGCATTTACTATACTTGCTACAACACATATAAGCATAAACCAAATGATTCCTGGAATCAGAGATTACAAGTGGGAAAAAAAAAAAAACAGAATAAATTTTCTAATCAAAAAGATGAAAAAGTTTCTTTTCTATTTCGGAAATACATATAGCATCCAGAATTGCCACTTTTTTTTTTTTAATTGAATTATAGGAAAATGTCATCTTTTACTAATTTTAAAGAAAATCCCCGTGTATTTCCCCAAAATTTTTCTTTTCCCCAAACTGTTCCCCACTAAATCTCTGGCCCCAAATATTTCCCCTGAAGCTTCAAAATCCCCCCAAATCGGGAGAAATCCCCAAGTCTGGCAACTCTGTTCTAGAGCCGTCGGGCATGATCTTCATACCTCTCATTAGAGATGCAAGGCTTTCAAAACACCCAGTTTTTTCCCGGAAAAAAACCGTTTTTTTTCCCTGGAAATTTAAGACAAAATTGGAAATTTTGAAAATTCCCCCAAACTGGGAATTTTGAAATTATGAATATTTTTGTAATTTTTTTATTTGTTGAATTTTTTTTTTTTTTTTTGTGTATAAACAGCCTCCGATCCTTACATCAATTTCAACTTCTGCCTAGATTTCATTTCCCTTTTCTTTCTTGCTAATTCTACAATCTTCGATGTTCTTGTTTATTCCTTAAACGAAAAAAATAATTAATTATAATTAATTCGTCGCTAATACTAACGGTAAGTTTCTGTCACTATATTCATTAATATTAGCATTTTTACCAACTTTTTAATACTTAGCAGTTTTACTAACTGAATCACGAGTGGAAAGACTATAATTTAATTTTTTTATATAATACTATATATTAATAACGAATTAAAATTTGTAGTGCTTAAAGGAAAAAAACAATTGCTTTTACTGAGTACAAAAGTAGCTAATACATGTTATTTTATCTAGAATAATGTAGTGAAATTAATTTAATTTTAGGCTTGAAATAATGTTATCTCGTGGAATTAAAAACTATATGTAAGAGGTGTCTGTGGAGAAAAATGCTTATAACAATTCTAAGTCTAATTTTTGCCAATCAACAAACCTAAGAAAAGTAACATGTTATGATTCAAAGAACTATTATTTTTTTTAATCATACCATTATCTTTTAAGCTTATATATTTTATAATTATATTTAGTTATGTAAATATCACCATATATCTAGTAAAAAAGGGTTTTATATTGGAATTTCTGTTCAGATATATAAAGTATGATTTGTTTATATATGGATTGCTAATGATTTGACTGCAGTTCTAATAAATTGAAAATAAAATGATAAATTAAAAGAATGTTATAAGCTTATCAGTAAATCAAAGTCTTTAAAATTGCCTTTTATATTAAATAAACAACATATTATTTGCTTTAGAGATTTCTAATTTGTTTCTTCTCCGCAAAATTCCCAAAGTTCCCAAATTTCCCAGTTTTTTCCCCAAAACTCCCGGGTTTTTTCCCTTGGTTTTAAATTGCCGGGTATTTTGCATCTCTACCTCTCATGTGCTCCGTCCGTAATCTGCTGATGGTAGTGATGATTTCACGGTCGAGGTTAAGCTCCGGAAGGCACCATTTCATCCGAGGTCCGCCGCAGAGCTGATGTTTTGCGACGGCATTTGCATCAAAGCAAGTGGTTTGCATGGGAGGGGGATTTATATTCCTAACCTCCTTGGCGAGGGAGTCTGCTTGTTCATTCCCCTCGATGTTGACATGAGCGTGCACCCATTGGATTGTGCAGGTTTGTTCCCTGGCAACAATGGTGGACAGAAGCGCGTTGATATCTTGGGCGAGTCTTGTTTTACCACCTTTAATGGCCTCCAGAGCAGATTTGCAGTCAGAGAAAATGATGATGCCGTTCGAGGGAACTGACTGTGTGAGGTAAAGGGGAAGAGTGGCTTTTATGGCGATCAGTCCACTAGTGAAGTTGGAGGCGATTTTTTCGGCTGCAGCCCGATGTTTGAGGGATGTTTGATCTGGAAGGTGAAGGAATATGCCAGAACCTCCACTGTCACATTATGAGTTGGAAGATCCGTCGGTGTAAGCGGTTACAAGGTCAGGTTTAGAAAGCTTGGCTATAGTTTCCATGCCCTTCCTCTTAATGGTTTCTTGTGGTTCTTTTTTCGAACACGGTTCCAGCAGGTCTAAATTGATCTTAACAGTAGACGGTGGTTTGACAGCAAAATATGGTTCTTCAATAATGTCAAGGCATGAGTGGTTCAGATTTATGTAATTTCTGATATCTTTGTCGTATTGGAGTGTGGAGGATCTCTTTAACCTTTCTCTGTTGGTCCAGGCCCGAAAAGTAACGTTTGAGATGTGTTCCACGCTGCAGCTCCTGATCTTATTGGTAAATTTAACAGTGGCCCGTTTTCGCCTGCTTTCAAGTGGTGTGAGACCGCATTCAATCTCAGCACTCAGGTTGTTAGTTGAGGAAACTGCACCAATAATGATTTTTGAAGCTCTGTATTGGACAGTATCAAGCTTCTCTTTTGATGAGGAGGATGCTGGAGCCCATATAGGTGCTACATATTCAAGAACAGGTCTGATGAGTGCAGTGTAGGTGTTGAGGGGAGTCTTCGGTTTATAACCCCATGTTGAGCACATAATTTTCTGAGAATATTGAGCTTTTTTAATGCTCTAAGTGAGGTTGTTTCAATGTGCTTGGTGAATCTTAGCTCGGTGTCCAATGTGAGACCAAGATATTTGGGGTTAGAAATTTGATTGATGATCGAGTTGAAGATTTTGATGCTAGGACGGAATGATTTCCTGTTTTTTCTGTCAGTGGTGAAGACGCAGAGATTAGATTTTTCTGCGTTAATCAAGAGCTTAAGATTTGTGGCCCAGGTTTCAACGTTCGTCTGGTTGGTGTTTAGGATAGCTTCTGAAGCAGACAGATCAGAATTTGTATTCCAGATGGCAATGTCATCTGCATAGCAGGCTATCTTGGCCTCTCCATTAATGTGTTCATGGATGGTATTCATGTAGAAGAGAAACAGCAAGGGACTTAGGACTGAACCCTGGGGGACTCCGGCCTAGGTGCGCTGTGTCTTTGAGTAGTTTCCATTGACCTTCACGACAAACTTTCTATCCCTGAGGAAGTCGTTAATCCAGAGCAGAGAATTTCCAGTTATGCCAGCACGGTGAATGATCTCAATGAGTTTCTGTCTCCAAACACGGTCGAAGGCCGCAGAGAGATCCAGAAAGACAGCTGACGGATATTTAGATTATCTTTATGATATACGGATATTTAGACGGATATTTAGTATACGGATACGGATACTTTACGGATCCGTATATACTCTATACGGAACCGTATATACTTATACGGATATTTAGATTATCTTTATGAAAAAATCTTTTAGAATGTAGAACCACATATGACTTTTTGAAAATAAATGTTACTAAGTCTCTTTAAAATATTGTATTATTAAAACCTTTATAAGAAACTTCTCTCCTGCATGTTCTTTTCTGATTACAGCGATCGGTGTTATTCATATCCACGGAGTAATGTAATTAGGAGATGAAAGTCCAATGGGAGAAAAAATCGCTACTGTGATGTAAATATTTGGTAAATATTGAGGGCGCCACTAGTCATTACGCCTGTCTCGGTGCTAATATATTGCCGTTTTCAATATCAATCTGCTGATGTGCTTTTTAAATTTAAGCAATTAAATTTTTTTTGTAAGTGCTTAAAACAGCTTAATTCAGATGGTTTCAGATAAATGCTTCGTCCCTGGTTGTAAAACAGGCTATGATAGTGATAAGGAGGAGAGATATGTCCGAGTTTGTTTTCTGCACCTAAAGTAAGTTTTTTTTTTTTTTGTTCAAAACTTCATCTGCAAAACCTTGGTTTTTCCTGCATATGAATTTTATTTATGCATGTAATGCCTGCTTTTCACAGGATAAAATAATGCTATTCAATATAATAAAGGTTACAACATTGACTTATTATTTCATAATTGAGTGCTATATCGATTTCAGGATAAAAAAAAAGAGAAAGAAATGGTAATTATATTTTTGAGGTTCTTAACAAAATGACAAATATAAAATCAACTTTTTCTTGGAAAATCAATTTTTACGATTTTCTTCTTTTATTTATTTTTTATTTTATTTATTTTTTATTATTATTATTATCATTCTATCATTTTTCATTAAATTTCCTTCAGACTCAAAAACTGAATTTTATTTCATTAAAAATGCGGATTTTTATGAAATTTTGTTAAATATAAATTATAAAATTATTTTTACGATAAAGATTAAATATGTGAAGAAAAAAAAAATTAAATAACACCCTTTCCTCTAAAAAAAAAAAAAAAAAAAAATATATATATATATATTTGTACGGTTTAAAGCCGATTGACTATGTTATCGTAATGGTACTATACTTAGGTGGAATGCCTTTCGTGAGTGTATTTTTAAGACGATCCAAGCATGTGTTCACGTGAGTTTCGGATGACACCACGGGAATGTCAGAACAGCTAAGACGATGAATTGTGATACTGGATCACACTAGAAGTTAAAAGATTGAAAAAATAGATTATGACAAATAGATTAATAAATAGATTATGACACATTGAAAATCGTGAATTTATAACCTATTATGACAAAAATTAAAATTTTGTTAAAAATTAGGGATTATGGGTTTAGTCTAAAAATAGCAAAATTTGATTAATGTTTCTAAGGATTACTGTCAATTAACTGTGTTAGGATCCCAGTCCTGGTTAGAATTCCTTTCACGGGTATTTTTCTAAGGAGATCTAAGCATGTATTCACGCGCATTTCGAAGAAATCCACGGAAAACACGGCTGAGACGATGAATTGTGTCATTAGATCGCATTAAGCAATATATGTATACTATAAATTGCGAAATTTATAACCAATTTTGACAAAAATTATTTTTTTAATGGTTTAAAATCAATTGGCTCTTCCCACCTGACCTCACAGGTCACTTGATACAGGAAAAACAAATAACAGACGAAGTCATGTTTATCTATAGCGATTGCTGAAATAACGTATTTTCTATTCTTATTTTTGATCAATCGTATTTAATCTGTGTTATTTTTTTATACATCCAGCATTTTTAATCCATTTTACATCATTTTTCATCATCTTTTGTTTGCAGTATACGTTTACAATCACCATTTAGTTTATATTTGTTATTGATGTTCATAAAGAACATGTTAAATACTCTGATTTTTGGTACTTATATAATTGACAGTGCAATATCATACTGCGTAAATCCATTTTAACCAGTAACTAAGTTAATTAACTTGTTGTAACACCTTTATGCAATTAAATTAAATGAAAACATTTTAAAATTTCAAATTATAATCCATAAACATTCCACAAGAACAAGCTATTATTTATTGCTAGATCAGTTAATGTAACAGTTACACTAGAACATACGAAAATCGATTCTTACAGTTGAAAATAAAGGCACATAAAGTGTTTTTAAAAAATTATTAAATTTACAAATACAACTATTCTACTGTTTACAAATGCACAATATTACTTTTATTTTATTTTATATTAAATATTAACATTTTTGTTGTTAAGAACAATATGTAATTGAGTTCGATTCTCAGAATTCGATTATTCGTTTTGCTCTATCACATGATTGAGCAGACGAAACTGGGAAGAGTCCATTGACTGCGCTAAGGTCGTAGGCCTGGTTATAATGACTTTTATTTGTGTTTATGTAAGGAGATCCAAGCATCTATTCACGCGAGTTTTGGTAAAAACCACGGAAAACTCAAAATGCCTAAAATGACGGTTTGTGACATTGAATCGCATTAGTAAAAATATAAATGATTTGGGACATATTGTAAATAGCGGATTATTTAAGAATTTTGATAAAAATTATTTAGTTAAAGATAAAGATTAAATTGAGTCTAAAAATCATTTAATTAGGTAATTAACTACGTTAGGATCTTAGACTAAGGTGGAATGCCGCCTGTAGATGGATTTTCTAAGGAAATCTTATTCGTATTTAAACGAGTTTCGCAGAAAACCGCGGAAAACTTACAACCGCTAAGTCGATGAGCTGTGACATTGGAGTATTGTGATATAGAAAAAAATATATATAAATAAGTTGTTACGTATTGTAAACCGTGAATTTATAATGAATTTTGGGAAAAATTAAAATTTTGTTAAAAAAAGAGATTACGAGTTGAGTCTAAAAATTGCTAAATTGGGTAAATGATTTGTGGACGTTGCGGTCAATAAACTATGTAAAGGTCCTATGCCTGGGTGGATTTTCTAAAGAAGTCCAGTTCGTATTTACGCACGTTTCGGAGAAAACTACGGAAAACTCAGATCGGCAAAGATGATGAGTTGCGACATTGGGTTGCAATCAATAAAAATGTGTACAATAATAAATTCTGAGACATTGAAAATTGCGAATTTATAGGAAATTTTGACCAAAAAAAAAAAAAAAGAAAAAAAAAATTGGGAATTCAGTCTAAAGATAGCTAAATTAGATTTTTTTTTCTTTTTGGGGAAGGGGGGAGGATATAGTTAAAATTCTCAGCCAGATTTAAATGCCTTTCATGGATGCTTTTCTAAAGTGGTCGAAGCAAGTACTCACTCGAGTTTCCAAGAAAACCACAGAAAATTCAGAACAGATAAGACGACAAATTTTAATATTGAATAGCACTAGAAATTAAGAAAATAAAAATAAATTGCGACACACTTTAAATTGCAAATTTACAATCAATTTCGACAAATTTAAAGTTTCGTTAAAAACAGCGATTATGGGTTCAGTCTAAAAATCGCTAAATTAAATTGATATCGATGTTTTTAAGGATTACGGTCGATTAACTTGTTATTATTCTAATCCTGGTTAGAATGCCTTTCGTAATTGTTTTTCTAAGAAGATCTAAATTTGTATTCACGCGAACTTCCGAGAAAACCATGGAAAACTCACAAAGGCTAAGACGATGTGACAGTAGATCTCATTAGAAAAAATTAAAAATAAAGTAAGAAATATATATATTTGTGGTGTGTTATAAATCGTGGAATTTTAACCAATTTTGGCAAATTTATTATTAGGTATTATTTTTTTTAAATAGCAATTATGAGTTCAGTCGAAAAATCGCTATTAAGTTCATTTTTTAATGGTTTAAGGTTCACTGACTGCGCCTGGTTATAATGACTTTTATGAGTGTCTTTTTTAAGGGGAGCCAAGCATGTACTCACGCAATTTTTTGAGAAAACCACGGTAAACTGAAAAGGGCTAAGACAACGAGCTGTGACATTGGAGTATTGTGATATAGAAAAATATATATGTATATCAATAAGTTGTCACATATTGTAAATCGAGAATTTATAACGTATTTTTACAAAAATTAAAATTTTGTTAAAAATAGAGATTGTGAGTTGAGTCTAAAAATCGCTAAATTAGGTTAATGGTTTGTGTTGTTTGAGGTCGATAAACTACATACATGTCCGAGGCCTGCGTGGAAGGCCCTTTGTGGGTGGATTTTCTATAAAAAAAAAAAAAGCTAGTTGGCATTTATGCGAGTTTCGGAAAAAAACACGGAAAACTTAGAACGGCTAAGATGATGAGTAATACATTGTATTGAAATCAATAAAAATGTATATAATACTAAATTTTGAGATGTTGTAAAATGCGAATTTATAGCCAATTTTGACCAAAAAGAAAAAAGAAATAGAAATTATGAATTCAGTCTAAAAATAGCTAAATTATACCGATTTTTTTTTTTTTTTTTTTTTTTTTTTTTTTTTGAGGGGGGATTACTGTCGTTTGATGTAGTTAAGATTCTCGGTCAATTTTGACAAAAAATTTAATTTGGTTAAAAGTAGAAATTATGTGATCATTCTAAAAATCGCTAAATTAAATTGATAGATTTGTTTGGGGCGATTAGGTCGTTTGATTACGTTAGGATCCTAGGTCCCCCCTCTGTGGGGAGGGGGATTTTCTAAGGAAAACTAGTTCGGATTTACATAAGTTTCGGGGGAAACCACGGAAAACTCAAAGCGTCAAAGACGTCGAGAATGACCTGGGAATAAACACGGCACCTCTCATCTTCGAGTTTCTACAGCAGAACCTCTCGGCTACTAACAAGTTAAATTAGGGTGAAAATTTAGAAATTTTAATGAAAATGATAATTAATTAAATTAAATTCTCTGATAAAATTTTATAATTTTTGAGCAAACGTTTCTCTAACTGAAAATCACAGAACCTGTAGAAAAATAATGTTTAATTAAATTTCAGGTCAGAGATTTTATAAAGCTAGATTTATGCTTGTTAATAACATTTCAATGAAGTTGCATATCGCTGACTTAAATTGCATTACTCTCTTAAATGCACGTCTTAAGATTTGCTAAATGTAAAGTTTTATTTTTTTATATGCATGCGTATTATATATGTATATATATATTTATATATATTACAGATGGGGGGAAAAAAGGCTATTTTGAAGTTTCTTCTTTCTAATTATATATAAAAAAAATTAATTTTAAATATAAATAACTTAAATGTTAAATGACCAACGTATCATGAAGCATATGCACCTTGACAGCAGAAAACAATGCCGGAATTCTTGTAAACAGGCCTTTGTTTTGTTTATTAGCTATTGCATAACTCGAGTCAGATCCAAATACAAAACAGCATCGAGATTTAGACATATTAATTAGAAAATAAAATAATAATTAGAAAAAGAGTGATGCGCTCTCACTGAATTCAGTGTTAATGTGGTACATCAACTACAGTCAGCGTCACTCTGCGGTCAGTTCAGCGTTCACTATTGAAGGAAGAATCCCGTAAAGGGAGTTCCTCCTGTCTATATCTCCTTCATATATACAAATAAAGCTGTATATCCAGATAGGCTCTATTAGTTGTTTTTATTATTATTTATTAAACCTTCATTTATATGTCCCGATGGTAAACACAATTTGCTTCTCACATTCTCAGTTTTATGATTTTTATGAAAATTTTATTTATATGTAATGTTTTCTAACTTCAATGTTAAAATAAACAACATCATATAAGACACTTTCAAAACCTAAACATTTGCAAATTTTCAGTTATTGAAGCTAAAATTTTAAAATATTACAAATTAACACCCAAAGCTTCTAATGTGTTTACATTGCATTCACTTCTGCATTGCACTGCACATTGCTCGCGATCGCAGCTCATGTAGTGATGGAGCAGCCAGCCAGCCACCTTTCGTGACGTCACAAAAGGATGATGCAAGCTTAGAACCCCTTAGATAACACACATGGACGTACACTATGGCTGTGTTATCAAAATAGCCCCATTTAGGTTTTTGCAGATGGCTCTCGCATCGACTGCCTATCCACTTCAGGCTCGAAAGAGCGCTTTTCCGCAGCATTAAATATAATATTTAGCTATTTTAAAAGCACTGATACGTATATAAGTGTATATATATATATATATATATTCGCGACTCAATTGAACTATAGAGGGCGTTCTATTGTCGTCTGCTTCAAAAGTTGTGTCGGATAATGCTAACGTTCTACACATGCAACAATAGTAAGGAATGGCTAATTTAAGTATTCAATGCATTATTAATATGCAAATATTATGCCGAATTCGAGAAATTTAGTTGATGCGGAAGTGCTTTTGAAATGAGAAAGGATTATAATTTTTGGAGGAACCAAAGCAACCGAAAACAAAAATGATGTTAAGTGGTGATTTCCTTACAAGTAAGCGCAATGAAAAAATCTACATAGTATGAAAGAAACTAATGATAAAAGATTTAGATTGCTAAATTCGATTTTATAATTTCGCAGTTTATATTTTCATGTGTGTTTATATCTTCCGGTAAAGCTGCAGTGCAAGATACAAGCGTCAGTAGACGGTTTTTCATACTGTGTTACGGTAAAAAAGCAGCTTGTTTATTGTTTTGTTTTTCCTCCCGGAAAGTGATCAATTTTTGAAAGTTCATTTGATAATTATTATTTGCTTTCGATGTGTCCACGTCAATGCAACGTTTTATTTTGCATTGTTTGTTTGATTAGTTAATTTAGTAAGTGATTTTATTATTTTAATTTCTTTCGTTATTTATTTTCCTGTTCTTTTGATCACGATTTTTTAAGTGAAAAGCAAATAGAGTGAGTGTGAATGCATCAGTAATGGACATCATGCAATGATTTTAATAAAAAATAACGGCTTCAATTATTTATCTAAATGTTAATTCTTGAAAGATTTGAATGTTTTTATTCGTTTAATACTTAAACTATTAGCAAATTTAACGAATTCATAAACAAGAAAATGATGTTTTTCAATAAAAATTGCATTGTTTAGTAGTAAGAGCTCAGAGCTGATTTAATTACTGTGTATATTTATTTTCTAATGAAAATTGCATTTCTTTTTCTTTTGTTATTGTATTTAGCTGCTAGTTTTGAGTGGTCTGCTAAAATTCTTCCTTATTTTTATATACTATATATTTCACTTCAGTTGTATTAAAAGCAGTATATATATATATATATATATATATTTAAGTTGGAAGAATGCTTTTTATTTATTTTTATGAAAAGCAAGGATACTGGTCTCACTTTCAGATTTCTGCAATGTAAATGACAACAAATGTTAACATTAAAAATACATTGGAAAGCTTTTAGAAACAGCACAGATTGAAGGTAGAAAGAATTAGAACATCAAGTGGAATCAACAGCAACTTCTTCCAATTCTATGTTGGACACGAACTTGTAACTATCAAAGTTAAGTGAACCTGCCTGCAGCATAGTATGATTTGATAATATATGCTATGCTGTATGGAAAGTTTTCTTATACAATTTGTTTTTAAATCGGAATCAAAACAGTCATGCCACAAAAAAGATGTTCCAGGTAATGTTAATTTTTCTTTTTTTAATTACAGTTTGTATTTTTATGATTTTCTTCTTTTAACTGGATATATATACTTTTATGAACATTGGTTTTATTACTTACATATTTAGATTTATGTTTGATTTATATTTGTAAGAATATGTTTCATTTATATTTGTTTGTTTCATTAAATCTAACCACCATTATTAAATTGACTAATTTATTTTTTATATTTTCAAAGTCCAGCTAATTTTTAAACTATTAGCAACGTTTCTTTCCTTCTTTAGTTAAAAATATTAATAAATGTACTAAACTTTTCTTTGTATTATAAATATAAAATTAATTATATAGAACTATGCAGGGTTCATACTCCACAGGGAAAACCTGGAAAACGGAATACTCAGGGAATTTGGAATTTGTTAAAAAAAGTCAGGGAAAAGTCAGGGAAAATAAACATTTTCATTAAAACTCAGGGAAAATCAGTTATAAAACCTGGAAAAACAAATGTTTTTTTTCTCTCAAGTTATGTTTTTCTTGTTCAGCTTCATATCAAAATTTAAATGATTAAGTATTATGAAAATACGCACGTAAATAAAGGTTTCTACATGAATTTCTATCATGATCGGCAGTAATATGACATCATACATGAAAGTAGCTATATTTTGTCCTGTCTAGAGGAACATTTCTTGTAATATGTCGCTAATATTTTCTTGAAATTGTCTGGAAACTCAGGGAATGTTTTTCCCATATTTGAGTATGAACCCTGCTATGAAATAACTGAATGAAAATGATAGTAAATTTAAGCTATAGGATTCTCATCAGACATAAAAAACTGGGTGATGATTTTTCAGTGTTACTCAGAAACAAACTGAGGCTGGTTGTAGGGTTTTAAGGCCGATTGACTCCACAAGTGTTCTAGGTCTATAGGGAGGATGCTCTACATGGGGGTCTTCCTAAGGGGTCCTAGCCTGTACAGTCGGTAACAGAAATGTCCGAACACCAGCAAAAATTCCTATGTAAAAAAAAGTACTCTTCATACGGTTTTGTTAAATAAATCCTTATCGAATCATGTTCTTACACTGACTAAGAACAGGATTCGACAAGGATTTATTTAGGACAAGGTGTACATAGGAATTTTTGCTAGTGTTCGGACACTTTTGTTATCAACTGCATTTACATGCGCTTTGGAGGAAAACACGGAAAACTCCAAACGACTAGGTCGATGAGTGCAACCTTGGATCGAACCCGGCACCTCCCATCTACCAGCTTTGAGTGCAAAACCGCTCAGCTGCTGGTGGGCTAACAAACTGAGGTTTTTAAAAATGAATGTGTGAGCAGAAAAATACAAATAAATAAATAAACACATAAAGTTCTGAACCCAGTGGCAGAACCACGGCAACATAGTCGTGGACACAGAAAAACTGCTTGTGGACAGTTTTTGTCTGTACTGATAAAAAAATTTGTCTGCAACTTTCGAATAACAATTCACTTAAAAAAATTTTCTGTATCAAAACTAAAACTAATACTTTTATTATTTATATTGTGCTGTGTCAAACATTGCTATAAAATATTTAATTGAATGAATACACATAATTCTTTATACTATATTGTTCTTCAGTAAAATTGTATTCGTGTATTGTTGCACAAGATCACCACTGATGTTAAGCGCCCCCTCCCCACCCCAATCAGCTTTCAGGCTTTTTGAGTGTTTTTACCCCTGATTACACACAAATTTTGCAGACAGACTATGAAATTTTAAAAGCCTGTTGCAGACAGCTACAAAAACTTTCTACCACTGGGGTTCTGAATTAATGTGTATTTACATTTTGTAGAAAATTGTATTATTATTATTTTTTTAAATATATTTAGCTGTTAGTTTTGAGTTGTTTACTTGCCAAGTTTTTTTCTTTTATATATGGACGGCTCATTGTAAAAGTGGTGTAACTCCATATTTTTTCAATATGTATATTTTTACTTAATTGTATCACATTTTGTCACACCTTTCATTATAAAAAAGAAAACTCCAATAATTGCAGTAAAGACCCATAAATGGCATTACATGTTTTTCTCACAAAACTAAAACTTCAAAATATTCATTATATAAATGAAGTTTCTAAGTTATTTCAAATTATTTTTAATAGAATGTATAAATTCTTATGACTATCATTTGTATTTAACACAAAAATTGATAATACTTACTGAATCTTGACGTGACGTTTCTTTCTACGCATAAATTTGTAAAAAGCTCATTATTTCAAAATCAATTTCCAACGAGATAATTCACTTTTGCAATGAACGATCCATATATTTCAGTTGTACTAAATGCAGTATAGCATTTTTTTTTTCCCTCTTAAAATTTGGAGTGACTCCACTCGACTTTCCAAACATAAAGCAATTAATAATTGTTTAAATAAATTAAGAGGTGTCAGTAAATAAACAAAAGAGAAAATTAAAGAGTGTGTAAGTATTTTTCTCTATGTAGTATGTTCTTTAAATTAACGTAATTACCCTTCAAATATTTTGAGCATTGATCATGATGATAAAAGAAATTTTTGTTGTGTCCCTGTAAAAATCTATTAATGCTAAACTCACTAAAATCTATGCTGATCATGTGACGGTCACCTATAACAATTTATATAAATTTTCAGCTAAATCGAATGAGGCATTCAAAGTCTATTACACTTTAAATAATTTGTGCCCATATGCCACAATGCTGAAGAATTTTCGTGTCACTCGTGTTATCTGTCAGCTTTTAAGAAAATGCAACCTTTATCAATTAACAGCTGAATAATAGCATATTAAAAATTTTAGAAACAAAAAAGTTTGTTACTGCCAGTTAGTAACGTATATATTTATTATTGATATTGAATAATATCGTCTTGCAGATAGGAATTAGCTCTCTGGTGAAGTTTCTTGCAGGAAACAGGAAAAAATTCTGCCACAGAAGATATATACATTTTCCAAAAAATTCTTATTTTTTTCTTTTTAATTCCACTTTCTCATCCTGAAAATTCACATCGTTAAATTAATACTCATTTTCAAAAAAAAAAAAAAAAAAAAAAAAAAAATATTATTACATTTTTACTTTAAAAATGCAAAATAACTAATTGCATTTTTCTTATTTTTAGCTGAAAGATAAAATACTAAAATTAAAAAAAATCAATTTTTTGAAAATGAGTACTAGTTTAAACCTTTTGAATGTGAAAACTGAATTTAAAATGAAATAAAATACAAAAAAAGACTTTTTCTACTAGCTTGATTCATACTGAAATGTATGAAAAAATCAAGTGTTGCCACCTAAATTTCATACTTTAGTTAATTTTAAAAAATTTAATTGTCATGTCGAAAAACTGTTTATACCCCTAGATTCAGAAAAATCGCCCCTTCCATTTGGTACCGAATTTGTAAGGAGCCACATACTTTTTTAAATGACTGAAATGAATTAAGATGAAGTGTTGCCACCTAAATTTCATACTTTAATTAATTTTAAAAAATCTGTGTCAAAAAATTGTTTGCACCCCTTGATTCAGAAAAATCGTTTTTTTCATTTAGTACTGAATTTGTAACGATAGAACTGATATTCCAAATTTATTTTTTCCCATTTCCATTTTTAACCAAGATTCGGCAGACGGTTTATGACAGAGAATGTAAGCTAAAAAAAAGTCTTTAAAAATACATTAGGTAGTGAGTTATCCTATAAACAAATTTTGCCACACAGTTGTATCCGATTTTATGACTGAAGATGGAGAAATTGTAAGAGGGAATGTACCTCTTACAGTATCCAGGTAAGTAGATTTTTTTTTAATGCCACATTATCAAAGTTTATGTTAACTCTGGAGGTTAATGTACAATTGAATGAACTACTTAAAAATATCCGCTTGCCACATAGCGGCTAAACAAGATAAAGTGGTGACTTTAACAATTTGCTACCCTCTCATGACCATCATAAAAATTAATATCATTTCATTGTCAATGTAAACATTGTGCATTTCTGAAATTAAAAATAAATTTTGTCAAGTGATATCAAAATATCCCATATTTCGGAATCAGTCAGCAAAAATATGGCATATTTCTTAAATTATACATTAAAAAAGCAGAAATTTCATTGATTTCAAGTTAAATCTTTTCTATATGAAATCTGTTTTTAAAATATATACATATTGATTCTCAAAGGGGAAAAAATGTACCAAATCAGTGGTGTTGAGTTAATATGAGAGATAGCTTAGTAAGCAAACTTCATAAATAGATAAAACTTGTAATAATTGCTTTGGATCAAAATAATTAATCTTGACCCATCATCTTTAAACAGAAAGTAGGCACAAATGAAGTATAAAAGGAACAAAATACTTGATGCTTTCACGCTGCATTTGCACATACATTGCTCCACCTAATAAAGGGTCGTGCTCCATTATTTTGACCAGAAATGTTTGTTGCAGGTTTTTTCAAATTTATAGGTTTGTAAATAAGCATAAGCAAAACAAAATACGGCAGGGGGGGGGAGCTAAGGGCATATTGATTGCAATAAAGGAGGAATTATACAACATCTCTTGCACTGTGACAATCGCAAAAACATTATACAGTAGAACCTCGATCCATCCTTTTCTTGTTGAGGTGCATTAAAAAAAACTATGAAAGCACTAAAACGATGAATGCAGGTGATCAAAGCACGAAGAAAACAATGTTTATAAATTAATACACACAATGTACACAGTACACTATTAATAAAAACAAATTTGTTACTTTCCTAACTGTCAAAGAAGTAAATCAATGTTACAAAACATTAAGTAAAATTTATTTTTAAAAATCTGTAATTTTATATCAGGTTTTTCGTTCATTTTATCAATTAAACACAGAATTTTTCCAGATTTACAACATTTTTCTGATCCTTTTCTGTAATATATAAAAGTTTGTACATTTTCAAATGCCATAATTATGTCGGTGTGAAAATTAAACTCTGTTTCTTCACTATTGTTTTCAGTTTTTGAAATCACATATTTCTTCTATGCTTTAGGATACCACATGTCGTCTTGATTAATACAAATATCACTAAATTCTGTACCCGACGCATCCTCTGCCTCTGCTACATGCAACCACTCTTCATCTGTATTATCATCATTATCATTTTCTTGCTCTTCTGTTTGATATTTTTCATAATTTTTTCGCATGTAACCACATTTCATGAAACAATTTTCTGAATTACTGAAGAGGCTACATCCTGCCATGTTGAAATTACAAAATGAATAGATGATCCAGAGACATGGCATCGCAATTTTAATCCTCCATATATATATGGGGAAAAGAGTTTTTAGAATGAAAGAAGCAATTCCAATTTGCATGCCATATGGAACTGCTGGACCTCCAGAGGAAAATTTCTACAAGGTCAGGAGAAAAAATTTATAACGATGAATGCAGGAAAATGACTTTTTGAAGCATGATACATGTGGGTTTCCTTAACATTATTTAAATATATTTATGCAGGGACCATAGAAATAAAACGATCAATGCAGGAATGATAGATCAGGATTTCACTGTAATATCAGATCAATTTCAATGCACAAAAAAACTCCTCTAATCTTTGATTTTCTGTCAACTAATCGAAACAGTTTATGTATACTACAGTCAAACCTCGTTAATGCAAATCTGAAGGAGGATAAAAAATTTGTTCATGCTATCAGTAACTAACCATAATATAACTAAAACAATCTTCATTTTGACAAGGATTGTGGAAGCAGTTCACATTAATGAGGTTAGACTGTATAACTTTTTGATTGTATGAAGAGCAAGTTACTAATGAAAACTATTTTTCAAAAATAAGTTTTCAAACATTTTTTTTTTTTTTTTTTTTTTTTAACAAAAAAATATAACTTCTCCCTTTTTAAAAAAAAAAACAGTTAACTTTCTGTCTAAATAAGTCAGGAAAAGAAAAAAAAAAGCATGAAATATACTTTTAATGAAAATTTCAGTTAAAAATAATAACGAATCAAAGTCAGAGACCCTCATTGCCAACAGCTGAATCCCACATTATTGTATAAGAAAAAATGTTATAAGTATTAATGATTTTTTTTTTATTATTATTCTATTTTCATTATTAAAATATATAGAATATTTAAATTTGCCTTTGTTTTCTCAAAATTATTTCTTGAATTTTTAATATTTCCTTTTGAAGCAATAAATTGGAAAAAAAAAATGAACAAAGTGCCTTTTTGCAGTTTATTACTTCAAAATGAAATATTTAAAAAAGTGTTTTTGGAAAACAAGAACAAATTTCACAGTTGTAAATTTTAAATATAGAATTAAAAAAAAAAAAAAAAAAAAAAAAAAATCTCATCACAATTTTTTCCGTAGAATAACATGGGGTTTGGCAACCAATAGTAGAGAAGTTGTACAAGATAATTAACAAGGTATGGCTCGGATCATGTAAGGGTTAATTCCATTAAAATTCTTTTGATTTTTATTTATCTTTGATTTTTTTAATTTGCTCTATTTTTAACAGTTGATAATACTGGATGATACATATAGTCCTCTCTTAAAAAAAAAAAAAAATAATAATAATAATCTGGAGGTTATTATTTTTTTTTTTTACTTTAAATGTAACACCTACTATGAGATTTTTCAAGTTCAATTCAATTTTAGATATTTTAAACAAATAAAGAAATATTGAATTGTTTCAACAGGATCTCCAGTTACAAATTATGACATCATTCATTTTATCTATTAGACTTCCTTAAATTTTATTCTAAATTGAGCTCTTTATTTATTTAGACAATTTATTGTATTTCCTGTTGCTTGCATAAAGAGTGATTTAAAACAACAAAATTGTGTTTTTATACATAAGGTTTTCTCTAAAATTTTAAAAAATGCCAATTTTGTGATTAAAGGTATTTCTTAAAATGTTTTGCCCCCCACCTTTTTTTTTAAATTATTATTATTATTTGATCGAATATTTAATGAAGATTATGACAAAAATCTGACTTTCCACGTCACTCTTAAAACCAGAGACCATAAAGTGACTTAAATCAGAATTGTTGCCTGATTTTGAAAAGCATTGCTGTATTATTATTTATCAAAAGAATATTTTGGAAAACAGATACAAGTACAGTAGTGCATTAATTTATCAAATTATTTTTTAGGCTTTGAAAATTTTTCGGAGAAACATAGTGGAAAATGTTTCACCCCAAATCACTAGTTGAGTTATAGAATTTTCAAGAATGATTAACACATTCGCTGCCGATCTCATGCCAGTACGTAATGTGAAATGTTTCAAATGTCAGTCCCATGAGTTCGGCAGCGAATGTGTTTGTTTCTAGTGCAGAACTAACTCAAAATTTCTATAAACTACTAACAAAATTCTCAAAGAATTCAACTTCTATTCAGACTTTGTGTAATGCAGGAGAATTTTTGAAGTATATATGTTCATTTGATAATGAAGAGTTTAACAAATCTAACTACAATATGTGAACAGAAGTAAATAACTCAAATGTAAGCAAAATAACATATTATATTATAGCTCGTGGATTCTATCTAATACATGCATGAAGGTGGTTGGCTTCTGTTCGCAGACTATCACATAATTTGATATCAAATTAGCATTATGCACTAAAAGATTGTGGATGTAATTGTGTCATAATGTAATATGTTAATTTACTTGAAATTTGAGTGAACATTAATAATTGCTGTAAAATGAATAAAATTAAGTATAGGAATGGGAATTTTATTTTAATGAGTAAAGTATTGGTAAATAGATAACTATAATTTATTTAAATAAGCTGCAGTTTAAAAATGAAGTTTTATTTATAGTAAGAGAAGGATTTACTGATCATCCAAAGTGTTAAGGGTTAGGATAGGGATGTTTACCTGAATAACGAGTATTTGATGCTGCTATGAATGATGACCATGTTTGATGCACCTAGCATAGAGGAAGATTTTAAAGGCTTGGAAGGGTATCAAATTGACCGACAGGTTGTTTTTGATAATCATACAGTCATTCTGCCTTCCCTATCACTTATTTTCTCTCGACCACAAGAGAAAATATACAAAAAATATTACACGTTTTAACATTGTACTCATTGAGTCATCATGTGCAAAGATTCTTCCAATATCACAAAAAACACGGTCAAAGCTATAAATATGAATTAGACTACTTAATTTCACAAATGTTATTTAGTTTGCTAATAATGAATGTTGCATAATGGGATAGCTGAGTTCTAATAGAAAAATACGCTACCATCTGTTAGAAAGTGTAAATTTTAGAATTATTAACTCGGAATGTTTCTTCTAAAACTACATATGGGATAAAAGTTCTTATGTATTTGAAAAGATTTCTTTTACCATTGAATAAATTCCCTTAGTAATTTTTCTATGATTTTCTTAAGGAAAGAAGATTTTATTTTATGAGCCCAAACCTAAAAATTTCTTTTATGATGATGAGTTTTAATTAGAAAATTCAAGTAATGTAAAATCAAGTAAAATATAAAAATCTTAAGAGAAGATGTAATTTTACTTAAAGGTAAAATTATCGAATTTTTCTTGAAAAATAGTTACAAAATTATGCAAGGTATCAAATTTTAAAAATCTGAAAACTCCTTTAAAAAGAATCAAGTTTTACTTGTTAGAAATGGTAACAGATGCAGCCTATGACGTTAATATCTGAATTCTTATAAGAAATATTACATTAAAAATACTTCTAATATAAAATTATTAAAGAATTTTTACATACATTACATTTAGAGTGAATATTTTTTTGTTGAAAATCAGTTGCATGCCAAGTGATATTATAAATTATAAAATCAAAATTAAGAATGAGTTACTCCCTCACAAAATACACTTTCACTTAACCAAATCATCTTTTTCAAATACTGTTTAAAAAAAAAAGATTTGCTTAAGTCACTCTTGTGGATTGCTGAATAACAAATCTAAAGAAATTGGAAAAAAAAATTATAATCAATAATTGTATTTATTTCAACAGTCATCCAACAATAAAGTTTTATTGGGTGTTTTCTCGATGGAGTTATTGCAGCCTTTCAAATTGGATGCTAACTCAGCAGCATAGATATACTCTTTATTTAGATAATTCAACTCATAACAATAACTGAATTTCCATATTTTATCAATTCATTTACATTGCATACCCACACCACAAAGAATATTTCTGGTGTGGATAAAAAAAATAAAGGGTCAGGGATTTTATTTTGAAGAAAGTAACTTAATATTGTGAAAGTATGAAAGTAATATTACACAAAGTTTTTTAAAGAATAAACTTATGTATTCTAGTAAACTCAAAATGTAAATAAAAAATATAATTTTATTAAAATGTTAATTTTTGCGAGTAAAAATAATAATTATCCAATTAATTAAACAAAAAATGTGTAAAATATGACAAATAACAATACAATTTACATATTTTCAGAATACTTTGGAATTTCAATGAAAAAAAACTAGTCTCATCTATTTTCAGTTTTATTATATATGTGAAAAGTTAACATTAAAAACAAATAGCATAATAGGAAGGTATGACTCATAAATGAGTTTTAAAGGTTTCCATATTGCTTTAGAAAATCTTTTGGAAGCCAAATTTTCAATCCAGTACCGTAGTTTTTGTTTACATTGCGAATATGCAAACAACCTTTTTTACATCGAATTGCAATATTTTACTGTATTTATTACTACTATATGTCTTAAGATTTTCGTAACAGATTACACGTTTACACTGCCGATTCAGAAAATAACTTCATTGAGCTTGGTTGAGGTATTTTAAATTTTTAACACGATAATTAAAAATACATATCCACTGTTTACAACACTGCAATGATAGACATATTTAACTCATGGAAATTAATCGATGCTTGAACAAAATCAATAAAATCCCATGAATTGCACTCAAGTACCTGTTAATAACTATTATTTATGGTTAATATGAATAAAAATTTTAAATATTTACTAAAAAATGATTTTCAATTTAATCACTTAAGGGGTTACATCCAGTTGTATGCACGAAAAAACGTGTTTTTTTGTGATTTTTTTGTGAAGAGGCCTTTTATTAAAGAAATATATACAATACATATACATATAGCAAATTTAATGTATGTTAAGAATCCGTGATGAGTTTACAAAAATATTGGGTTCCGCTGTTCCTGTAGTAGATCTCCTAGAGGACTTCCACAAAAAGGTGTCTGGCGGTGAGCAAGATATCTCTGATCCAAATTATCTGAAATGAAAAAAACCAAAAGATTTATTTTTAGGATAGATGAATACAGGTAATGATCGTAGGAATAGTCAAAATTTTGATTTTTGACAAAATGGCGGCTTCCCCCAAAAAAAAATCGTTTTTTTCACGAAAATTTACACTTGAAAGTGGCTGAAAAAATTGAAATTATTATCAGAAACCTTATTCCTACGATAACCTTATTCCTGACAAAAATATCTAAGAAAATCGTGTCAAAATTTCAAGTCAATCGGCCCAGCCGTTTCGGAGAAATTTTGCTCACCGACTTTGAAAACACCGTTTCGAGATAAACGCATTTAAAGTTTTGGGAACTATCTAAACAGAATACTGGCACGACTTGACAACGTGACAGTTCACTTTAAACTGACGATATTTACTTACTGTATACCTAAAATTTCTAAATATAGCTCTCAGATATAAGATAAACCTTTTATATTCTTATTCTATGAAGCAAAACATTATGAAAAGCATGGACAAGGGCATAGGGATAATGAAAAACAGCTGCTACTCTGGTTTACGCTCCGCCTATTTTAAAACGCTCGGAGACGCCTTTACAAATATGCAAATTTCTCCGAAACTAATTGCCGGATCGATATGAAATTTTCAGACAATATTATCAAATATATGTACATTCAAAATATGTAAAAAAAAAAAAATCGATTTTTTGAAAATTACAACTGGATGTAACCCCTTAATGCATGTGTATCAATGGGACTTTAAATAGACATCCGACACAATAACTTAGACTTTTGTCCACAAGAGGGCGTATTCGAGCTCTAGAGTTGCGAATACCTTTTAACTATTTGTACAACTTTTCGGAATATGTCTGTCATGTATTTGACTTTGTTCCATGTTCCGATCGTGCCTGACCGCACGAGGTCGCTGTTTCTGTGTTGTGCAATGCAAACTCTATGCATAAACTCTATGTTAGTTGTTGTTGTTCTTCTGACGTACTAGCGTACGGTAACTTTAAGTGTTCCTGTATATAATGCTTATTTGTGTAGTTTATCGTGATTAAATGTGTGTATTAATTACGTATTCGTTATTTGTGGACCCCAACACACAAGATACAATACTGGCGACGAGTACAATTGGACGTATTTATTAATTTTCTTCTTCTACGCATTGCAGTTACGATTCCTTTGTTCGAAATGTCTCTAGGTAAAGTTGAGGAATTCATTGGGCCCTAGCATATTCCCATCGACAGTTGTCACCTGAAATCTGTGACGTCACGCAACCCTCTTGTCGAAACGCCGTTTCTTGTCGAGGGTTGATAGAATCGGTAGCATATTCACCTCGACTACTAACTTGTAATGCAGGTGACAAGAAAACCAGTCCCGCCCTCCTGCCATGATGTTTTGGAGTAGGATGGGCTTACAGAAATCTTCTTCTTCGGTCTAAGGACCAATGAAAATTTAGCTTCTAGTTTTTCATTTCAGTTAAACTCAGTAACTGTGATTACTTTTATTTGTTTATTTTGATCTGTTTGTTACAGATGCAAATTGTTTACACATGTGGTATGCAATATAAAGCCTTCATTTCGAAATTGTTTTTCTTCTTTTGACTTTATCAATCGATTATAAAAGGATACATTACAGATGGAAATAATAAATAAAGCACCTGTGTTCATGCCTAATAAAAAAATTACAATTAATCTAAAACAAAAGAGTGATTATTATCATAAATGTTCCAAATATTTGTTTGTACCATTACATGATGTATTTTTTTTATATGAAATGTGTTTAGTGTGTTTTAAAAGGCAATATCATCTTTGACAATTCTTACCCAAAGCGCCAACAACTGTTGATTAATACTGTTTTACAAGAACTTTTGATACTTACATTATTAACCACACGCCATTGACGAAATATTTATGTACATAAATATAAACATATATGATAATGCTATATATTTTACAGAATCACTTCTCTAATATTCATAAATAAATATAAATATTTCAATATGCATATAAGCTACATGTTGTATTAACTTAACAACATACCAGTGATTAATTGCTTACATGTGATTAATATGTAAACACCAAACTTTTTTTTTATTTTAGAAATTATATGTATAATACATTTAAAACACAGTTTCAAGTTTATGCGTATTGCTAATGAACTAACTTAATACATGAATAAGTGTAATGTCTTAAAAAAGAAAAAGTGTTCATCAAATTTGGTACTGTAACTATCATTATCATCACGTATGTACATTTCTGTGCACATTCAAAAAAATACTAGGTACCACTATTTTTCTATGTATGAGTCTCAATGTAACTCTAACCACAACAATCACTATTACACAAATATGTATGCTTTTTGCATACAACAAAAACTGAATACCATTACCTCACTGTGAATGACTCTCAAAATGCACAAAACTCAGTATCACATATGTATAGACTCTTCGCATATATGTAAAACCAAAAAAAAAAAAAAAAAAAAAAAAAATTCACTGAATGCTGCTTTCTTTCTGCATAAAAGTCAGTGCCGCATCACTATCATGCATGTTTGAATGCTTCGCATACATAACCCCCACCACAAGAGTGCATAGTCAATTCTTAACTATTATTTATTGTATATATTAATAATTACAAATGGATATTATAATTTTTTTTTTTTTTTAATTTCTTAAATGCTGCACCAAAAATAAAAAGAAATTTCTGTAAAAGCACAATCTGGAAGAAAATATTTTGAAACTTTATGTAATTTAGGCCAGAAAAAAATGTGAAAGTCATTTGAGTTTTTATTTATAAAATGTTATGGGTGAGTTATGCAAAAATTTTTAGGTTTAGTCAAAAAAATTACAAAAAAAAAGGAAACCATAAGCATATTTGTGTTTTCTAAGTAATAGGTATAAAGTTCTGCAAAAAACAGAGTTTAATTTAGTATGGCAGGACCTATTTAAATCTATTCTTCCATATAAAGGCATGCAATAATTGTGAATCATCCCCTGTCATCGGTTACTATATTCATTTCTTAAAATTTCTTTGATATAGTTTTAACGTAGGAGTCACTTGGTGACTTTTGAATTTTTGTTGTCATTTTGCTGATGAATTAATATGACTACACAATTGTTTAAGTAAAGATCTTGGCGAGAAATGTCACAAGTTACAATTTCAAATTTCATGAAGGGGTTCTTTACTAAAGCCGTTCTATTTCTTTAGCATGGATTTTCTCAATTTTATTTTAATTATTACATTTTAAAAAATGCACATTCTTTTCTTTTTGACACAAGAAAAAATATATTTGCTTATCTATTTACTTATTTTTTTCATAATTTTAAAATAAAATAGGATGGTTGGGTTTTACGTCGCAGTAGTGCTGCGCAGATGGGCAATTGACGACGTCTGAGACACACCCCTAGAGGTTGTCCGGAGACATGCTATCAATTTTGATCCTCCACCGAAGGGACAGCTCTTTCGCTTCGGTGACACCAGAGGTATAATTTTTGATGGGAACATGGAGGACATTGCGGCCATGACAGATTTCACGTGCACCAGCCACCATTAGTATACACGACAGTCTTTGGCCGGCTCGAATACCGAACCCGCAATCTTCCAATAACGAGGCCGGCGCTCTACTGACTGGTCTACCGCAGCCCTAAAATAAAATAGGATTTTCACTTAATATTTTTTTTTAATAACACCCCCATCTCTAAATAAAAAATATCCATGGCTAATTAGGACATTTTCCAAGAGAATCTGTTTGCAAGCTGGCAAATAAAATATCTTTATTAATTTATATTTTTATCTAGCCACCTTCGGCGACCAGCTGGTTTGCGATCCTTCAAAAATCTGACTTTACGAAACCCTCACTCGGTGGCGCCACTCGTTTCAGGGCCTAAAACAGCTTTATTGACATATTATGCAAATAGTTTTATTGATAAATTTAACCACAGTAAATTAACTCGGTTGCGCCTGCGGCGCCCTCTTCTCGTTTCAATATCTGAAACAGCCTGTTCACTCATTCTGTTATGATCTTTGAAAATTATGACTTTAGCAAAATCCCGCTCGGTGGCGCCTGCAGTGCTTTATCCTCGTTTTAGAACTTGCAACAGCTTGCTTGCTCATAGTGCAAATAGCTTTGAAAATTTTAACTGTAGCAAATTTCTGTTCTGTGGCGACTAAGGCGCTGCTTTACGTTTCCTGGTTTGAAACAGCCTGTTCACTCACCATGAACCTTTGAAAATTCTGATTGTGGCAAATCCCGAACCCGTTGGGGCCTACGGTCTTCTAATCTTCTCCCGATAAGTAATTTAATCATAATCAGAATTGGAGATATTGAATTATTAAAATATCAAAGCACCCTCTCGCAACAGAGATTTGCAATATGCACTCTTCTATTTCAATTTGAATGACTTTTAAAATGATATATTACCTGTGAAACTATGTTAATTAGAAGCTGAGATACAAAGGTAATATAAACATTGTTATTAAAAAAAAATGTCTGATTTTTCTGTTGTTTTCTCTGAAACTTGCTTAACTGTGGGCTAAACAGTGTTAAAAATCCTTAATACGAAATGTGAGTGGAATATTGGAATTTGAAAGCCTGCATCATAATTAGAATTGGAGATATTGGAATAAAGGTGTTCTGGGTTTTCTGTGGTTTTCTCTGAAACTCCTGTACGGAATTTAACGGCTTATATCAGTTTAAAAGTCCGCAATATTTTAAATGATGTATTATAAGAATAAGTAATTTAATCATAATTAGAATTCTATATATGGAATTATTAAAATATCAAAGCGCCCTCTGGCGACAGAAATTTTCAACATATACTCTTCAATTCCAACAACTTTTAAAATGATATATTACTTGTGAAATTATGTTATTTAAAAGCTTACATACAAAGGTAATATAAACATTTTTATAAAAAGATTTCAGTCTGACTTATCCGTGATTTTCTCCGAAACTTGCATAATTCTGGCCTATATAACATTAAAAATACTTAGTACGAAATGTGAGCGGGAATCGGGATTCAAAACACTCTAAAATATAAAAGAATAAAAAAGTTCTGGGTTTTTCGTAGTTTTCTCCAAAAGTTTCATGCAGAATTTGAACGGTTTATATCACTTTAGCAGTCCTCAATAAAAGTACTTTAAAATATATTTCGAATGATGTATTACGTGTAATATTAATGAATACAAGCGTCTTTCGCATCAAGACTCTCAAAACGGATTTGCGCAACTTCTCGCGCATCCTTCTGCTTTCGAAATTTTGTTTACGTTTTAAAAGTCCCTGTTCTAAAACTGATCTGCGCATCTCTTTGCGCATTCTCTCTCCGAAGTTTGTTTATCTCCGTTGTTTGTTTATATTCTTGTGTAGTATCGTATAATCATTAGGGATTACTGTGATATAAAATTAATGTAATATGAATATGATAAGCACATTATTATTATTAATAATAAATGCAGTGAATACTTGAAACTGTTCGTTAAACAAATATACATAGCAATTTCGACTTCTACGTGAATATGATTCTGACGAAATCATTTGGCTTGACTATCAATAAGAACTGTAAAATGTGTATTAATAGATAAATTTATTATTGAAATACGTGACAACTAAAATACAAATTTTGAATATTTTAATTTTACTTGTTTTTAAGCTATTTTATCATCAGTATTAAATGCTGTTTGCAATTGTGTACAAACAACATGAAGTGAAAAATTCCTACTTTAATGAAAAACTATACATCGCTTTCCAATTTATTAATTATCGAGTATACTCTTGAAAGACTTATCTTTTCATTATTACTATATATGTATATGTATATATATATATAAGACAATTCATTATTGTAATTATTTTGACTATGCATATAAAAAGTAAATTTCTATAATAATTAAAACTTGGTGCAAGTTGAAAAATGCTATTAAAATTGTATTGTCAAATAAATATGTTTTTAAAAACTATTTTTGTAGATTTGTTGTATTTTTGAAAAGTATACACTTAAAAAAATATAAACAAAGTACTGAATTTTTGTTAATCTTTTAAAATAAAGACCTAAGATAATAGCTCCAAAAATTTCCAATAAATGAAAAATCTTCAAATAACATATTTCTTATAATATTATTATTTAAAAAAAAAAGTATTGATGTATTAACATTTAAATCATTTCATTTCATAAAGCTACAGCAAGGGTGCTGCATAAAGTTATAATTTTTTCGAAAAAGGTTTTCATGTTTTTGTATTAAAAATTCATAAATATAAACAAACATATGAGATTTATCAGAAATGTAATTCTCAACTTGAAAGTACATACATAAATTAATCTTTAACACAGTGCTAATATGTTTGTGTGAGCATTATACATTTTTAATTTCATGCTTTTGTAAATGAAAGGATGTTTTTTACTGTCATGGTGTCTACATTGCAATGACCTTAGCATGCTTTTTACAATAGCTGAAACACTATTACAATAATTTTGAAATTTCACTTATATTTTCTTGCAGGTTTTTTTTTTTTTTTTTTTGTAATAATTTATATATGTTATACTATTTAGTGTTTAATCTGTAACAAATGCATAGATTAATTAACTAGAGCAACAACATAAGTAATTTTTAACAGTAGCATTTTATTTATATCAGGATGTTATGCAAAATGCTGTATTTATTTCTATTATGGGGAGGGGCATAGGAAATTGTATATTGTAATTCTTGGAATAGTAAAATATCCCCCCCCCTTCTTTCTCCGTATATGTAGGATTCATTAAGTAGTTATATAATGTTCATTTATAATTTGTTTATTATTTGGTTCCAAAGTTCATAACTTTCATTATTTGTTTTAAAAATGTTGAATGTACATTCATTACATAGAAACTTATTACAAAATATTATCAACTAGCAAACCTGTGTGGAATTTTTGCATTTAATTTCTTTTTTTATTTGTCTTTACAGTTTGAAACTCATAAGTCTTAAACCAATCCTCCTCACCCCCCCCCCCCCTTGCCCAATTTTAATTCATCAAAAGCTATTACTGTAATCAAATTAATATTGTGGGGTGAAACACTAACAATATTTGAATTAAAATTGTTCAAAGAAAGGTTTAAAAATAAAATTCTTGTTTGACGATCCAGTTTTTATACTTCTTCAGGCAGTACAGCTTCTGTATAAGATCACGATATTAACTTTTAAACTTTTGTCACCATATTGGTGATGCACTTTCATTTGCCTATTTTAATATAATTTTTTTTTTTTTAAAGAAAAAAAAAGTATTTCAATTATAAATTATGTTGTTGCATGTTGTAGTCTATTTATGACAATAGTTTATATTTTTAAAGTATATTCCTAGATTTAAGATAAAGCTTGCAAAAATTGTAAAAATACAACTTTTTTTTTTTTTTTTTTTTTTTTTTTTGGTAATGATTTTTTTATTATTATTAATGATCTGGTGTTTTGACGATTTATTTCAATATATTGACCAGCAAATGCAGGCAATGCCTGCTAATATTATATAAATTTTCAGCCACTGATTCTTGAAAACTGTGTTTTTATACCCATATTACTCCACCTGACCCTATTCTTCTGGTCGGGAATAATGTGGTACTGTGATACACATGACAATGTACTGGAATAATAAAAAAAAAAGTTTTTCAATTTTTAATCGATTTTAGCAGTAATTAGAATCGCTCGTTATTACTGCTCACTTGTCTGCAAAAAATAATGCTTTATTTATTTTATTTTTTAAACTGGGGAATAAAAAAGCATTTTTAGAATTTCGCAAATTTCAGACAGATTTCAACAGAAATTGCTAATCGCTCTTGATAGATTAGCCATTTTGAGATATAGTTGTTTTTGGCCGATATACACACAAATTTAAACATGAGTAAGAAAATTGTCACTTGATACTTAATTTATAACATCAGATTTAATCATTAATAGATGCATCACCTACTGCTGATGATATTTTTTTAAGTTTTGAAGTAATTTTTTATTTTGCATACACTTTTTTTTTTTTTTTTTTACATGATTTATAACAAACGACCTTATGCTTAATATACCCATAAATTCAAAAATGTTCTAGTTATGTGTATTAGATTTTGAAACATAGCTTAAAAAAAAAAAAAAAAAAAAAAAAAAAAAAAACAAGGAAAATTAAAGCATTTCTAAACGAGCATTAGGCACTACAGAGCAGGAGTTATACTGTGAGATTTTTAAAGGATCACAAACCAGCTGGTTGTTAAAGGCAGCTAGTTACTGAAATATTTTATTAGAAGTGTACAATACGCATCTATATCTATATATTGAAATAAATATTGTCCTAGAAAACTGTGTAGTGCAGTACACTAATAAAATACTTAAATGTTACAAGTTAATCTTTCTTTTAGAATAATTGTTGTTGAGAGCATCCGTAAGTGCTTTAATGTGCCTTCTACTCTGCCACCATGCTTGGCATAAGCATTAAGTTTAACCATAAAGTAAAGTGCAGGTGTGTGTATATTTGATTTTTCCATGTAGGCATTCAAAAAGATTATTCGATAAAATTATAATTACAATCTACTTGTAAGGTTTAATGAGTTACTCTACTCATTGCCATAAGTAAAAGAAATGATAATTCAAATTTTATTTTTGTAGTATGATGGAGATTATTATTATGTACCTTCATCTATATTCAATAGAAGAAAGTATTGGATTCGTAAAAATTTTTGACCTCAGTTTTTTTTATGGATTTACATGTTTTGAGAGCTGTAGAACACGATTTGACCATTTTTAGAAAATGTCTCTCTGTCTGTGTGTGTGTGACAAAAGTTTGTGGCAACTGTATCTCAGGAACTACTGCACAGAATTTCATACAAATTGGTATGTAGTTGCACCTTGACATAAATTACTGCCTATCAACTTTTGGTAAAAATTGTCTTACAGGTTGCGTTGCCATCCCACTTTTTCTAAATTTTTAACATGATGATATAGGACAAAATTTTGTATAAATGTGCATTAAGAGAATTATTTTTCAGTAATCATTATGAAATTTACAAGAATTATTTATAACAGAGATAGTCAACTGGGAAAATTTTTTTTTTGGGGGGGGAGCAAATTTTCAAGATGGGTATATTTCGAAAGATCTCCTCAATACCTTTAAAACGAATGGTTGGACTATAAATCTGTGATAATTTAAAACAAAGTTATCGATTTTTTTTTTAACGAAATTTAACCAAACTTGGTATTTAGTTGGCCCTAGACAAAAACAGGTGCTAATTAAATTTAGGGATCAATCGCTCAACAGGTGGCGATCTGATTGTATTTTTTTCTAAATATTTAACATGGCAGCATAGGACAAAATTTCGTATAAATGTACATAATGGGAGTTATTCTTAACCTGTGATTGTAAAATTAATATGATTTATCGATAATAGTTGTAGTTAATTAGGAAAAAAAATTTCTGCATGTGGGGGCATCGTTCCCCCCCCCCCCCTGGGGGATGTACTCACCGAGGGAAGGGGGGGGATTTTCAAGATGGGTATGTTTCGAAAGTTCTCGTCAATACCTTTAAAACGAATGGTTGAACTATAAATATATATGATAGTTTAAAACAAAGTCATTGATTTTTTTTTTTTTTTTTACTTTTAGCCAAAAAAAAAAAAAAAACTTTTTTTTTTTTTTATATTATTACTGAGTGAATTTGTATGGGAAAATATAGAAGAAAGTCTTGTGGTGGCCACAACATACTAGTTTTTAAAATGAAATTCTTTTATGCCACATGCAGACATGCATATTTATTTCATAAAAGGATTTCATAATGTTGAAATTCATCTTGTATAGAATTTTTAAGTTATAGAATATGGTATCTAAATACATTTATTATTATTATTTTTTTTTTCAAAATTTTGAAGTATTGCAAATTTTTGAGTTGTTTTGAGAGACTGACATTAGTAAATAATGTTCTCAATTGTAGTTGTCAAATATGTTGTGCGTCACTAAAGGTTTATTTAGTGGGCCTCATTAGTGACCAAGAAGTTCCACTGTCAAATCTGGTAAACATTAGGTGCCTGGTTTAATCCCAGATTGTGTTTATCAGTCTAACCACTTTGTATTTCCTGTGGTTTTCTCTGAAACTTTCATATATGTTCTAGAGTCTCTTAGATAGACCTCTAGGGAGGACATTGCCCCTCCCCCGCCTTCAAGGATCGAAATGCAATCAATTGGTCTTAACTTTGAAAACGACACCTTAGCCAATATTATCTTCAAACTTAAAAAAAAAAAAAAAAAATCAGTTTTAAGATTTTTTATAGGCTCATAAATTTTACCACTTTCCACATGAGAGTGGTTCCCAATTTTCCTACGTACCAGCACATTGCCCTTTTTAAAACATAGATGGATGTTTCAATGTATAGTAACATAATGTTGCTAAATAATTTTCTACGTTTAAATACATCACTGTCTCTCTGAAAATTAATATTTAGTTTCTCCTATATTCAGAAGAAGAGAGCATGGGAAAAATTTCACAAAAATCTCTGACTTGTGGTTTTCTATATATTTACATATTTTGAGAGGTCCAGAACCAGAACACTATTTGACTATTTTTAGATAATGACTATCCGCATAACATTTTAGGTTGTAGCTCTATCTCAAGAACTAATACACAGAATTGCATATAAATTTATGTACTTGCTACACTTTGACATAAATTAGATCCTGTTAACTTTTGGTGAAAATCACCCAAAAGGCACTGCTGTCGAGATCTTTTTGAAATTTTTAATATACCAGTTTTAGACAAAATTTCATATAAATTTATACAATGAAAATTTAAAGTACCATGAGAAATTATAAAGAATTTTTTTAATAGTAACAGTAAACTAGAGAAAATTTTTGTATATGTAGGATCATCACTTTCGTCATTTTCAGGAAATACCTCCTTTCTAACTGTAAATTTTCAATATGAGTTTATCTCAAACGGACTTATCAATATGTTTAAAACTTTGTGGCAGTTATAAATACGTGGGCTATGCACATTTAAGCAACTTGGTTCATAAATAACTTTTCTATGTGATTTTGAAATTTTCAAGTGGCTGGCATTTGGAAACAAGATGACGGATCAAGTTTGATAATGAACATATCAAATGCATTTCTAAGATATGTCTACTCTACAAATTTGGTTTATATTCTGTTTTAAAAAGTTATCGTGATGATAATTTTTTAAGTGGATGATGCATCTTAGAAACAAAATGGTGGAGCCAAGTTGCGCAGTGAACTAATCAATCTAACATACTTGTTAGCTAAGTCCACTATCTAACTTTTATTCGGATTGTGATAATAAATTTTCAAGTGGCAGCGTGATTTCAAGGAACTGCTACTTTGAAACAAAATGGCAGAGCAAGCTGCCCCGCTATCTCATCCAAGATGAGTGACAGATATGTCCAGTGCTTTATTTTGGTTTGAATTAATTATTTCAAAAGGTATTATGCTGACAAATTTAAAAGTGGTTACCACTTTGAAACAACATGGCAGAGCATCTTTGTTAACCCTCGCTTTTCCAGGATCAAGGCGTTACTGCAGAAAAATTACTTTCAGGTGCCGCTTGGCACATTCGGCGAAAATCACCAGCACCACACCTTTTTGTATGGTTTAGAAGTTGCAACATTCCACTGGTTACGTTTGCTATCTCTGGCAAATTAGCGCCCTTTTTGAATGAGGCGGGCTTAACTAAATTTCACCTAGAAAATGGGGTCAAAGTCTTGGGAAAGCGAGGGTTAATGAACTCATAAGATATTTAATAGATAAGTCCATTATCTAACTTTGGTTAGATTTTGTCTTATATTAAAAAATTATGATAAATTTTTAAATGTCCACAACTTGGAAACGAAATGGCAGAGCATGTTTCCCAGCAAAAAAAAAAAAATAAATAAAAAATTGCACTTGTGTTAGTCAATTCAATTTAAAATGATGTATATTGCATTCAAATATCAGTGCAAATAATGTTTTTTGTGATGAATTTGATGTGCTATGGTTAAAATCAGAGTTCCAGGAATTTAAAATAACTGATCGCTAAGAAAACTTTTTTAAATAACCTTCCGCTTTTATCTATTTCTTAAATTTTGAAATTGACTTGAATATAGAAATTAAAAATTTTATGTAGAAAAATCAAATACTAACTAGGAATCGTTTATACATCAGGAAAGACCTGTTTAAATTTTACATCCTGAAATTGGTTTTATTATTTATTTTAAACCGGTAAACCTTTGGCAATGACACATCATCACACCGGCACAACGGTTAAGCATCAAATCGCAAAGCGAGCGAATATGAGCAGTGTAAACTGCACTGATTCAACACCAGGTTATTAAATATGGAGAGTGGAATGCGGTGTAAATTAATTTTGGTATGTTGATTCAACACTGTCTCAATTCAACACAATGGTGTGCAGAACACACACAAACAGCCATGAGTTGCTATTTTCATCGATTTATTTCTTATATGAATTGATGAAAACTACACTGAAGTATAGGTTTCAGGATTGGATTCTGTGCTAAATTTTTTCACCAAAATATTAAAGAAAAAAAAAATTGATTTTTTGTTGTAAACATCATCGTCAGTTAAAATATATCGTTCACACCGCTGTTATTGTACATTCATGTACATCAAAATTGTTGCACCCAGTGATTTTTTAGAAATAATTTAAAATGCGCTTTAAGAATTGAAACTTTTGTTTGTAACAAAATGTCTAAATAGGGATTCTAATTATGAATGTCACATTTGAGAAAAAATTAAAAAGATGAATGAAACATAAAAATCATATGCCATTGTAACAACCCCTTATTTCAAGCAGTTAGATCATCCGAGGTGTAGTGCCCAAAAGAATAATTAGTGATGATGATTTAAAATGTTGCCACAAATGATGACATGTATTTTTAGATTTACATATACATAATTAATGTATAGCTTTTTTTACGAAGAGAGAGAAGAGGAAGATTATGTGCATAAAGCTCACAAAATATAGAAAATAATTGCTGTGTTATCGAATTTGGTGTAGTTTGGAATAAATGTATAGCAAAATTGAGATATTAATGTATTGTCTAAATTTCTGTGAGGAAAGCAGACAATGTGCTCACTAATTTAGCAAAAGAAAAAAAGAATTTCATTGATAGATCTGTAAAACTTACAAATATCTGTATATATCATCCACAAAGATGATTCTTTGAAGTAATTAGGGCTTATGTTTTTCTTTAATATATGTATATATGAATTTAAATGTCAATAAGGTGATTTTAGAGATTGTATTTTATATATTTCTGATCAGCCAATCTGTAAGATTAACATACTTATTGGTAAGGAAGCACTCAATACCACATTGTGAAATATACTTTCTTTCAAAAATTGGACTCTTATAAAGAAAAGAAAATTCATTTAAGTTTTATTCGGGAGGATTTTGGGATTTTTTTTTTATTATCAATAATTATATTTAAGATAGTTTTTTCTGCATTCCCATCAGAAGATTCATGAGTACTTTTCATTACTTTTCTCTTTTTTTTTACATTTAAAAATCTTTGTGGCACAACATTTTTATTTGGGGGTATGTTGTCATTTAAAGTTTGAAAACTTACTTGGGAATTTTGTAATGTCTTGCAGCGGTTCGCTATGCCAAAATAGCGATAAAGAACTGCCCTTACTGCCAGTTGGCGGAAAAACTGTAATATGGCAACCTGCCAAGAGGGAGAAACATTCGCGCGTCTCTCTCAGCATCAGTCTGTGCTCTGCTTCTGTTCCCGCTGGTATCGTCGGCCGTTGGGTCGCTGGCAAATGCCTGTTTGTACTTGAAATGTTTTTGTTTATTCACTAATCTCTAAATTAATGTTTATCGTTTTATTTTATTTTCTATTAAACAATGTTAATATTTAATTGGCTGGTGTTTTTTAGTTAAATATATTTTCTGACTCAAAATTTATCGGCATGCAAAACGCACGCCGAATTGGTGACCGCGGACAATCTATTTTAATCTTTCAAAATTAGCGAAACCCAGCCTTAATTAATTTAAAATATGAGGGTAATTTATTAATTAATTTAAAATATAGGATTATTTATAGATTCTGTTTATTTATTTTTACTTCGCGGCAACCGTGTGCACGTGTTATATATCTACCTGGAGGAGTGCCATTCATCATAAATAAAAGTATGTGTTCATTTTAATTCTATTACTTTGTGATTGGTCGATTATTTTTATAATTATCTTTATATCAGCAAAAAAAAAAAAAAAAAAAAAAAAAAAAAAAAGGCATTATATATATTAAATATTGTAAATTGATACGTGTTTGATAATTTCTGTAAATTTTGTGCAATTTTCTATTTACATTTTGTGCAATTTTCTATTTACATCTACTTTAAAACTTGGTATGTGTACTGATATCCTCTAAGTTTTTGACTAAAAATTTATTTTACCTCTTCTTTAAATTGATATTTTCATTATGACTGGTGAAAACACACAAAATAATACTGCAGATACAGAGTCGCAGGTATCGCATGTCTCTGTAAAAATCCCTCCCTTATGGAAATCTAACATTAAACTGTGGTTTATACAGGTAGAAAGCAATTTCGCGGTTGCTAAAATTACCCAGGATTTAACAAAATACAACCATCTTATTGCCTCTATAGATCCCGAAACCTTATCCACAGTATCGGATATTTTGTTTACCCCACCCGCTACAGATAAATATGAAACTTTAAAAACTAGATTAATAGCTGAATTTTCTGCTTCAGAAACAGAGCAGGTCCGCCGATTGATTTCCGGACTTCATTTGGGCGACGATAAGCCGTCCCATTTACTACGAAAGATGCGAGAATTAGGGGGTTCAGGAATAAATGATGATTTCCTAAAAACTTTATGGTTGCAAAGGCTGCCATCTGAAATACAAGCTATTTTGTCCATTAGCTCCGAATCGCTGGATAATTTAGCCAAAATGGCAGACAAAATTTCAGAAGTCCGTACTTCTCCACCAGAAAACAGCGTCTTTGCCGTCGGGCAGTCCAGTGTAGCTGCCACTGAGGGTATTTCTCCACTAAGCGAGTTTAACGCAATTAAAGGCGCAATCGCCGCCCTCAGTAAACAAGTCGAACATCTTTCTCGCGATCGATACAGAGTGCCATTTCATCGTGAGAGGTCCAAACACCGCGATTTTTCTCGTGGACGCTCCCGTGATGGTAAAAGAGATTTTTGTTATTATCACAAACAGTCTGGGAAAAACGCAAAAAAATGCCGATCACCTTGTTCCTATCGCCCTAGTACTACCGACCAGGAAAACTCTCAGTAGCGGCTGTCGATCGAGATACATCGACGGCAGTCGCACAGTCATATCGCCTGTACATTTATGATAAAAAATCTCATTTTAAATTTTTGATCGATTCAGGCTCTGATGTATCTTGTATACCTCCTCCCAAATATCTAAAAAATCTAAAGCCTGATCCCTTGCAATTATTCGCTGCTAATGATTCAAAAATTTATACTTATGGATCTAAACTAATGAATGTAGACCTAGGCCTCAGGCGAAATTTCACATGGAAATTTTTAATAGCTAATGTTCCTATTCCTATAATTGGAGCCGATTTTTTACAAAATTTTGATCTCTTAATAGACCTTAAACGACGCAAACTTATCGATAATGTCACAAAACTTACCCAACCGGGAATAATTTTAAAATCTCCAGATTATTTTTCAGTAAAAGTTATTTCTGGCGATTCGGTTTACCACCAAACTCTAGCGGAATTTCCCGAATTAACAAAATTATCATCCCGGGTAAAACCTGTTAAGCACAACACAGTCCACTACATCGAGACAACCGGCCCACCAATCCATAGTAAACCGAGACGATTAAATCCAGAGTTATATGAGGCCGTAAAAAAAGAATTTCAATATATGATAGATCAAGGCATCTGTCGGCCATCTAAATCACCATGGTCGTCGCCTCTTCACGTTGATTCAAAAAGTTCCGGTAACATCCGTCCCGTCGGCGACTACAGGAGATTAAATTCTCGTACCGTGTCGGATCGTTATCCCATACCCCACATCCAAGATTTTTCTAATGCATTACATGGAAAAACTATCTTTTCAAAACTCGATATTGTCCGAGCTTATTTCCATATACCAGTGCACCCTGATCATATACAGAAAACTGCAGTTTGCACCCCATTTGGGTTATTTGAATTTCCGTTTTTAAATTTTGGTCTGTGTGGGGCAGCACAGACTTTCCAAAGATTTATGCATGAGATTCTAGGTGATCTTAAATTTTGCTATGTTTATTTAGACGACATTTTAATTTTTAGTACTACGGAAGAGGAGCACAAAGCCCATTTAAGAATTGTACTTGATAGGCTAAATAAATACGGACTGGCTTTAAACATTTCAAAATGTATATTCAGCGCATCAGAAATTCCTTTCTTGGGACATTTAGTAACGGGGAGTGGTACCAAACCTTTGCCGGACAAGGTTGAGCCAATTATAAATTACCCACAACCAAAAACTATTAAAGACCTTCAGAGGTTTTTGGGATTTTTGAATTTTTTTCGTAGATTTTTGCCTAATATAGCACAACATCAAGTGCATTTAACTTCTTTCCTAAAAGGGGCTAAGAAAAATGATAAAACAAACAATGGTCAGATAAGGCAGAAGAAGAATTCCAAAAATGCAAACAATTAATCTCAACTGCAGTTTTGTTGGCACATCCAAAGCCAGACGCGCAATTAATTTTACAAGTTGACGCATCAGATTTTGCAATTGGGGGATCATTATCGCAAATCGTAAAACAGGAATTACAGCCTTTGGGATTTTTCTCTTGGAAACTTTCCCAAACAGAGAAAAAGTATAGCGCATATGATAGAGAGTTATTAGCAGCTTACGCTGCCATCAAACATTTTAGGCATATGCTCGAAGCGAGACAATTTTCTTTATTCACCGACCATAAGCCCTTAACTTATGTCTTCCAACAGCGTTCAGATAGATGTTCCCCAAGGCAGGCTAGGCAATTGGATTTTATATCCCAATTCACCACAGATATTCAGCACATAAAAGGCTCAGACAACATTATAGCAGATGCACTTTCACGTATAGATTCCATAAGCATGCCAAATCCCATCGACTATACGGAAATTGCCCGAGCACAACAAACAGACCCAGAGTTAGAAAATTTAATTAAAAATTCAAAAACTTTGTAATTAGAAAAAATATTTTTATCAGATAATCAAACACATATTTATTGCGATTTGTCAACAGGCACGGCTCGTCCATACATTCCTCAATTATTCCGCAAAAAGGTATTTTTATCTTTACATAATTTATCCCACCCTAGTATTCGCAGTACTTCAAAACTTATCCGATCCCGATTTGTTTGGCAGTCCATTCGAAAAGATTGTGTCGAATGGGCTAGGACTTGCATCCCATGTCAAAAGTCAAAGATAATTCGCCATACAAAATCCCCTGTAGGTAAATTTTTAGACCAATCACAAAGATTTGAACACATACACCTCGACCTTATCGGTCCCCTTCCTCCTTCACAGGGAAATTACTATTGTTTAACTATGATAGACAGGTTCACTAGGTGGCCAGAAGCAGTTCCAATACCAGATATATCTGCACAGACAGTAGCACAAAACTTTTTTACTCAGTGGATTGCTCGATTCGGATGTCCATCCCGTATCACCACGGATCAAGGCAGGCAATTCGAAAGTGCCTTGTTTACATCGCTTGCTCAGCTGCTAGGAATTAAAAGAATTAGAACTTCACCATATCACCCTCAGGCAAATGGCTTAATAGAGGAATTTCACCGCCCATTAAAGGCAGCCTTGAAAGCCTACGACACTGATCAGTGGTCTACAGCATTACCAGTTTTACTGCTTGGTTTCCGTTCAGTCTTCAAAGAGGATCTGAGATCAACAACTGCTGAATTAGTGTATGGTAAATCCTTACGACTACCAGGTGAGTTCTTCGATCCAACCCCTGTGGATATCTCACCTAAGCAGCTGGTAGAAGACCTAAAATGCCATTTCGCCAAGGTGCGTCCTATTCAGACTTCCTGCCACGGTCAAAAAACAATTTTTGTGCATCCGCACCTCAAAATGTGCTCGCATGTGTTCCTTCGGCATGATAGTGTGCGTAAACCTCTCCAAGCACCATATGACGGACCATACAAGGTCATTTTCAGACGAGAAAAAACTTTTGACATCGAAATTAAAGGGACTTCTCACACGGTGTCTATAGATCGTCTCAAACCTGCTTTTATAGCTATGGACCTTTCAACCACTTCACCTCAAAGTGCTACTGTACCATCCACACCACAACCAGCCCGTGAAGGACAACAGACCCACACTCCTCCTCAGGATGCCAATACACCACCAGACGCACGAACTGTTCCAGTTGCACAGACGACCCGTACGGGCCGACCTGTTCGTCCCCCACGTCGTTACGTGCATTTTCAATGACACTGCGGAGGGAGTGTGCAGCGGTTCGCTATGCCAAAATAGCGATAAAGAACTGCCCTTACTGCCAACTGGCGGAAAAACTGTAATATGGCAACCTGCCAAGAGGGAGAAACATTCGCGCGTCTCTCTCAGCATCAGTCTGTGCTCTGCTTCTGTTCCCGCTGGTATCGTCGGCCGTTGGGTCGCTGGCAAATGCCTGTTTGTACTTGAAATGTTTTTGTTTATTCACTAATCTCTAAATTAATGTTTATCGTTTTATTTTATTTTCTATTAAACAATGTTAATATTTAATTGGCTGGTGTTTTTTAGTTAAATATATTTTCTGACTCAAAATTTATCGGCATGCAAAACGCACGCCGAAGTCTCAACGGCTTCTAATTGTGGTGGTATGGATGTTAAAATTTTATCAAGTACTTGGCATTTTTCCAAAGAAGTTAATGATTGCCGTATCTTTTGCCATTTTTGTTCTAACTCTGATATTTTGTTTTCAAGTGTGATGGGCTGAGATTTATTGGGGGCTGTCTGTGTCTGTGCTATTTCGTGTAGAATCAATTCATTTTCATCAATTACAAGGGCAGACTTATTGGTAGTAGAAGCAGTTGTATGGGAAGAGGAACTTCTAATGTAATTTTGCAAATAATGAATATGTTTGCATAAATTATATTTGATTGACGAATCCATACAACTGCATATATATTTGTGTATACATATGTTGCAGTCAGTGCATTTTAATTGGCATGAACAATCTTTGATATTTTCCTGAATTTCATATATTTCTGTTTTGTTTGATGATAAAATTGACCATCCATTTTCATTAGTAATAATTTCAGAGGATAATGTTTCACTTGTTTTATGTCTGTTTCTGATATCTCTAATTTTACTAGTAATTTTCCCTTTATTAGCAGTAATTAATCGCTCCACCATTTTATCTCTTACAAATCTCATAATACTATTTATGGCCTTATCTAACCGTTTAACGTTTTTCCCATGAAGATAGATATATTTTAAGGTTCTGTGCATTCGTTCCAAGTGCATGTTGGTATTAATACCACCATGAAGCCTGAAACAATAAGCCCAAGTGGATACATTTTGTGAATAATATGTCTCAAAATAATTTCCGAAATTAACTGTATCAGGATCACCCTTAAAAATCTGTATTGCTTCCCCAAGCAAATTATTAAATGTCTCTCTATCTCTTTCTTCTAAAAGTGCTCGCAAGATTTTATATGCATTTGTTTGTTTTTCTGCCCCTTTAATTTTTTTTAAATTTTTCCGCCAAGCTCGATCGACATGCCATGCACAAAAAAGTCTCATTTCTGGCATACCCATCACTAAACACCAAGCATTGAAAAATGATTCAGCCATATCAGACATGAATACTTTAGGTTTAATGTCCCCAATTTTTGATTTTATACATGAAAAAAATATGGACAACACTGACTGATCACTGCGATTTGATATTAAAAATGCACAAGGAAATCCTTGGCGCAATTCATCTATAACTAACAGTGTAATAAGCTCAAATCCATAACCATTCATACCATGTGTACCGTCAATGCATATACAATCTGAACCAAATTTTTTTAACATCTCCCCTTGAGCTTCAGTCATAATTATTAAAGAAAAATCATTTTCATTAAGGCATAAATAAGTGGTGTCTTTTACCCCTGAGACTTATAAAATAAAATGCATGAATTATCTGAATTTTGCATTTCATGTACCCACATACCTACACTGACTGCATCATTACTGTGTTTTACGGAATGAGAAGAAAGTTTAAAACTCTTTTCTATATTATGCAGATCCTTTTTTGTTACTAAATGTATTCGCTCAAGCCCATCATGCGATATTGAATTTCTGATATCATCTAAAATATCATCAAGAGGAATTTTTGCAGCTATTTTAGCAGCAATATGTTTTCTTTCATTATCGGTTAAAAATATATGAGCTATATCATTATGGTGGCCAATATGAATTTTTTGATACAGTACTGAGCATTTGCCATTTGTAAATTCAGATACTTTTAACAAGGCAGGACAATAAGCATTAATTTTATTACTAACAGTTAATTTTAAATAACGATGTCCTTTACCTTTAGAAACATAATTCCCTGACCTGTGGCATCTAAAATAGTGACTAGTAAACCCTTCATTATAATTTGTATGCTTAGTTCCATATGCAACATATTTGGATTTAGTTTTATGCTCAATATCATCCTTCCAAATTAAAAAATCATTATGTGAATCAAAATTCAATTCATCATAATCCATCTCAATATCATGGACATTTTTAAAATGCAATGGCATGTCTTGTTTTTTTATATTCTTTTTACATAAGGGACAAACATAAGTATTAGTTGCAGTATTGCTTTTTTTAGATAATGATTCTATTAAGGAAGCATTATAAGGATGATATTTTTGTGTATGCCGTTTTAAATTAAATTTAGTAGTGAAATTTAACTTACATTCACCACAAGACAACTCAAAATCACAATCACTCACATTGGTCATACACACATCATCAGAATTTATCTGGCATTTATTGACATTATCATTTATTATAATCTGACTGTTCAAATTTACTTGGCCTTCAAAGTACGTAGAAGTACTTGGCCTTGAACATAGCCAGCAACTGAAATTGCTGGACTTTCAGATTTTTCATTTAAATTTTGATTAATACTAATATCAAAAACTTCTGATTGAACAGAAGTTGGTACCAAAATAATGGGACTTTTCGTAATTTCCGAATTTTTATTCAAATTATCAATTTGAAAGACTTCTGATTGATCAGAAGTGCTTGGTCCTGCATCTTCCTGTGCAGCAACCAAAACCGTCGAATTTTCAATAATTTCTGAATTTTTATTCAGATTTTGATTGAAATACATACACTGAAATACTTCTGATTGAGCAGAAGTACTTGGCCCTGAAAAGGGCCTTTGTTTTTGCATTTTTGAAAACATGATTCTACGATGCAAATAGATATAAAGTTAATGCATAAAATTCGACGCAACCAGAGCAAAAGCAAAGGGCGAAATGAAATGAACTTTCCCGATCGCCCCGTTCCGGTGGTTTCGATGGTAAACAGAAAATCCGTGACGTAGTGCGCAAAAGGGATGGGCAGATGTACATGCGCGAGAAGTTGCGCAAATCCGTTTTGAGAGTCTTGATGCGAAAGACGCTTGTTTTCTTTGCGTTAGAGAAGCATACTGGGAGGTGGGAGAGGAAAGAAAACGTGAATGTTGTTTTGTAGTAAAAGGAGTGTCTACTATTCCTGTCTTTAAAATGTGATTGATTAACAAGAAGTGACTTGCGGTTTTTGACTAAATTAAGAACTGTCTAAAATTTGGGGGGAGATAGCCACATGATAAAGATTTGTCTGCTTTATATAAATTCTTTACTATTATTATTATTAATATTAACCTTAGTATCAATATTATTGTTTTCATTTGAGAAAACGGATTTTTCATGGTAACAATACTTGTTTTAAATAGCATGTATTCGAGAATTAAAAGTTAATGATAATATATTCACTGTTAGATTTTTGCTTTTAATTATTAATATATTTACTTTCATAAAAGGATTTTTTTTTCTTTTTTTTTTTTATAATAATAATTATTATTAATAAGTATATATTTCAACTCTGTAATAATAACAGGTATTTTAAGCACAAATTTCAGACATACTATGAATTACAGATAATTTTTCCAAACTTTGTAAAAACGCTGCGGTCAGTTAGGACGAGTTTTAACTGCTGGTTTCTAAAAATTATGCATTATTAGACTTTAAAAGTAAAATGCATCTTAAAAACTAGTATTGCAATGTTTTAAATAAAAAGAAAAACCATAGATTCCAACATCTCATAAAAACTATTTTGGGTCGGAATATTTACCTCTTTAATGTTACACTCGTGCCTCGTTTTTTCGCTTGACGCACGCAATTCTTTTGGCATGAAACAATTGTTGTGAGAGTTTGCATTTTATGGTATTTGTTTACAAAGTTTCTCATTATATTTCATATTAAATTTTGCAATTAAAAAAGTAATAGCCTTAAATATATATATATATATATTTATCTCCTTATAATTCTGAACTATAATAGTGTAAGTACTAAAGAAGACGTTTAACAGAACATTATAAATCTCTTTGCAGTGGCACAAAGAAAAATTCTTTATCATTATGGCCTATGGGGCCAAATTTTTAAAAGTGCGATAGCGTCTAAACGCTTATTTAATCTGAACAAAAAATTTGTACACATGTTATAGGTCACAGTTGCACGAACTGTATAGATTTTGGTGAATTTAGCACTTACAGTTTTTTTACAGGGACACAAAGAAAAATTCTTTATCATTATAGCCTGTGGGACCAAATTTTTACTTGGTCTATATTCAATAGAAGAAAGTATCGGATTCATAAAAATTTTCGACCTCGGGTTTTTAAAGAATTTACACGTTTTGAGAGCTGTAGAACACGATTTGACCATTTTTAGAAAATGTCTGTCTGTTTGTTTGTCAGTCTCTGTGAGTGTGTGACAAACTTTTGTGGAAACTGTATCTCAGGAACTACTTCACAGAACTTCATAGAAATTGGTATGTAGTTGCACCTTGACATAAATTAGTGCCTGTCAACTTTTGGTAAAAATTGACTTACAGGTTGCGTTGCCATCCCGCTTTTTCTAAATTTTTAACATGGTAGTATAGTACAAAACTTTGTATAAATGTGCATAAAGAGAATTATTTTTTAATAATCATTATGAAATTTACCAGAATTATTTATAATAGAGATAGTCAACTGGGAAAATTTTTTGTATGTGTAGGAGCCTCGTCTTCTCCTCCCCCCCCCTCCCCCTCGAGGGGAGTAAATTTTCATGATGGTTATCTTTAAAAAGAGCTCGCCAGTACCTTTAAAACGAATGGTTGAACCATAGATCTGCGATAATTTAAAATGAAGTTATCGATTTTTTTTTCATTTTTAACAAAACAATATATATATACAGTCAAACTCCGATATAACGCCCCCCGAAATACCGCCAAACCCGTTTAACCGCCACATGTATGGGTGAACAAATCTTCTGAATAGGAACTACAATGTAAAGTATCCGTTATAACGCCAAATCGATGTAGCGCCAACCAATATTTTCCCAAAATTATAATTTTTTGTTAAAATTCGCTCCCCCCCCCCTCATTAAAGCGCTATGCTTATTGCGTTTCTTTAGACGCAGTCCAACTCATTGTATCATGGGCTGATAAAACAGAAGAAATTTTTCTGCGGTAAAAGGTGTATTTTGTAATAAGAGGTCGGAAAAAATTAAATGCCGTTATTTCAGAGTATGAACCTGCTCATGTCTATAAATATGGATGAAAGCAGTTTATTTTATCGTTTGCAACCCGACAAAACAATATCCATTAGATCTGTTAAAGAATGTAAGAAAATTAAAGATCGTGTATCGCTTGTGTTTTGCACGAATGTTGATGGATCTGACAAACGACCATTAACTGTTATTGGTAAATCTGCTGAATCAAGATGCTTTAAAAATTTCAATCCTGCTTTATATGTGGATTATGTGAATAGCAATAAAGCATGGATAATTGCAATTTTATTTCAAATCTGGTAAATGAATTTCAATGGTGAAATGAGGAAGAAAAAGCGTCAGGCAAGATAATGCACTCTGTCATAAAGTAACTCCAGTCAGCAATATCCGATTTCAATTTTTACTTCCTGATTGTACTGGTGTTTTGCAATCTTTATATGCCAGAATCATTTTTTTTCAAAGCGCATTACTGGAAATATATCAGACACACACATTGTTGACCGTATTAGTAAAAATGATTTTTCTGCTCTTTTCCTAAAAGATTCGATTCTGAAGATGCAAAAATCGTGGGAGGAAGTTTCTATAGGGACTATAGTTAACTGCTGGAGCCATACAGGCTTAAAAAATAGTGAAAAATCTAGTGATGAACTAAACACTGAAGAAATTAAAGATTTACAACATGATATAAACAATTTAACTTGCATGCAGCATCCTCTCACTGCAGCTGAATGTATTAATGCAGAAAAGGATGTTCCAGCATTTGAAGAAATGAGACAAGAGGAAATTGTTGGATTAATGAAAAATAACGATCCAAATTCGGATTCATGTGAAAAGGAAATTCAGGATGAAGAAGAAAAAATTAAATCTGACGAAGCAAAAGACTGCATTAACAAACAAAGGATATATTTAGAAAAAAATTCAACCGGTAAAAAGATGATTGATAATCTTTTAATTTTAGAAACATTAAAAACATTTCCGTACCAAAAAAAAAAAAAAAAAAAAAAAAAAAAAACGCAAGCTAGTATTTAAAAATATTTTTCTCCTGGGCAAATATAATTATTACGTAGATCGAAATAAAATACTAGTTATCACATATTCAGTGCTGTGATCCTCAATATTTCTAATGCTTGTAATATAATGTGGTAAGGGTATATTTAATTTTATTTCATTTACACAGTTAGGATTATAGTTCGATATAGCGCCAAATCCGGTATAACGCCATATTATTATGCGTACCGATGATGGCACTAAATCGGGGTTTGACTGTATATATATATTTTAAATGTAATATTGACAATAAAATTGACTTTTTTTGGATATTTAGTGTTATACTACTTCTTAAATATGGGAATCATCTGCATTATCATGGAAGATAATTTTTTTAAATAATAATTTTAATAAATTATTTTTACTGAGTGAATTTGTATAGGAAAATATAGAAGAAAGTCATGTGGTGGCCACAACATACTAGTTAAAAGTGCGATAGCATCTAAACGCCTTAGTCAATTGAGCTGAAAATTTATATGAATATTATAAATCACTGTTGCTCTAACTATAAGCATTTTGGTGAATCCAGCATTTATAGGCTTTTTACAGGGACACAACGAAAATAAAGTTCAGTAGCGTTAAATAAAACATCGTGTAATATATGGAGAAAAATACTCAAACACTTTATTATGGTTTTATCTCTTTTGTTTGTTTAACAACTCCTCTTTCTTTACTTTATCTACAAAACTGTTAATTACTCAATGTTCGGAAAGTCGAGTGGAGTTACTCCAGAATTTTTCAAATGGTTTTATTTTTTCGAAATTTTATTTTTTTATTATTAAATTAGTATTCTTAAAAAATAGAATAATTATTATTATTCATCAATTTATTATATTTTTTTATTTATATAATCGCACATGTCTAATGCATTTTTCTTCTTTATAGTATCCAATTATTCATTGTAACAGAGAAAGTAAAATTCTCTAAAACACCATTTTGTTCTGTCGTATAGTATTACAGCCACACCACACTAGAACTTGAATAGCTTCAGGATATAGCTGTCAGAAACAGCACAGATGGGGAGATGCGTACAATAACAGCCCTCCCAGCCTGATCGCTTCCGCTTACCGCCTTGTATGCAGTAACGAATACTTAGTAACGGGTAAGAGATACAAAAGAAACGAATACATACGGGTAGTCAATATCTCGTTACTTTTACAGCACTATGCAATACAAAATTTCTTAAATTGTTTACTGGCTTATTTTGAATTTTATTTTTTACCTGAAACTTACATACAGCATATTAGTAGTGAATGGTGCAATACAGAAATTCAGGCATTTTTTAGTGACAGTGACATAGGTGTATTTATGGATTTTTTTTTTTCCAGGTATGCAAAACATAGATACGTGCACATTAATGATTGCTGCGATTGGGAATTTCATGAAATGAAACATAATATGTATGTACATGTATGTGTATGTATGTATACATATATATATATATACATATCGTAAAAACCGGTGTATGTGCCGCAGTCCTTACGAAAAAAAAAAACTATTTTTTCTTGGCTGCAGCCCTTACAAGAAGTGCAGATAATACAAATATTTTTTTTCTTCTGTTATCACAATATTCCGAAATTAACTTTTTTTTTCAGTGTATACATGGAGAAGGGTAGATAAACGGTAAAAATTAAGAGAATAACAAAAACAATATAAATAACTGTGTCCTTTTCGGATTCCCTGAGCTACGAGTATACGATGATGTTCACTGCAAAGCTGAATAAAAGCGTTTGTGTTAAAACAAAGGGGGAAGACAGAAAACTCCAGTAAAAGTTAACATTTTTATTTGGTCAGCAGCTGGAATCGATTATATAATATGATCATAATTACTACAAAACTTTGAATAAACACCAATTAATCCTAACGCACTCTACACGCATGGCTTTTCTCCTGTATGAGTTCGGAAATGTCTATTCAAACTGCTCCTTACAGAAAACTTTCTGGAACATATTTCACAAACGTAAGGCTTTTCTCCTGTGTGAATGCGTAAATGTCTATTCAGAGTACCCATTTCAAGGAAACATTTGAAACATATTTCACACACAAATGTCTTGTCACCTGTGTGAGTGCGTGAATGCAGATTTAATGTACACTTCTTAATAAATCTTTTCGAACATATTTCACACACGTATGGTTTTTCGCCTGTATGACTGCGTAAATGCACATTCAATTCACTGTTCTTAAAAAATCTTTTAGAGCAAATTTCACACGCATATCGCTTTTCCCCTTTGTGAATTCGTAAATGGTTATTTAGAGCTTGCCTCGAAGAAAACTTTCTGGAGCAGGTTTTACACAAGTATGGCTTTTCACCTGTGTGACTGCGTGAATGCGCATTTAACTGACTCATCTGAGAGAATCCTTTAGAACATATTTCACACATGTATGGCTTCTCCCTAGGGTGAGTGCATGAATGCTTATTTAATTCACTCTTCTGAGAAAATCTCTTTGCGCATAATTCACACAAATATCGCTTTTCGCCTGTGTGAATTCGTAAATGGTAATTTAGAGTCTGCCTCGAAGAAAACTTTCTGGAGCAGGTTTCACATAAATATGGCTTTTCACCTGTGTAACTGCGTGAATGCATTTTTAAGCTCTTCTTTTGGGAGAATCCTTTAGAACATACTTCAGACACATATTGCTTCTCCCTTGTGTGTGTCCGTAAATGCCTATTTAAATTACACTTTTGAGAGAATCCTTTAGAACACATTTCACACACGTATGTGTTTTCGCCTGTGTGTATGCGTGAATGCACAGTTAAAACATCCTTCCGAGAGAATCCTTTAGAACATATTTTACACACATAAGGCTTTTCTTCTGTGTGAATGAGTAAATGCATGTTTAGATTTTTCTTCTGAGAAAATCTTTTAGAACATATTTCGCACACGTATGGCTTTTCCCGAGAATGAGTAAGTAAATGCGCGTTTAATAGAATCTTTTTAGAAAATCCTTTAGAACACATTTCACAAACGTATGGCTTTTCTTCTATGCCAGTGCATTCATGTACAAGTAGATTTTCCATTTTTTACCTTCCTTCAGAATATCAAGAGACTCGGCAGACTCTCAAGTGACGCAAGCGCAAAAACAAACGAACGCTACGACACTCAGCGGAAACGGAAAAACGAACGAAAACTGCGACATTTATATATACAGCTATTTAAAGATCAAAGAAACCGCTGAAAGCCGACACATAATATCTCAGGAAATATGGGAGGTTATGTTCTGATATTTTCAAAATAGTCCTTCACCTTCTGTCTGATCCTACCCTGAAATCGCTACATTTCTGCGTGCAATATATTTCGAGATATGAATTGGCTCATGTAAGTTATAAATGGACGGAATATACGTAGTACAATTTTTTCTCGAATATGGCTCGAGCGATTGTCGTTTAATTTATGTGATATTAATCGCTTTTATCTGATGTGCCTGACATCTCCCTTTTCCCTAGGAAAACTCTTGTTTTTTTTATAACTCAGTTTAAAAATCGAACTATTTTTACTTCGCGATGCAAAGATTTCTATTGCTAATTCTCAGAATTCGGAACGGGTGTTATTCTGTTTGGTCTTGTAGTTGGTTGGTTGGTTCAATCAGTTGGTTGAATGCAATCAATTAAAAAATTTAGATTTATGGGTCAATTCTGAGTACGTTCGAATGCGATAAAATGGGCGATACGTTCGTTAGTGACGTCATTTTAACTTCATCCGCCTATCCTAAGGCTCCTATATATACGAGCTGGCGCATCCGACATTTTTTTGCCTTAGGGTTGCCGCATGTACCCAGCGTGATAAACAAACGGCATCCATTGTTTCTACCGTCTTGCTCGTAATTTTAGTGAAATAAACTGCAATATGGGAGGTTGTTCAGCAATAAACTGCTGTAAACACTCCAGAAAAAGATGCAAAATGTTTAGGTTTCCTTCGGATAATGCAAGAAGGAGAAAATGGGCTGCGAATTGTCGTCCAGATTCTTGGATCCCGGGACTTAATGGTCAGCTTCGCATAGTAAGTTTTATTGTTATTCACTTATACTTTTCTTTGCATTTCTGACATTTATAAAGTAAAAAATTTAAAAAAAAAAGTATTATTTAAATCTAAATATGTATTTTAATAACCATAAATTATTTTAAGAAACGCTTTTTTACTGTGTGTTTGTAGAGTCTTGGCGACGTTTTTTTGGTTCGCCAAAGTTGTCTTGTTTCCTTGTCCTGATAGTATTAGGTCGTTGAAAAAACTTTCCAATTTTAATTGGTACGCTCTTTTTTTTTTCCCCTTTCAAATGTTATGAATTATTTAAGAAACAGAAACAGATTACTTGTGTTGCTTATCATTTTTGGTCGATTTTATTTTTAGATGAAAATTTCTTAAAACCACCAGTGAAGCGATAAAATCGCCAAGCGGAAATGCTGTCCTCTCACGAGGCAAAAAAATGGCGGAGATGCGCCGGCCTATTATTTATTTAAGGGGCTCTAGCCTATCCCATAAGCCCAAAGCAATTCTGGGACCAATTTTATCGCATCCGATTATTCCGCCAGTTATGATATATTCGCAAGTGAATATCACCGTTCAAAAAAGCGTGATAAACCTGTTAACGCATCCTAAAAATCATCCATCGTCCATTACATTACATGCGCTTGCTCATATTTTTATTTTCTAAAGTTTCTTGTATTTTGAATGCTCGCTTTTCACTATGTAGAATCAAAATTTTAAGGATTTCCTATTAAAACTGCAGGTAAGTAATTAATTTATTTTTGTTAAGTATGAATGTGTATATATTTTTTTAATGCAGCATGTACGTATATTTTCAATTTATTTTGTATAATCAAGATTTATCGTTTTTCCTTTAAAATGACGTATCTGTTTAAAAAAAAAAAAAATACATAGAACGAATTTTGAATCAGTAGTAATTTTCTATTATACTAATGGTTCAATCATTAACATAAATAACAGGTAATAAAGCTATTTATTTGTTTAGTTGTTGATGTATCTTCTGTTTCCATATTATGTACAAATAACTAAAAATATTTATTTAATCTGTGCTTATATGCAGTGTAATCTCATATTAGTATTTCTATATTTGCATCACCGACGAAAAGTTTACATAGTATATAATTAACACTATATTATTTTGTATTCAGATCTCAGAATATATATACTTATTTCTATATTATTTTCTGCTAAAGATGTACATTGTATGAAAGTTTTAATATGTCTGTTTTTCCCTCCCTATCTTTAATGACTTGTCTATATTTAATTGATATATGAAGTATTTCAAATGCTGCTTAAATTTGCATTCATTGAATCAACTCTAATAAAGAAAAAAAGAATTTCTTATATACCTAAAATCTTTCATTATATAATGAGATATAAAAAGAATGAAGCTTATTTTTGGTAAGTATTATTTTAATTTTTTTGTTATTGATAATATGCTGATTCTTCAAAGGCAAATCGGTAAGTATTCTAAGTGAACACGTCAGTTTAGCCATGATCTAATCAGATGACAAACCTGAATCTGATGCTAAGAAAACTCTGAATCTGACCCTGAAGTTTCGATAACGTCTGAATGAGAATTTGTGTGTTATGCCAGTTTTAATATATTAGCGTAACATATTAAGTTCTCTTTCGGATCAGTTATTCATCTAAACGGAAGAAAACATTGAGGGAGAATTGAAGAGAATTTTTGACATGTAAATTTTGTAAGTACAATTTTGTTTTAAAATATTGTTTTTCATTATTAATAACATGCTCATTCTGTAAAAGGAATTAGACGAGTATTTTAAAATATTTGCAATCCTTTAGTTTTGAGCCAAATTATATAAAGACATGTATTACCATTTTCATAATTTTATATTGAAGTAATTTTGTTGTAAATAAGTAATTTCGGGATACTTACTTTTAAAAAATAGTTTACAAGAATCTAAGCATGTAACTTTTAATACAATTCCATTACAAAGTAGAATCCATTTTATTTCATAGATTTAATTTTTTATTGTCAAAAGGTAATTTATTTTATCTGAAAAAATATTGCATTTATATAATGAGTATGACACTTATCATTATCACTGAGTACTATGTTTGCATAATTTTATATATAATCTTTGAATAAGGCTTATAATAATTCTGATAAAGCTAAATTGCTTTTAAATTCTTATTTACTTTTAAATTTGCATTTCTGACTGCAACTAAGTTAAGTGTGCTGTGGTCGATTCATCTGCATATTTCATGTTTGTGTGAGTGCACTAGTTTGCAGAAATTAACAGACTGGGTGAAGTGGTTTCTTAATTTCTGCTTCATTATATAATTTATTTTGTCATCTGTTTCAAGAGAAGCTTAGCTATGTATATGATTTGAAAATGATGAAGTTATGAAAATATTTTAATGGCATATCTTTCAACTGTGATATTTTTAGTGTGTAAAATTTAAAGTAATTAAGGGAAATTGAATGAAATTTATCAAACTTCTTAGATATTTATTGAGTTGTCATAGAATTTTCTCCTATCACTTTAAGAAGCATACATGCATAAGGGAACTGTGATTGTAAAATATTTTAGAGGTAATTTATTTATACAAATTAATTTTATAAGAAATTTAAGGGTACTTTAGTAAATTAATGTTAATGTTTAAATAAATGTTTATAATAGAAACATATTTGTGTTTGTCATATATGTTTGTAATATTTTGAAAACTAAAGATTACATAAATTTGAAATTGACATTGAATTTGCATGTTATTCAAATTATGATAGATGTTATTAAATTGCTTTTTTCTGTATGTATTTAGTATTTATAAAAAGTTAATAATTGGTGCGTTTGATAAGGATTCAAAAGTAGGAAGTGAGGAATGTGTTACTAAGTAATTTCTTTTTGCACGTGATCAGTGCTTTGGTATAAAACATTCATATGTGTGTGACAGAGACTAATGTAATTTCATGCATTCAGTGATAATTTTTTTGGCTATACGTGTGGCGTACATACATATGTATTACTGTATTAGTGATTGCTGCAACATAGGATTTTTTGCATTTTTAGATTCATGCACACCAGTAGAAATATTATTCTGGTTTTCCGTGTGCACATAGCAGTACATATATGCATATTAATAATTGCTGCAATGTGAAATTTTGTGCATTTTGAGATTCTTGCTTAATGAGGTAGCGATACCTGGTGATATTCAGTTGAACCTCGTTAACGAGAACACTGTTAACATGAATCACTTTTAATATGAACTGTTTCCGCAATGGTACAATCCCCATCATAATGAAGATTAGTTACTGATAGCATGAACTACTGACAATATGAGCAAATTTTTTTTTCACATTGAGATTCACGTTAACGAGGTTTGACTGTATATATATATATATATGTGAATATTCATAATATTATATTGAAGTAGTTTTGTTGTAAATAAGTAATTTATAGATACTTACTTTTAAAAAATAGTTCACAGGAATCTAAGCATGTAAATTTTATTACAAATAAATTATTCTTTAATCGCATAAATTTTAATACCATTCCATTACAAGTAGAATTTTATTTCATGTATTTCATTTTTTATTGTCAAAAGATGATAAATAATTTATTTTATTTTGAAAAATATTGCATTTATATACTGAATGACACTTATCCTCACCACTGAGTATGTTTACATAATTATATATATATATATATATATATATATAATCATTGAATAAGGCTTATAATTCTGATAAAGCTCATATTGCTTTTAAATTTTTGTTTACTTTTAAATTTGCATTTTTTGCTGCAACTAAGTTAGAGGTGTGCTGTGCTTGATTCATCTGCATATTTCTTGTGTTATTAAATTGCTTTTTTCTGTATGTATGTAGTATTTATAAAAATTTGATAAATGGTGCTTTTGATAAGGATTCAAAACTAGGAGGTTGGTGGTGGTGGGGGGGGGAGCGGTATATTACTAAGTTATTTCCTTTTGCACATGACCAGTGCTTTCGCATAATGCATTCATATGTGTGTGACAGAGATTGATGTAATTTTATGTATTCAATGATTTCTTTGGCTATACATGTGGTCTACATATATGCATTATATATTATTGATTGCTGCAACATAGGATTTTTAGCATTTTTTAGATTCATGCACACAAGTAGAAATATTGTTTTGATTTTGACTTTGAGTAGTATGTATCACTTGCTCTGTTTTTGTCACTCAATGTTTAAATTTGTGTGGATGCTGTCTGAAAGGTGTGTAGCTGTTATGTTGTAATTTTCCTTATTTATAAATAAAGCTGTATCTCAAAATCTAAGGTACTCAACTATACCATTTTTAATTTGTATATTTAGTGGGTGAACATTTGTTTAATTTACACTTTCGAAAGTATCCACAATTGTTCTCACATCCCAAAACCTAATAATACCATGGTGATACTATTCTTCATATACTATCCACCAATATTTAGGTAGAGCCTATATCTGAACTTCTGTTAAACATTACAGTATTAATAAAATGTATATCATGCTTTATTTTTGTTACTCAGTGTTAAAAATGTGGATGTTGTCTGAAAAGTGGTGTTGCCATGCTGTAATTTCCCTTGTTTCTGAAAAAGCTTTATCTCAAAATCTAATGTGCAGAACCACACTATTTTTTCAATACTCTTGTTTAAATTCATGCGAATATTGGTCAATAGGTGCTGCTGCTATGTTATAATTTTCTTTGTTTCTAAAAAGCTTTATCTCAAATTTTAATGTACACAACTACATCATCCCCCCCCCCTTACTCTTGTTAAAATTTGTGTGTATATTTGCCAAGAGGTATTGCTGTTATACTACAATTTTCCTTGTTTCTGAAAAAACTGTATCTCAAAATCTAATGTCACTAATTAAACTATATTTTTTCTAAGTCATGCTTAAATTTGTCAATATATCCCTATTGCCTGAAAGGTGGCACAGCTCTTATGATAAAGCTATAGCATAGAACCTAATGTGCATGTATTAATGAATAACTTCGATAAATCTTAGACTAAAAATAGTTAATCCATCATGGAAAATTACCAATTTCTGTTTCAATGCGTCTAAAATTGACAAAATCCTAAATTACTTTTTCTTAAACTTATGGTCAGAACAAATTTTTTAATTTTTGTTACTAGAAAATTTAGGTGGCGGCCAAATACTTTTAAATTTGTTGAGGCCTGCTTCTGGTATTTTGAAATATTATTAGAAAATTATTTTAAAAATTTTACATTTTTTACAGATATTCAATTACTATTCATATTCATAACATAGAATAACTTTTTTCAATTCTGGAGGTAATTATGAATCACCATGTATTACATATGTACTTATCATAAAATTATAAGTATGCATGAAATTGTTGGTTTATGATAACATATACTTGTGAAAAGTTCAATTTATACATTAAACATAGAATTTATTTATGTTATGTGAGGGGTTATTTTATTATGGCCATTTAGTTATGTCTTTATAAAGTTGAAATTCTTAAGAAGGGCACTTTCACAAAATTTCACTTTATAAAAAGGATCCCACTATAAATATCTTCCTCCTCCCAAAACTGTTTTCAGCACTTATACTAAACGTTATTTTGGTAATAAATGAACATTTTGATTGTTAAGTATAAAATATGAAAAGTAAATATTAGAAAAATACTAAAGGCAAGAACCCTACACAATTATTTTTTTAAGAAAAGGTTGTAAATAATTCAACATTCGAAAATATTAGTAAATAATTTTCCTTAAGCACGTTGGTTGTTTTTCTGATTTCCCTCCGCTGACCACACCACCACGTGTTTGGATAAGTTATGCTTATGAGTAAAGCCACTTGACTTTCTGCACTAGTTACAAGATTTTTAAAAGAAATTTGAATCAGTAAATAAACATAAGTAAAAACTATAATATGATTTTAAGTATTTTTTTCCAATTTTGTATGTTTATGTGATGAATAGTTAACGTATTTGAATTATTATGTACAATTCTGGGAAAGAACTATAACAGCAATGCTTATGGTATAGCAACATATATGCACGATGCCATTAGTATATTATCAGATATAGTAAAATGTATACGTTTCATTACACTATTTTTTAAGGAAGTAAAAAAGATGAATTCACTTATTACACAATATATATTCAAAATGTTAATACTGGTAAATGGAATATAAGTGTATAAGCTAATATTTAACTATTAAAATGAGATATATATTAGACATACAATCATAATTTTACAAATGATAATTGATTAAAAGAAAAAATAAATAAAATTTAAACTTACAAAATTAGACTTTCGTTTGTTTTTCGTAAGGAATATTTGCATAGAAGGACAATCTAATGCATTGCCTAATATAAAAAAATGCACTGTGCACAAGACTGTCCCACCAGCTTTTTTCCTTCCCTCAAAGATTAATATTTCTCACAGTGAAGCTTGGTATAAAGCATTTCTTCCAAAACAATGAATTCAGAAACTCTCTATTCAATTATTTTTCTGGAACATTTTATAGAGATGACAATATCTCTTCTGCATCAAAAATAGTTCGTTGAAAAATAAAACTTACATGCAGTCCTTATAAATAATCAATGGAATAATTCGAATAAAAAAACATCGCAGGATACAAAATATGGAAAAAATATTTTCAGTATAATTCGAAATTTTAGAAAAATGACGAGGATTCTCTAAAATATAATTGTTGCGTGATATCTTTGCATTGATGTCATTTCAACATACATTGCTTCTTTGTCAGCCATTACTGTCAAACTGCTACTGTTTACTAAACAACATCCTTTTGATGAAACTTTTCCATTGGTTATATCGGAATATCTGCTATCGTAATCGCTGAAAATGATTGAAAGTTGGGAGGAGCCGTAACAACACTATCGCATGCTAAGGCTGGGATTGCGGTGCCTCGCTCAGCACTATCTTACGCACAAACTCTGTCTTAAGATGTAAACAAAACGCAAGTCGTATTGCAGTAACTCACTATCTTACGACGACCTCAGAGCTATCTTAAGTCGAATCGTAACTGGATGCGCGCGCAATCACAACACAGCTCGCTCTGCGTCTCCCATTGGCTGGCTGGCTTTCTCTTACGCCCGCAATCCCAGCCTTAATATCGCACTCTGGCTTGTCGAACTTGCGAAAATGGTGGTCCAAGAATAGCTCTTTTGTTCGCATGCGACTATAGCATGCGATGTTATAACAGATTTCAGTGACGTCACAATTCGCCGACTTATCGCAACGTACGTACCCAGAATTGACCCCAAGATTTCAGAAATACCCATAGTGATTCGAGGTTTATTTATTGATCTGCCACAAAACAAAAATTTACAGATTCTTAATTCTTAAACTCTTATTTCACGGTGAAATTTTTTTCAGGCGATTAGGACCGACACAATGTAAATGTACGGGAAGAAAACAGTTGCCTGAACCGAGCAATTTTTCTCTGTTCAAGCGACATTGTCGGCACTAGTTGCCTCTGTCAACCAATAAAATACTACTAGTATTGACGTCTTCTGACGTCAGTCCCTTTTTCCACACCCCATACTCTCCTTGGAGAATGCTTGGCGCGCAAGTAGTGATCTAGCAGGGCCATGGCGGGAGTTTCAAATAAATGTGATATTTTTAATTTGTCTCATCATACTTAAATACTTTATGTTTTAATCAAAATCTATAATAAAATGTGGTTTTAGTTCACTTACATATTTGTTCGATGTAGATATTTTTCCGATTGTTATCATTATTATTATTTTATATTTCAAAATAAATGCGATTTTATCTAGACGAATTTTACAAAAAGCGATCATAGGATTATCCGTTTATATTTCATTTTATCTACGTTGTAATTTTTCTTTTGTAATAGTTAGAATAAAAATACTTTATGAATTATTTGCTTAGTTTTAGAGCTTTGAGATATAGCAATTTATAAAAAGCTATTTTTTTCTTTTTTTTTCCAAGTTTTCTTTCTTTTACCTTCACATTTTAGTAATTGTACCTTTCTTTCTCAAAATGTTTACTTGAAAACAGAATTTTGTAGCAAAATTAAATTAGAATTGATTTTTTTTTCTTTCTTGAAATGTTTTTATTATATAAGAAAATACTATTTTCATATCGTTTATGTTAATAATTTTCCCACTAACCTTTATTAAGAATTAAAAATTAAAGTGCATAAAAAATTGAGGTCAAACCGTTGAAAGTAAGTTATATAACATAGGAAAGGTTTATATATATATATATATGTATATATATCCTACTTGCCCATCGCCCTATCTTTTTTTTTTCTTTTTTTCATTCAATACATTTCGCCTGATTTGATATTGAATATTTTTTAACGGATCGGGCTTCATTATAGGGAAGCTATCAGGCTACGCCCGCATCACTGTTCACTACATTTAAATGAATTTTCAAAGGAATTGGATCAGTATTTATTTTTTATATCATATTATAAATAAAAACGTCAATTTTTGTGAGATGCATAATATAATTTCTTATTGTTCCCATTTAAGTAAATGTACTTTTCTCTTTTTTTTTTTTTTTTTTTTTTTTTTGGGGGGGGGGGGGGGCAATTAAATTATGGATAAAATTTAAATGGCTAATTTATCAGAAATTAGAAGGTTATTATTTTCACATTTTAATTAATTTAAAAAAATCTAATCGAAAATTTGAAAATCCGGCTTCGAGGTGCATCAGAACAGGTCATAACGAATTATCATGCAAATTTGTGTAGCTATAAGATCAGCCGTTTTCCTAAAATGCTCCAGACATACATACACAATGACACACACACACATTTTATTTTATGCATAGATTTATTTATTTATTACTAGCAGGCTACGCCCGCTTCGCTGGTCACTATATTTCAATGAATTTTCGAAAGAATCGAATTAATATTTATTTTTTTACACCGCATTATAGACAAAAATTAAAATAAAAATAAAATAAAATAAAATAAACTGAAATTCCTCCAAACCTCGCTTTGGGTACCCGCTGTCTACGGCATCTCTTTTCCCGCCCGCATTGCATCAGGTCTAGGTTTCCCATGCCCGCAGGAAGATCTTTCCCGGGCACTTCATTCTGGATATTTATCGACGACAGGTGGGATCTGCTATTATTTAAGAACTACGATTTTAAAGATGACTGTATCTCAGCATCTATTAAATATTTTAGTTTTGAACCATGTATTTTATAGCCCATGCTATTTACACTATATTACGATTTGATTCCGACCAATGTAATGAAATAAAATAAAATAAAAAGTAGATTAAATATATTTATAAACAAATAAATTTTAATAAATTTAATCTTTTTTACTATGTATATACTACCATTTTTTCCGATAAATACAGTAAATAAAAAAAAAGAATAAATAAAAGTTTTTTCTTTTAAAGGAATTTACTAAAAAATGAAAAATAAGAAGTTGTTCTACTATAAAATATTAAACATAACTGTTATAAATACGTTTTTAAATTTAAAACTAATTATACTTAATTTTTTCTTCTGCATTACGATTTTATTTTCAATAAATATAACAAAAAAAAAAAAAAAAAAAAATCGCCTTCAAATGAATGAATCAAATAAAAATAAGTTGCGTAATAGCCGTTGCTAAGATACGCAGACGATTGAAGCAAAATAATTAAATTTATGAAAAATGAAGCATTAAAGGCAATATTTAAAATCGAAAAAACATTAATTTAAAAAATTCAAATTCGAAATTCGAAAAAATCTCGATGAGGTGCACGCATGCATGGTCCCAGGTACCTATATGCCAAATTTGGAAGCTCTGCGATCAATAGTGTGAGCACCACAGCGCAGATACACACACAGACACACACACACACACAGACACTTCTCTTTATTTATATAGATAATTTTTTAATAATAATAATAATAATAAAACAAAAAATATTTTGTTAGTTACAATAGGATACACGTTTTTTAATTACTAGAATTTGGTCTTTGCTTCATTACTTATTTTATGAAAAGAAGACTGGAGGAAAGAAATATTTTTTATAAGATAAGACAGAGGTGAATATACTGCGACAAGAAACATTGCTTTAGATATTTACAGCTATAGGTATTCAAGGGATAAGTAAAACTTCTAAAAAAAAGTAAGAAAATGGAAGTTTTCTTTCTTTTTCTTTTTTTTTTTTTTTTTTGTGTGTGGGTATGTGTGTCAAACTTCAAGTGTCCAGCTTGACAGGTTTCACTGTAATTACAGCCTGGTTTTTTTTTAAGCAAATACGCTTAGGTTGACATAAAATTTAAATATTATTGTGATATTCATTTTTCTTCGTTTTTCACTAGAATAGACATAAATTCCATTTCTTTACGCACTTTTCTAAAGTATTATTATAATGGCATATTACTTCGAAATCTTCAAAATGTATGCTTATTAAAATTTAAGCTTGGGTAACGTAAAAACGCCACACGTTCTGCTCTTGTAGCTTGGTAGACGGGAGGAGCAGGAGGTGTCGGGTTTGGTCCCAGATAACGATAGCTTGAAGTTTCCAGTCGTTTTCTTCGAATCTCGCATGTATATGTGTTACCGTTAAAACGCGAAATCCGTTAATCTGCAGATTACCTAGCTAATCTGCAGATTAACTAAAATGACCCGTTAAAGTGCGGAATAAAGAGTTTTCCGCATTTTAACTAGCTAATCTGCAGATTAACGGTTTCAGTATCGTTAAAGTTCAAATGTTTGTTTCGAGCCTTAGTTTTTTTTTTTTTACATTCACTATGACGTCAAACAGCCATGTGATACAGATACGCGAATGACCTTCAAACATAACTAAAACTTTTACCCCTTCCCTTCCGCACTTCCGCCTTCCGCTACACTATGATGATAAACCGACAAACGGCAAACGCAAAATGTGGAGGATGGAAGCCATGATTAGATTAGGTTTATTATTATGACTAACACGAAATTTAAAGTAACAAGTAAGTTATAATTGTTTTAATTTTATTTCTATCTTTTATAATTCTGTCAATATAAGTTTGATAAGGGTCTGCATTTTATTAATGAAATGTAATCTTAATTAAAAGCTGTCTCTCGTGAAACTCCATTTTGAATTATGAATATTAGATTTACATTACAGTAATTATTTCCTTCCGAACTAAAACTATTAAACCATAACTTTTTAAAACTAATTTATTTTAAAATTGATTTAAATTACTATTACTTACTGAAAAAAAAAAGATATATTAATTATTAACTTTGAAAAATATTGTGGCATTTAATAAATACTTAATATGAAATTTTTGTACATTTTTTAGCATTTCATTACTTTTTTTTTTTTTTTTTCTTTCAGTTTCAAGTTTCCTGTACATATTTTATAAATCATGATTATATTTTTATTTATTTATTTATTTATTTTTCTTTTCTTTTTTTTTTTTTTTTTTTTTTTTTTTTGTTCGCTTTTTCAGATAATTTCGTTGTAGTTTATTACATAAAAAGTGTTAATAAAGGTTTTTTTTTTTTTTTTTTTTTTTTTTTTTTTGTAAAATTAATATATTTGCTAAACTTGTACAGATATATGTATGCTGCAAAATATAGTTTAATAAAGCATTCAAAACTGTCATTTTAATTTTCACGCATTCTAAAAAATGTTAAAGCAGTTTTAATTATTTGAAGTACTTAAATAATGCTTCTGATTTGTTTAATTTAATATTTCTAGTAATATTTTATATAATACTTCTTAGTATTTAAATAGTAATAGCAATATAAGTTGTGAAAAAAAAAAACTTTTTTTTTTTTTTTAATTTTAAATTGTTAAATATTTTTATTTTGAAAAGAAATCGTTACTGTATTACAATTCTAACATTCATTTATAAAAATAGAATTTATTGAAAGATATTAAAGCTATTATATTTCATATTAAAAATGCATAACATCTTCAAACTTATATTGACCGAATAAAAAAGATGAAATAAATAAAAAATAAAACAAATATAACTTTAAAAGATATAAAAATTAAAACACATACAGATTAAAATAAGTAAAGAAAGAAATAAAAAAGAAAAGAAAACTATTTTTTTTCAGAATGGAAAAACAAATACAACACAGCGTGCTGTAAAATTACACCACCAGATATCTTATTTTCACTTTAACGAGTGCCTAGTAGGTAATGTGCAGATTATCTAGGTAATTCGCAGATTACCTAGGTAACTTGAGAAATAAAACAATTTTCCTCAATTTAACGGATCACCCTAGTTAATGTGCAGATTACCTAGCTAATATGCAGATTAACTGATTTCTGCACTTTAGCGGTAACATATGCACTAGAATAGCAGGAAAACACTCAACCTAGGCTTAACTCGCTACTTTAACATTCTTTTAAGGTGTTTATTCAAAGTTTTGTAAGTAACAAGAAGCTTTGGTTTAAAAAAAAAAAAAAAAGATTGACTTTTAGAAAAATTATATTCGAACTTTCAAGTGAAGTACTTAAATAAAATGTTGTAATTATTATTATTATTATCATTATTATTATAAATATATTTTTTATTCCATTTATTTAATTATTATTATTATTATATTATTTGTATTTTTTTATAAATATGAATTACATTTGAATGAACTATTTGTTATATTGATAAATGTTTGTTTAATGTCTATAAAAAGCTGCTACTGTTTGTTTAAAGTTGCCTTTAAAAAAAAAAAAAAAAAAAAAAAAAAAAAACTGCCTTTGTTTGTTTAAATCTGCCATCTTACAGTGCGGCCACATATTCTAAAACTAGCAGTGAGGACGCATGCAAAATGTTGGAGGTATGCCAGCTTGACCGACAGTTTGAAATTTGGAAAACATCCAATAATCCCTCGCTCTGTTATTGTTCATTCTCTGAGTCAGATGACTGTCACCCCTATTTTAGCAATGGGCTTGTTGAGTTAGCACTTGCGCAGATGCTTCCATGGTTTCATGAAATGTGGTCGAAGAATATCACTTATAACAATACATAAACTGGTATGTTGTGGCCGCCACAAGACTTTCTTCTATATTTTCCTATACAAATTCACAAAGTACAAATAATTAATTTTCATCTTAGAGAAAACTAACACTAAATATCCAAAGAACGACAGTTTTATTGTCTATAAATGACATCCTAAAAAATGCATTTTTATAATATTTATCTCACGTATCAAGTTTCGTACAGTTATATGCCATAGAAGTTGAGATATAGCTTTTCCGTTATCGAGGAAATTTGCTGTATAGTAGCATCACCAATTGGCCGATAAGCATCCAAATTGAATCAGCATAATGGCCATCACATATATCACGTTTCGTTTGATTATGCGCAATAGAACTTTAGATATAGCCTCCCCTTAAACTGCGGAACACGCTGTATTGCAGCGCCACCTGTGGAGAGGTTGTAACGAAAAGTTGAAAGACACGCATTTAGATTAAGGTGCATCAACATATACATTTAAATGCAATTCTGTGCAGTAGTTCCTAAGGTATTGCTTTCCCTTAAATTGCAGTAATCGCAGTATAGCAGAGCCACCTGTCGGTCCATAAGCATTCAAATTGAATTAGCATAATGTCTCATAACGGCCTTTTCTTATACTAAGTTTTGATTGATTATATGCAATAGCACCTGAGATATAGCTTCCCTTTAAATTGTGGAAATCGCTGTATAGCAGTGCCAGCTGTTGAGCAGTTGGCACCAAAATTTAATAGGCACTAAAAGGTGCATCTACATGTAAATTTATATGCAATTCCGGAGATACAGTTGCCACAAAATTTTTGCTTCTCTCTCTCTCTCACACACACACAGACAGACGGATAGACAGACATTTTCTAAAAATTGTCAAATCGTGGTCTAGTCTAGACCTCTCAAAAAGTGCAAATCCGTCGAAAACCAGAAGTCGAAATTTTTTACGAATTCAATACTTTCTTCTATTGAATATAGAAGAAATAAAATATATAAAATTAAATTAAATAAAAAATTCTTAAAATGTATAGATATCCGAAAATCTTACAGTCGGATATTTTTCATGATTGCAATACTTTTCTTGCCTATATATCTTCGGAAAGTAATAAATATGATCGGACTAAACATAATTTAATACATATTTTATATTATTTAAATAAAAAAGAGAATAATATGTGAAGGGCATGTAAAACCTTTATTTAAAATTCTTTAAATAGTAAAAATTTTAAACTTAATATATGTTCGGAACGTAAAAAAAATATGACATGAACTGAATATAATTTATACATTTTTTACAATATTTGAATAAAAAGGGAAAAAAAAAAATAATAATTAAGAAATTACAATACTTTTATAAAAGTTCTTTAAAGAGTAACATACTTAATAATTTTAGTTTTGAAAATCAGACATTGATATTAATTTATTAATACATTAAAATGTGATTTTGTTCTGTCATTTAATACGCATTTTTACAGTATTCGAAAAGATAAAAAAGGGTGGATAATGGTCTTCAGTATTTTTATTTTTTAAATTCTTTAACTATTAAAAAATTCATATTATTATTTAAAAAATTTAATATATTAAAATTGATACTGATAATTTATTCAGAAGGATTTGGTCACTTTAAAAATAATAATAATAATTTATTATTACTTTAAGGCAGTTAGTGTAAATTCAATAAAATATTGTTATTTAGATATACTGAAATATTTTACTATGTTATAAAATTATTTTTTTTTTCGGTTTAGCAACCAACAAAAATGTAATACAGTGATAGCATATATTTTTCATCGGATCTTTAAATTAGAGTTGATAGATTTGATGCAAATCATAATTAGGTCTAGCCAAAAAATGTACACAAAAGAAATGCTGAACGTTGCAAAAGTATAAATCACGTAGACACAGCGATAAATGCGATCATATAAATGTGTTTGAGAAAGTGACAAGTGAGTAATGCTTTCCTAGCAACCCTTCGTGTAGGGAGTGTCTTTATTGCGGCAATTTTTGTCGCTGGAAAACTCCCCGTGTAATATGAGTTTTACTTGAATGCTTGAGGAAGATTTTTAATCATCATGTCTGAGTAAATTCGATCTCAACAACCAGCTGAGATTTTCTGAAAATTTATTTGATTACATTTTTATTTAAGATTATTTATTATATATTCAATAAATGTTAAATATTCGACATATATCCAAAACATATAAAATTAATCTGTATAGAAAATAGCATTCATTCTTATTATTTTCTCTTCTTTCTCAAGTAATAGGTAACTGTGTTATAATCTGAATGTCAAAAATGGAAATTCTAAATATGCAGTCATGTACTGACATAACGCATTCACATAGTCACCCAGACGAAAAACCATATGTGTGTGAAATATGTTCTAGAAAGTTTTCTACAAGGCAGATTCTAAATTACCATTCACGCACTCATACAGGAGAAAAGCCATATGTGTGTGAAAAGTGTTCTAAAAGATTTTCTCGGAAGTATGAATTAAATCTCCATTCACGTACTCACACAGGCGAAAAGCCATACGTATGTGGAATGTGTTCTAAAGCATTCTCTCAAAAGTGTCATTTAAATCAGCATTCACGCACTCACACAGATGAAAAGCCGTATGTGTGTGATATGTGTTCTAAAGGATTCACGCGGAAGAGTCAGTTAAATGCGCATTCTCGCAATCACACTGGCGAAAAGCCATACGTATGTGAAATTTGTTCTAGAGAGTTTACTACAAGGCAGATTCTAAATTTCCATTTACGTACCCATACGGGAGAAAAGCCATATGCTTGTGAAATATGTTATAAACGATTCTCTCTTAAGAGTACTTTAAATGTCCATTCACGCATACATAGAGGAGAAAAGCTATACGTATGTAGAATATGTTCTAAAGGATTTTCTCAGAAGATTGAATTAAACGTGCATTCATGCAGTCACACTGGCGAAAAGCCATACATGTGTGAAATATGTTCTAAAGGATTCTCTCAGAAGATTCATTTAAATATGCATGCACGCACTCACACAGGCGAAAAGCCATACGTTTGTGAAATCTGTTCTAGACAGTTTTCTACTAGGCAGATTCTAAATTACCATTTACGAACTCATACAGGAGAAAAACCACACGTGTGTGAAATCTGTTCTAGGGACTTTTCTACAAAGCAGGCTCTAAATTACCATTTACGTACTCATACACCATAAAATTGACATGTGTGATCCAAAAGTTTTTCTAAAGAAAAAAGTCCGAAATGTACATCTACGTATTCACTAGAAAGGTCATGTGTGTTAATTGGGTTCTAAATCATTCTCACTGGATATTTACGCAATCATACAGAAGAAAAAACATAAGTTTGTATAGAGATGGGAAGAGTCGGGAAGAAAACGGAAATTTTTCTTGGGGGAAAAAAAAAGCTTTTTTCGTTTCTTTTCCGAAGGGGTTTATTTTCACCCGAAAAAATTGAAAGGTTTGAAATTTCTAGCATAAAATAATGTATCTAGAAATTTATAATATTTGCATTCCGATACTTTTTTCTTGAAATATTATTTCATGTTCAGTACCTTACATAAAAACACCGAGTCTGATAATATTCATATTTAAAAAATAAATTGTAACCATGTAATCAAATGGTAATCCTGAAATATTTAAGTATTACAATGATTTACCTCCCATCACATTCATTTGAAATTATTTATTCTTTTCATTTTTGGAAGTTTTTTTTATATTCTCATCTTTTTTCTTAAATATATATCCTCAGTTTCTCTAACTGTATTATTTTAATGTGTGTTAATACATATTATACACATACATATAAATGTATGTAATAGTAAAAAAAAAAAAAAAACTGTTGTATCTTGTGTGTTGGGGTCCACAAATAACGAATACGTAATTAATAAACACATTTAATCACGATAAACTACACAATAAGGAATTATTTACAGGAACACTTAAGTTACCGTACGCTAGTACGTCAGAAGAACAACAACTAACATAGAGTTTATACGTAAAGTTCATATTGCACAACACAGGAACAGCGAACTCGTGCGGTCAGGCACGATCGGAACATGGAACAAAGTCTAATACATGACAAAAACCTAAGCAACTACATTCTGTCAAACATTTATTTCGTAATTTATATTAAAAAAAAAAATGTATGTGTGAAAACTTACTCCTTTATGTCTGAGTTAACAAGTTTTATAATATAACAGCGTGGCTACTAGTTGGGGAAAGTCAGGAAAATTTGACAAATTTTGTGAAATAAGCTACGTTTGAAAGCTTGTTATTCTAATATGCTCAATTATTCATTAATTTTGTGTATTATTTTTGGAAATAAACAGTATAAGCCAGGAAAATGCTGAAAAATAATCATGAAAAAGTCAGGGAACTTAGAAAAGTTATAATATTAGCCACCCTGTCTATAAAGAAACAATAATAATAATATATCTATAGGTGTTTATGCATCTTAACACAATGATGATCCGTTCATTACGAAAATAAACTCTTTAATAACTAATAATCAATAAATGGAACAAGCACGCATTTGCGCGCGGCGTACTATACACTGACATACGACGGGACCTTTCACGACAGAGATAGCAACAGTGTTCTGAGAGTTGAAGTATATACTCAGTAAGGGAAAGTAGCAGTTGTTGAACATAAATTATAGATGTCGCTACGATCACTACAGGAGTATCCCCCCCAGTGAACAAGGAGAACGATAAAAATTTACAAAATACAATTACAAATGCAATGCGATTATGTATATATATAAATAATAATAATAATAATAAAATGCTAATACACTTAAAATATATATGTACACATCACGGAGTAATGTTAATAGGAGTTGAAGGTCCAATGGGAGAAAGCTACGAAACTGTGATCTAAATTTTTGGTAAATATTGAGGGCGCAACTTGTCATTCCTCCCTACTTCGGCGCGGATATACTGTTGTTTTCAATAGAATTTTGCTGAAGTACATTTAAAATTTTTTATTTTAAGCAATTTAATTTGTAAGTTCTTAAAACTGCATAATTCAGATGTTTCAAATAAATGCTTCGTTCCTAGTTGTAAAAAAAGCTATGATAGTGATAAGAAAAACAAAAAAAAAAGCCCTAGGAGAAAAATAAAGTCCGAGTTCGTGTTTTCTGCACCTAAAGTAAGTTTTTTTTTTTCTTTACAAAATTTCATCCATTCTCCTTTCTCCCAATTGTCTGTTTTAGCTAGCTTCCGTTCATAAGAATCGTCATTTTTTAAAAGCTTTCTTTCAAAGTAAAATTAGTATAAAATGGCTCTTAAAAAAAAACATGTTGGTTAGAATACTCTATTTAATGAAATTTGCTTTCAATCGAAATTTTTTCAGCTTGATATTATTTAAAAAAAAAAAAATTAAAACGAGACATTTCCCCATTGAATAACATTGCGGAAGCTGGAGAGAAGGAAGGATTGCACGCTGGCGCCATCTGTAAACATTAGAAAACAACATTACAAAATTTCAGCGTTACCTTCTTCTCCTGTCTTTTTACTCCGTGGTACACATATGCAGTAACAGAATGAAATATATAAAAATGTATTGGTAAGTACAGAATTGTTTTATATATATATATACATACCTACACATGTGCACATGAAAAGTTATATTACAGTAAATAAACGAGGAATATGTGCAATATATAAAAGTATAAATGATAATATAAACAAATACAAGATTTACAATGACATTAAAAATAATCTGTTACTAAATGCTTTGGAAAATGAACTTTACGACCAGATCTACTTCTAATTATTTTCTGCAGTTGTGAATTTTCTTGTGCAGCAGAAGTATTAGATCTAAGTTCATTTAAGTAAGAATTTGTGTTGTTATGACAATCAGGTGGTGAAGATAAGTTGGCGTTATCTGAGAACAAAAATGCAGGCTTTAACCTGTCTATGGATACTACTGTAGGTTTTCCATTAACTTTAATAACAAAATTTTTATTATTTCTTTTAAGTGCAATATGAGGTCCTGTGTAAGGAGGAGTTAATGGTGGTTGAATAGTATCTATGCGCAAAAATGCATGAGTACATGTCTGCAAGGATGGATTTATGTAAACATTAGAAGTACAACGACTAAGGGGATTAAAGGGAGAAAGTTTTCTCATGGATTCACAGAGTTGTGAAACGTATTTTAAGTCAGGTGATGTTTGTTTGACGGAAGTCGAAGTGCAGTACCATAGACTAATTCAGCACTACTCGCCATAATGTCATTTTTAATAGCAGTTCGAAGACCTAATAAGACAATTGGCAGTGATTCAGTTTATTTCATATTGTCATAGGTTTTTAATGCAGTTTTGATACAGCGATGGAATGTTTCACAAATTCCGTTTGATATTCGATGGCACGCTGTGTGTGTATATGCGTGGTTCCAAAAATATTTGTTAATTCACGGATAAGTGTGGATTCGAAGTTTCGATCTTGGTCTGTCGTTATGGTAACCGGACATCCGAAACGCGAAATCCAACAATTTACAAATGATTTAGCTGTTGTTAGAACTGTCATGTCAGATGTTGGGATTACTTCAAGTCATCAAGTGAAACGATCGACAATAGTCATGCAGTACTGATAACCTTCAGCTGGAGGAAGTGGACCAATAAAATCGATATGTATGTGGGAAAATCGTACATCTAAAAGGGCAAAAGTTCCGAGTGGAGCTTTCATGTGGCGATGTATTTTGCACAGTATTGCATAAAACCCACAGTTTTTGAACAATGGGAATAAACCCGGGAATATTGGGAATTTTAAAAGTAAATAA